>OX438791.1:6141053-6741053 GCA_949316455.1 Acleris holmiana | reverse complement strand
GACTTAAAATTTAACGCTAATACAACTTAAACGTATTACAGCTCAATCACTGACCTTAGTTTCCTATATTCAAAACGTCTTTTACGTAGCAAATGTCAAATTTGGTTTTGAATATGGGAACCTAGGGCGAACAGAATAATCACGCAATTGCTATTTTATGTTTTTACAGGAAAGTAACTAGTAAGTACTAGTAGTAATAAATTTATTACTTATGGTTACACTATAATATTTTTTTTTTGTCCAGGTACAACTTCTCCGACGGAGCCTGAGCTGATAGAAACAACCACTGAGCCAGCCGAACCCCAAACCCCAGGTAAGGTTCCATCCTAGGTGGTCTTCTCTCAAACAACTCTCTTTATAATCCTCTGATAGTTCTAACCTAACGTTGTAACGAGTAGGTATGGTTAGGTAGGTAGGTAGATTAGAATCGACGTGCCGACTCAAGGACACCTCTATTGTTAACGGGTTCAATCAAGTTCAAGGCTAAGGCCGTCGCTATTGTAATACAAGGCCGCAATGAGTAGAACCTTCCATTATCGAACTATCGAGAACGTCCCCGGCGGGTGAAGGTCCATCGGTCATTAGAGAAGGCATTCTGGAACATTCGGCGATTGGGAGTATAAAAGGTGAGGCGCGCGTGCAGCGATTCATTCCTTACTTGGAGAGCGAACAGTGCGAACGAGTGAACTGGGCCTCTATTCTAGTGCGTTAAAACGATATCGTGTTTGACACGTTTAAGAATCGTTTATGTCACAGTCGCCATTATTGTTAATGACATAAGAGGTATCAAAACGTTGACAATACGGAAACACGTCAAATACGATATCGTTATTGCCGTGTACAATCCCAGCCCTGAGTGATCATCTAAGTTGATTGTGCGATAACTGTTTGTTACGATTAAGTGAGTGTGTTAATAAAGTCTAGCTCTTGATTATTGGTGTGTTCGTGCATTTCTATCAGTTAACTACCCCCACGTACGTAACACTATGTTTAATTGTTAAACAATGCATTCATTATAACAGTGGTGTACAAGCTTGTGCAGGGTCCGGACCAACAGTGTGGTTGAATGGCCGGTGAAATGACTAACACAAAGGCTAGACATCTAAGTGCTCAGAGTTGGCAAGCATTTGCAGCATTGAGATTGCTATCGTAAGATTTCAAATGTTTGCGCGCTGCATCAGGAAGGGGTTTACTAGTGAATCGGCGAAGATTCCACCGCAAAGTATTACTTCCCAAACAGTTTATACCATTTATTATTTGGGCTACTGATCAATCTGATCATTATTAGCAAAACAACTTTTCGCAACTAAATGTTTGGCAAAATGTTGTTAGGGTTCATTTTCAAAGGCAAGGTTTTTGGTCATATCGGTGGCATTTCTTATTTTAGATTTTGGTGATAATTATCACTTGATTGGTTCAAAAAACGAATGTTGGATCTATGTTTTCTGCATAAAGTGATCAATGGGCAGGTGAAATGCAGAAATATACTATAAAGTGTTTCCTTGTTCACACCTAGTAACTATCCCAAGCGACCTATACCTAAACCGTTTTCCGTTCCCTTAACTAGAACTAACATCGGATCGCAGTCGCCAATGGTACGAATTTGTAAACATTACAATGCTGCTGTAAACAGAAATGACTCGATAGATATCTACCATGACCAGCTCATTCCATTCAAATTCCAAATCATCTCTCTTGTTAGTTAGTCACTTATTGTTACTTGCATTAAGTAATCACTTTTTTTTTAATTGTTGTTTTTATAGTTGTAATAGAAATAAAGTTACACCTAAGTACGTTTAGTAAATAAGTAGCTTAGTTTCACACAGTTGCTCTTGTTCCATGGTGAATGTGATGTACTCCGTAAGTGTCGTGTATATCAGAATAATGTACCTACAATCTATATTATGTCTTCAAAGTGCTTCAATATATACGATGTGGATGATATTATAATAAATAAAAAAAATCAAAAAGAGATGAAAAAATAATGTATAACCTTTTCAACGCTATGTCAAATACAAAATCAGAGCGAATGTCAACTTTGCGTCATAGATACTCAGGTCTATTTTCCGTTGTCAACCACGACAATAAATATCGGTCAATGGCGTTGAATACCTACATTAGGCACTGATTGAAAGACAACACACACATTATTAGCAATTAACAAAAAAAAAAAACACGACCAAACGAAGACGCACAAACGACTGGTTAGAAAATCAATGTGATAATATACTTATGTATTACAACCTGATTTGTAACTATAATCGCGAATATATTCTGTAAGAAGGCCGATTGAACACTTTTACAAAGTCATCTGCGCATTCTGAAAAAGTTCGTACGCCAAATTAAGACTTGTTCAATGCCGTTATATAATGTTCTTCTTATGTTACCGATCTTTTCAGTAATTTTATAACAAACAACTCTTTCGTAAAATTAAAGAAGAACGTGGTAACAAATGAGGAAAAAAATAAGTCCCGCTAAAAATGTTTCAATTTAATTAATAAATCAAAACTTTTTAGAAATGCTTTTAATAGGTACCTTATTAAATCGTAGGAAACTCGACTGTCAACATTGTATATTAAAAATTCTTAACTTATTTTTATGTTGTTACTTTTCGGGATTACTATTTAAGCTTTCCTGATTCTCTCAGCAAGGTTTTTTGTCCAGCTACTTGTTTGTTACTTTATTTCACGGCGCTGATTTTCAGAGGCCCCTTATATCAATGGCAATAATAATAATGGTACAGAGAAAAACAAAACAAAATAATAAATGTTTTAAAAAATAAAAAACCGCCTTAAAATATGATAAGCCTAAGAAAATAAATAAATAATAAAAAAAAACACAATGGAACGTATAAAACCTCCTCCTTATTTTGAAGTCGGTTATAAAGTAGCATGGAGGGTGATTTTCTCAACACAGCGCTGCGTAGAAGGCAAAGGTGAACGTTTATCCGGCAAGTTTAAGTAGTCCCGTCAGAGAGTACGAAACACATTATAGCTCGTGCCTTCTCAATTAGGCAGCAGAGCTCGGTCGCCCAGCTGAGCTTTAAGTTCACCTTTGCTTTCGACGCAGCGCTGTGTTGAGAGAATCATTCCCAAGCTGTACAATGATTAAACATTCGATCCCCAATTGTTTTCCACAGCGGTGTGCTTCCTGGCTTACGACCGAGGCAACCCCGCGCCAGGCAAAAACTACACAATAAGGTGGTTCTACAGCGTGCAGTATGGAAGTTGCCTAACGTTCTGGTACACCGGCCTTGCCGGCAACGGCAACCGGTTCCTCACCAGGAAGGATTGCGAGGATGTCTGCGTGCACCCACCTGCTGAAGGTCACTTAAAAAAATTACAAACTCATCATTTTTAGCTACTGCCATACATACATTAAATCACGCCTGTTTCCCAAAGGGGTAGGCAGAGACCACTTCTTTCCCCCTGCTATGATCCTGACAAATCTCTTTCGCTTCTTCCATATTCATACATCGAGTCATGCATGCACGTCGGTTTCGAGTACTTAATATTAAGCTACTACCAAATAAGTAACAGACATGTCTATTTGGCTAGTTGCATTTAAGTAGTAAAAAACAACAAGTTTTAAAGTAATGTGTCGATCTTTAATTCCAACGAGAACCAGTTTTTCTAATCGCCTCAGGCGTCTGGTTTCAAGCAGGCACCTCAACTAGATATATAACTTTGATGCTACCACGGCGAAATGAAATTGATAAGTTAAGTACTATGTAGCCTTTTAAAAACTGCGGAAATCTGCACCACACCTACCAAGGTATTCAATGATCTGTGTGAATTTCTGAACCTACACCGAGATGGGGTTCATTTCACAAAACGCTAAAAGAGCGAAAGCGCACTACTAGCTGTAGCAACTGTGACATGGCAACAAAATGTTAATTCTTGGTTATAACCGGCACAAAATTTGGACCCCACTAAGGTATAGCATTAAAACTAACTTACCCAGGCTTAAAATTTAACGCTAATACAACTTAAACGTGTTACAGCTCGCTCACTGACATTAGTTTCCTATATTCAAAACGTCTCGTTAAAATTTAACACACTTTTACGTAGCAAATGTCAAATTTTATTTTGGATATGGGAACCTAGGGCGAACAGAATAATCACGCAATTGCTATTTTATGTTTTTACAGGAAAGTAACTAGTAAGTACTAGTAGAAATAAAATTATTACTTATGGTTACACTATAATATTTTTTTTTTGTCCAGGTACAACTTCTCCGACGGAGCCTGAGCTGATAGAAACAACCACTGAGCCAGCCGAACCCCAAACCCCAGGTAAGGTTCCATCCTAGGTGGTCTTCTCTCAAACAACTCTCTTTATAATCCTCTGATAGTTCTAACCTAACGTTGTAACGAGTAGGTATGGTTAGGTAGGTAGGTAGATTAGAATCGACGTGCTGACTCAAGGACACCTCTATTATTAACGGGTTCAATCAAGTTCAAGGCTAAGGCCGTCGCTATTGTAATACAAGGCCGCAATGAGTAGAACCTTCCATTATCGAACTATCGAGAACGTCCCCGGCGGGTGAAGGTCCATCGGTCATTCGAGAAGGCATTCTGGAACATTCGGCAATTGGGAGTATAAAAGGTGAGGCGTGCGTGCAGCGATTCATTCCTTACTTGGAGAGCGAACAGTGCGAACGAGTGAACTGGGCCTCTATTCTAGTGCGTTAAAACGATATCGTGTTTGACACATTTAAGAATCGTTTATGTCACAGTCACCATTATTGTAAATGACATAAGAGGTATCAAAACATTGACAATACGGAAACACGTCAAATACGATATCGTTATTACCGTGTAGAATCCCAGCCCTGAGCGATCATCTAAGTTGATTGTGCGATAACTGTTTGTTACGATTAAGTGAGTGTGTTAATAAAGTCTAGCTATTAATTATTGGTGTGTTCGTGCATTTCTATCAGTTAACTACCCCCACGTACGTAACACTATGTTCAATTGTTAAACAATGCATTTATTATATTATAACAGTGGCGTACAAGCTTGTGCAGGGTCCGGACAAACAGTGTGGTTGAATGGCCGGCGAAATGACTAACACAAAGGCTGGCCATCTAAGTGCTCAGAGTTGGCAAGCATTTGCAGCATTGAGATTGCTATCGTAAGATTTCAGATGTTTGCGCGCTGCATCAGGAAGGGGTTTACTAATGAATTGGCGAAGATTCTACCGCAAAGAATTACTTCCCAAACAGTTTATACCATTTATTATTTGGGCTACTAATCATTGGCAAACAACTTTTCGCAACTAAATGTTTGGCAAAATGTTGTTAGGGTTCATTTTTAAAGGCAAGGTTTTTGGTCATACCGGTGGCATTTCTTTTTTTAGATTTTGGTGATAATTATCATTTAATTGGCTCAAAAAACGAATGTTGGATCTATGTTTTCTGCATAAAGTGATCAATGGGCAGGTGAAATGCAGAAATATACTATAAAGTGTTTCCTTGTTCACACCTAGTAACTATCTCAAGCGACCTATACCCAAACCGTTTTCCGTTCCCTTTGTTTAAATTGACCTTAAGGGAAGAAAGGCAGCAATAAAATCAATAATTACTTGTATAATATATACTGACTATTGCCACTGAACTACGTACAAATCTTCCAAGTAACAATAATTAGCCCGTGAATGTCTATATAATGGGGAAGACAAACGATAGCGCGATGTAGACAATTGTCCCGACGTTAAAACGCCATCTATCGCAAACATTACAACTAAAATCAGTTTAACTATCTTTAACATACCGCCCACCAAGGACAACATGTCCTTCGTCATAGCCGCCCACCCTGGAGTAGCTACGGGTTCAAGTTAAACTTAAAATACAAAAGTAGGTTGCTTTACATACAAAAAAAACCTACGAACAACTTTATAAACTACAATAAACTTAATTAATCCGTTATTGGCAAGACACAGAGTTTGGAAGTTGGGCGCTTTATTAAAGCGTTTTTACATTTTATGGTTACAACTCTTGTCAACAATTCTAAGCCAGGGTGTTTTTGCATTATTCTGCCAAAAAGCCACTTGGCTGGAGGCATGTCATCCTCCTTAATCAAAACGACATCCCCAACTTCAGGTTCTGGAACCTTAAACTATGACCGAATTTCCATAGTTCATGACATTTGAATTCTGCAGGTGTAATACCACGAGATGCGCAGTCTGCAGGATTTTCTTTGGTAGAGATATGCGACCATTGCGATGAATCCATTGTGGTCAGTATCTCTTCCCCACAAACGTCTTCCAATTGCTTGGATGTTTGCTGAGCCACGCAAGACCGACGGTGGAATCCGTCCATGCCCTAATGTTATGCTTGGGTATGTGCATGATTTCAGCTATTTCTTTTAATAATTTAGTCACCAGGACAGCGCCACAAAGCTCTAATCTCGGTATGGAAATTTGTTTAACCGGTGCTACTCTTGTCTTTGCTCCAATTAGAGTTACATGCACTTCTCCGATTGCGCTAACTACCCGAAGATAGACGACGGCGGCGTAAGCAGCATTTGAGGCATCACTGAAACCGTGCAGTTCTATGAGCGTATCCTGAGAATACGTGTGCAGCCACCTAGGCAGTCTGAAATCCTTAAGACTGTCTAACCCCTGACGGTAAGTTAACCAATCCTGTAGTATATCAACTGGTGGCTCTTCATCCCACCCGATTCCAGCTATCCATAATTGCTGAATAAATATTTTTGCTTTAATCACACATGGTGCCACCCAACCTAGCGGGTCGAACAGACGCGAAACGTCCGAAATAATTTTTCTTTTTGTTGCAGGTGGTGACAGCGGCGGCAGATTTACTGAGTACTGAAACTCATCCTTGTCTCTATTCCAGGATAGTCCCAAAATCTTAACAATGTTATCCATTTTCAGTTCTAGGTTGTCCTTCATTTTTTCCATTCCTAGGTTTTCTTTTTCTCTTTGATTTATAGCTTTAAACAATTCTTCTTTATTGCTTGCCCATTTCTGTAACACAAAACCTCCTTCATTTAATAAATCTTTCATTTCTTTATACACTTGCACCCCTTCTTCAATCGTTTGGCACCCGGTCATCAAATCGTCCATGTAAAACTCCTTTTCCACTCGTTGTGCGGCCAATTGATATTTCTTTTTGTAATCACAAGCTACTTGGTTTAACGCCTTCACTGCTAAGTATGGTGCTGAGGTGGTGCCGAATGTCACTGTCAGCAACTTATAATTTATTTCATTTTCAGGGTCTTTTCGCCATACTATGCGTTGGAAGTCAGTGTCTTCTTCAGTTACCTTTACCATACGGTACATTTTGACTATATCCGCCACTAAGCAGACCGGATGTTGTCTCCAACTCATAATCAGGTGACGCAAATCTGGCTGCAAGGTAGGTCCTGTCATGAGTAAATCGTTCAGTGATACTCCTTTATCATTCTTGCAGGAAGCGTCAAAGACGACTCGTACCTTGGTGGTGCTTCTTTCTTCGCGGATGACCGCGTGATGGGGTAAGTATATTGCCTTCTCTCGCTTGCAATCAGGCTGTGAAACATGTACCATGTGGCCTAGTTGCTCATATTCGTTAAGTACTTCCGTGTATCTCGCTTTAAGAGATTTATCTCTACTAAATTTCCGCTCTAATGAATGCAATCTTTTAATAGCAATCTCACGTGAGTTTCCTTCACAGGATGGATTTTCGTCGCGGAATGGCAACTTCACCACATACCGGCCAGTGTCGTCTCTTCTTGTTGTAGATGCAAAAACTTCTTCGCACCTTTGTTCTTCTACGGTTAATAATTTAGTGTGAAATAAAGGCTCAGCTTCTATCTCCCAGAAACGTTTTATCATTTCGTCCTCGTTTATATGCGTGTGTAACACTGTTATGCTGTCGCTTGACGCTGCAGAAACCACTGGGCCAGAAAGAATCCACCCGAGAGTGGTGTACTGTGCTACTGGGGTTCCGTTCGGACCCCTTAGCACTCCCTCCTTTAAAACCTGACAGTATGGTTCCGCTCCCAACAATACGTCGATCTTGTTGGGTGAACTATAGGTTGGATCAGCCAAAGAGAGCTCCTGTAGCTTTATCCAGTCAGGAACTACTATTGTTTTACTAGGAAGATAAGTCGCGATTCTGTTCAAAACATACGCCTTTAGTTTCATGTTAAAGGTGGGATCGATTCGAGATTGAACTTTTAATTCAACTGTATACTTCGATACCACCGACGTCTGGTCGCCACCTAAACCCGAGATCACGCCCTTGATGGGGGTTTTCTTTAACCCCAAAGCTTGCACAACGGCTTCAGTAACAAATGAAGCTTGTGAGCCCTGATCTAACAGCGCCCGGATCACCTGATAGTCCCCTGTTTTCGACTCAGCCTTTACAAGAGCTGTGGCTAACAATATCTCATCCTTCACTATCCCTTTTGTAAAACAGCTAACTATTGGTGTGATCTCTTTTTGTGTATTATTGATCGCAATATTTGTAGATTCGTTCGATTCACCTTCAGGTGTCTGAACTAAGTCCTTCAGATTGGCCGGTGAAGTTGAAACATCCCTAGGATGAAGCAGGGAATGGTGCCTTCTCTTACAAATTCTACAACTAGTGGCTTTCCGGCAGAATTTGACAGAATGGTTGCTACCTAAGCAATTATAACACATTCGATGGTTGGTAACAAACTCGTGCCTTGTGGCATAATCTTTACTGGCAAATTTCTTACAGAAACATAATTTGTGAGACCCAGTACAAAATTCACACGCTAAGGGTAATGCGTCAGTCACATGGAGTACATTTGGTTTACTAAAACCACTGTTGGACGGTTTCCCATAAGCACTCGGGGACTTAAAGGCGCTTTTTGGCTCAATGAATTCTAAAGCTCTGTATCGGCTTGTTAGAAATTCTTTAAATTGATCAAATGTGGGTAAAGCATCTGAAGCCGAATTAGCTGCCACATTAAGCTCCCATTGCTTACGCGATTCAGGATCCAATTTCAACGTCAACAAATGAATTACTATAATGTCCCATGTGGAAACATCAATGCCTAGATTAGACAATGCACTTAAACAGTCTGCTGAAGTATCCATAAGATCCTTGAGGAACCCTGGCGATTCCGTAGTGGCATTCTTTTGACTCAATAGTCTTTTTAAAATACAATGCGATAAGTACTTCTTATTATTATACCGTTGTTTTAATTGACTCCAGCACCGAGTGTAGTTCGTGTCGGACACGGGTATATTACGTATTAATTGTTCCGCTTCACCCGTCAAATAACCTTTTAGATATTGCATCTTTTGCACACTATCTAGCGAGTCGTTGTTATGGATCATTGATACAAATAAATCTCTAAATGTAGTCCACTCGGTGTATTTGCCAGAGAACGTAGGTATGCTAATTTTAGGTAATCTTATTATACTTGACTTAACATGCGTATTATCGTCACTAACTTTGCTCTGACTATCATAAGATCCCTTAAATGATGCTAGGCCACTTTTCAATTCTAATTTATATTCAGTATATTCCTCTTCTGTTTGATCGTAAATGTCTTCAGTAAAATACGATTGGACTTTTAATGCTTTAGGCTCAAACTTTTGCATTAGTTCTTTGTGTCCCTGTCTAAAGTCAGCCCACAAGTCTTCCAATGAATTTAATCTAGTTTCTATGTAATCCTTACTAATGCGTTCTTTAGGAGACTTTTTAAAATTAACTCTTGATCTGAATATACGCCTAGACAGGTCATCCTGAAAGCTTAGTGATGGTTCCATGATGAAACAAACACAAAATTAACAGCAAATAATTAAATTTCGCAAAACGCTTAGACAAATTATAAGTGCTTAAGATTTACTAAGAACTCTACCAATAAGTATGAAAAAATTACAAGTGTTTGAACTAATAATATTTGGGAAAAATTGGGCATGGATTCCCCGTAAGACCAGCTTTTCGTTAATTATTCTAAGTTAATATTAGAGCAAATTATTCTAAGTTAATTTTACAGGAATATCTTAGTTGAATTGAACAACTGATTTTACTAAGTTAATGTTCTCTTGTTAATAAAATTCAAAGTTCCATGACAAATTTAAAATTACTATGGTCGAGAACATAAGGTTGATTCGCGCACTTTATAATAAATGTTTGAATGTACTCACAGTTGCACTTCACTCACACATACGAATGATCCCACATTCACTGGGCCGCGCCTTGTCTTCTCTCCGTTGAACTTTTCCTCCTTCCGGCTGCAACAAGCGCCGTCTGCAACTCTGCAGTTTAGCCTACTCGCCACTGGATGGCGTGAGTAAGCCAAATTCAGGAACACCCTGCTTCCCTACGGACAGCGATCCACTGCCACTATGGGAGTGTGCGGAGAGTAGAAGCACCAAAAACCATAAATACACTACTGGTATTTACATCCGGTTCGAAGGACCATGTTTAAATTGACCTTAAGGGAAGAAAGGCAGCAATAAAATCAATAATTACTTGTATAATATATACTGACTATTGCCACTGAACTACGTACAAATCTTCCAAGTAACAATAATTAGCCCGTGAATGTCTATATAATGGGGAAGACAAACGATAGCGCGATGTAGACAATTGTCCCGACGTTAAAACGCCATCTATCGCAAACATTACAACTAAAATCAGTTTAACTATCTTTAACACCCTTAACTAGAACTAACATCGGATCGCAGTCGCCAATGGTATGAATTTGTAAATATTACAATGCTGCTGTAAACAGAAATGACTCGATAGATATCTACCATGACCGGCTCATTCCATTCAAATTCAAAATCATCTCTCTTGTTAGTTAGTCACTTATTGTTACTTGCATTAAGTAATCACTTTTTTTTTAATTGTTGTTTTTATAGTTGTAATAGAAATAAAGTTACACCTAAGTACGTTTAATAAATAAGTAGCTTAGTTTCACACAGTTGCTCTTGTTCCATGGTGAATGTGATGTACTCCGTAAGTGTCGTGTATATCAGAATAATGTACCTACAATCTATATTATGTCTTCAAAGTGCATCAATATATACGATGTGGATGAAATTATAATAAATAAAAAAATTCAAAAAGAGATGAAATAATAATGTATAACCTTTTCAACGCTATGTCAAATACAAAATCAGAGCGAATGTCAACTTTGCGTCATAGATACTCAGGTCTATTTTCCGTTGTCAACCACGACAATAAATATCTTTTAATACCTTATTAAATCGTAGGAAACTCGACTGTCAACATTTTATATTAAAAATTCTTAACTTATTTTTATGTTGTTACTTTTCGGGGTTACTATTTAAGCTTTCCTGATTCTCTCAGCAAGGTTTTTTGTCTAGCTTCTTGTTTCTAACTTTATTTCACGGCGCTGATTTTCAGAGGCCCCTTATATCAATGGCAATAAAAATAATAGTACAGAGAAAAGCAAAACAAAATAATAGATGTTTTAAAAATAAAATACCGCCTTCAAAAACGCAAAAAATAATTACTTTTAAAACTGTAGGCACCTACCTAATAGTTTAGTCCAACTGAAGTCGGCGACCATGATATTATCACCAAAAATGCCGACGAAAGAAATTATTAATTGCGTTTTTGAAGGCGGTTTTTTGTTTTTTTAAATATTTATTTTATTTTATACTTTTTAGTGATCATAATTAAATACGCTGTTCCTTAGTCCCACTTTTTAGTTTATATGAATTTTTAAGTTTCAATCGCGCCGCAAGCTACCCCGCGAGATATCTTATCGCCACCCTTGAAATAGGTACAGTGGAGGAGTTCCGATGGCCATCTGTGGTCTTCATCATCAGTTCCACTCCCCCAAGTGATATTTCCTTAATGCAAATGCTACATTTGTTATTAAAAATACTAAAATCGCTATAGCATATAGCCTATACGATATTTGAGTTCTTTCAATTCCTCACTGATCCCCTCATCAGATTCTGATCTGGTGGCATCGAAACCTACTCGGAAGTATACTCTATCAAACCAAAAAATATTTTTTAAAATCAGTCCTTAATTGAAGGAGTAATCGGTGAAAATAAATAAATAATAAAAAACAACACAATGGAACGTATAACCTCCTCCTTATTTGAAGTCGGTTATAAAGTAGCATGGAGGGTGATTTTCTCAACACAGCGCTGCGTAGAAGGCAATGGTGAACGTTTATCCGGCAAGTTTAAGTAGTCCCGTCGGAGCGTACGAAACACATTATAGCTCGTGCCTTCTCAATTAGGCAGCAGAGCTCGGTCGCCCAGCTGAGCTTTAAGTTCACCTTTGCTTTCGACGCAGCGCTGTGTTGAGAGAATCACCAAGAAGCTGTACAGTGATTAAACATTCGATCTCCAATTGTTTTCCACAGCGGTGTGCTTCCTGGCTTACGACCGAGGCAACCCCGCGCCAGGCAAAAACTACACAATTAGGTGGTTCTACAGCGTGCAGTATGGAAGTTGCCTAAGGTTCTGGTACACGGGCCTTGCCGGCAACGGCAACCGGTTCCTCACCAGGAAGGATTGCGAGGATGTCTGCGTGCACCCACCTGCTGAAGGTCACTTAAAAAAATTACAAACTCATCATTTTTAGCTACTGCCATACATACATTAAATCACGCCTGTTTCCCAGAGGGGTAGGAAGAGACCACTTCTTTCCCCCTGCTATGATCCTGACAAATCTCTTTCGCTTCTTCCACATTCATACATCGAGTCATGCATGCACGTCGGTTTCGAGTACTGAATATTAAGCTACTACCAAATAAGTAACAGACATGTCTATTTGGCTAGTTGCATTTAAGCAGTAAAAAACATTAAGTTTAAAAGAAATGTGTCGATTTTTAATTCCACCGAGAACCAGTTTTTTTAATTGCCTCAGGCGTCTGGTTTCAAGCAGGCACCTCAACTAGATATATAACTTAGATGCTACCACGGCGAAATGAAATTGATAAGTTAAGCACTATGTAGCCTTTTAAAAACTGCGGAAATCTGCAGCACACCTACCAAGGTATTCAATGATCTGTGTGAATTTCTGAACCTACACCGAGATGGGGTTCATTTCACAAAACGCTAAAAGAGCGAAAGCGCACTACTAGCATTAGCAACTTTGCCATGACGGGGAGTATTTATCAAAACCGATGGAAGTGTTGCCTTCGTGTTCCAGATAGGTGTCGTCTGCCGAAAGTGACCGGCCCTTGCTTGGGATCGCTGGTTCGCTGGTACTACGACGTGCATGTCGAACAATGCCTCCAGTTTACATTCACCGGCTGCCAGGGCAACTACAACAACTTCCGCACCCGCGAACTCTGCCAGTCCGAGTGCCAGTCCAACCAGAACCGAGGTACGAACGAGTTAATCGAACTTAATCTCCTTCCAGTTTTCTGGATATGGATTAAATTTCACATGCTTCCGAGTCGTTTTGGTTTGACTCACACATGTTTATTAATAAACTTGTAATACGAGTATACCTACTGAATGTTTTCAATCTACGATGACCCATCACTTAATTTGACTATTACACAAATGGACGTAAGATTTAAAAGTGGGGCGCATTTTCTTGGAACATAATAAAGTCAATGTCGAAGTCAATAGACGAGTAACAGAATTTGCGTAGCATATTTAGCCAGCACACAAGTCACACTTGATGTCTTGGCATGCATTAGAGATACAGAAGGACAGCTAGCTGAGCTAGATATTTTTTGAGGTAATTTATGGGGAGACTCCGGTTCTGAATCAAAAATGTCCTAAGATCCAAAGCTTACATTTTTAGCTTTTCTGCACGGCTAGCACAACCGGCGCGCGAGATAGACTACCCGTCATCGCCTAATTAGAACGGTCGGAAAAAGACAGGTAGTCTATCTCGCGGGCGACATAAGTCGCGCGCCGTCATGTGCTAGCCGTGCTGATTCTCTTAGCCAGGTTTTTATATCTAGCTTCTCCTTTCTACCTTTCTTTGTCTTAGACATTTTTCAGGTATTAATTACCTAAAAATATTTGCAATCAGTAAATCTACCATCTACGAGTAATACCGGAGCGTGCTAGATAAGATGTTTTTTTACGGGTATCTATCATTTCATAGACACACCTTTCATTGAATGTATCATTTCATCGAATTTCATTTTATCGAACGCTATTTTCTGCTGAAACCATAATGTTTTCAGGGTATCTTAACATTAATTATGTAGGTTAGGTTAGGTTAGATGATTATGAAAACGTTATGGTTTCAGCAGAAAATAGCGTTTGATGAAATGAAATTCGATGAAATGATACAATCAATGAAAGATGTTTCGATAAAATGATAGACACCCGTTTTTAAGGTATCTTAATCATCTAACCTAACCTAACCTAGGAAATTAATGTTTAAGATAGGTACCCTGAAAATATTATGGTTTCAGCAGAAAATAGCGTTCAATGAAATGATGCATTCCATGAAGTGAAATTCGTTGAAGTGATGAGTTACCTCTTTTATAGTTGATCTATTTCTTTAATTATTTGGCTAGCTCAGATCTATTTGTATTTTATACACTTAGTTTTTCATTTAGTGGTTGTTATTGTGTAATTAATGAATCTCATTGATTTTTATTATAATGCCACCGTAGACTAAAATTTGTAAATGACTACCAAATCATAGTAAGCAAAATTACGAGCTATAAATGTTTTAGTGATGTCTTTACTTTCAATTATATCATCAGACCAAATTTAGTAAATTATCAACAAATCTTAGCGATCAAATTTATTTACTATTACCAACTAAATAAATAGCAAATTTAGTACTGTTTGCGATTACTCTGCAAAATTCATAAACATCTAAATAATTGCTGAGTTCTCTTCAGTCAATTTTTAAGCGCGAAATCCACGCGGACTATGTTACGGGCAAAAACTAGTAATCAATAAATCCTAATGAGGTCCACTGGAAAATAATCTGTCTAGATCTATTTTGCTGTGCGTAATACCATCCTGTTGTGGACGTTACGACTGAAGATAATTTCTACTGCTGAATAATATTGATGTATTGATATATTAAGAATATGTCGCGGTAAGTGGAAGAACGATATTGCGCGAGCTCATTATAGCTTTTTAAGTAGATTATTTAGTAATTTAACCTTTTACAATAGTATAGTTTTGAAAATTGAAATTGTTCTCTGCGAACCACACGCAGCAAAAGATAAAAAAACCTCCCGACTTTGTAAATTAACTTAATAGAAGTAAATATATTTAATTATTTAGACGTGCATGCATGACTCGATGCATGAATGTGGAAGAAGCGAAAGAGATTTGTCAGGATCGTAGCAGGTGGAAAGAAGTGGTCTCTGCCTACCCCTCTGGGAAACAGGCGTGATGTAATGTATATACGAGTATGTATATTTAATTATGTACAAATGCGGTCTTGGTCATTATCCCCAGAAAAAGGTGCTCATAAGTCTAGTGGCTGCATTTCATGGCTAAATTGCTGACTGGGGAATAAACCCGCCGCAAAATCACCTGTGGCACGCAGTAGCTGTTTTTAAACTGGCAAAAAAAAACGCGGCGTAAAAAGCAAAAACTTGGCTTTGGCCCGAGCATTGCTGATATTTATGGACGATGGTAACTGCTTACCATCACGTGGTTCATCTGCCCGTTTGCCTTTTATGGCTATAAACTATAAACTTCCGTGCAGTACCGGGTCCCTAGTTAAAATTATCCCCATCACCATTTCATCATCTGTCTAAAGTGAATATAAAGTAACTACCCTACTTTCACAACTCTGCGGGTCACGCACAAAGATTTGTCTAACTTATTGGTATGTTGTTTTTTTCAAGCTTCCACTCTCAGCAGCCATCCGCAGGACCGATCGGACGACGATATGTGTTCCGAGGGGTCTATGGACCAGGTCTCTGGCGCGGGCAGCCGGCTGTGCACTGAGAAGCTGTTGATTAAGGTATTGCGGTCCCTCCAGCCTTAAGCCGCGTGCAAATCACACGCAGCCTCGGGACGAGGTCGGTCGAGTTCTTTGACTGACACAAAAGCATTAGAGTGCGTGCGTGTCTCGTGGAGATGAACGATAATCGGAACGTGAAGCTGAGACCTTTCATATTATGCTTGATTTTCAAAAGTAATTTGGTGTAGTTATTGTACAACGACGAATTCCACTGTTATGTTCAACTGGTTGATCCACCAATATTTGCACTAAACATTCATGAATTTTTGAAATGTGCGACAAGCCCAGACTTTGTGAAGTACGCGCGTTAGTTTGCAGACAGTGCTGAGCCATTGGCTTAACACCATCTTTTGATATCACAGTTTATTCTCTGCGTAGAATTCAATAATTTTATCCACCGACCCACTGCCACGAAAGATTCCTCGTGGTGGTGGAGTCAAACCCTGCCGCATCGTACCACATCTGACAAAAACGTGAGAACACTGCTCTAAATTGGGATTCAAAAAATCATCGATATTGTAAGTGTAGATATGATGAACTTTCGGGATTGTGATACCTACCATATCGCAAGTCAGTATATTTAGAAACTTTTTTAAGGTGTTTTTCAAAATCAATCCTAACCTTACCTCGCCTTATCTTCACGTAAGATATTTAAGAAATTCTGTAAAATTTACGGTCCCACCGTTACACAAATAATAAATTTAAAACAATATGGAAAATAACGGGCATCCTGCCATAGACCAGTGCATTTGAAGCCCTCGCCGAGGCTCGGCCGTGAGGTTACTTTCTCCTTGATAGAAACATTTATTATCCATTGCTTGTTCCTCAGGCGGTGATGCGCAACGCTCTCGCGTCCGAGAAGCAGGCCGAGGTGGTCCAGCAGGGGGTGGCGCAGGGGGTGGAGCTGCTCCGGGAGCTGGTGGCTATCCTGCGGGGGCCACCACGAGCTCTGCGCATAAATCCCGTCCATCGGGGTTAGCAGACCTAGGCTTTACGCGGGGGTTCATTTTTTTAGGCTGATTAGAACTGATTTCTACATGTTCTTATCTAAAAGCCTTTCCGGCCAATAAAACTCTCACACCTATGATATCATATACGAGTGTCCCCATCTATCCCTCAAGGAAATTCCCGCGTGACATAATTAAGAAATAACATATAAATAATCAGTGACATTTAAAATTGACACCCGAGGAAGTACAGTCGAGGAAGTAATTGTTTATCTGTTGGATATGATACTTGAATCTGCGGGGTAATAGAGGTACATTTTGCCGTGTCACGTCAGGAAATTTATAACACGAATAATTTAAGTATTACGTCGAACTACGAACTACTATCATGTTTGGACTATATATAACATCAGCTACCCTGCTAAAGGAAACATGATAAAAAAGAAACCAATTTATTATATTCGTAAGTTAAAAAATGTTAAAATATTTGCATATATTTTTTTATATATTTGTACCTATTTTATCAGAAAATGTTATAGTTCCGCACGAAGTTTGTAGCGATTTGTGTTCAATTTTGTGGCCGTGTGTTGGGGTTTAATTCTAATGAGGTTAAATTGAAAAAAAGTCGAGTAAATAAGTGTTCCTTCGCTATTATATTCACATTTCTCCACCACTTAAATTTCCTACATATCTGGCCACACTATGTGTCAAACGAGTTCGCATGAATAAAAATTCTGACATGATGCCGTACTGTTTTTAACTTACCGCCATTACCTGTCCAGTAAATTGGAGCTATGATAACAATAATAATACGATAATGTGTAAAAGCAATTAGATTTTACCGATTCAATTGTTTTAAATATGCTCTACAATTTGCATGCTTCGGCTTTAGCAACACGCCTTGAGCTTCTAGACTTCAATGTACGGCGTTAAATGCATTTGTATCTTTTAAATTTATATTTAAGTTTACGCTAAGTCTTTAAGGAGATAATAATTAACTCATATTCGAGAGGTGCCCGTCTCAAGACACGGTAATGTTTGGTCAATTCATAGAAAACTCATTTTTAACGCGTCTTAGAACGAGCATCTCAAGATCAGATTATTAATCCGACCCTAGGACACTACACTTATAATCAAATTGCAGAAATAATAAAGTTTTCAATAATCCACGTATGTTTTATTTTATTTACCTAGTAAGGACAAAGTATATATAGAAAAGTAGTTCACCTCCGGCCCTTTAGAAGTTTCTGATACCCAGTGACGCTCGAGCGAGAGGCTTGT
Organism: Acleris holmiana; assembly: GCA_949316455.1. Lineage (NCBI taxonomy): Eukaryota > Metazoa > Arthropoda > Insecta > Lepidoptera > Tortricidae > Acleris > Acleris holmiana. Next base: position 6,722,943 of record OX438791.1, on the reverse strand, counting down.
GATAGGTACCTTATTACACACGCCAACAAACGCGGCGCGCCGGCGTCGACCGACTTGGTGTGACTTATTGAATTTGCTTGTTGTTGGTCTCGAGGCGCGTATGGTCGAGGCACGCACACAGCAAGCCGCGTGACACCTTTGTATGACGACGAACTACTGTCTATACTGTGGTTAGGTGTGGTTTAAACAACTGGATAGGGCCGCCGTCCGAGCAAAAACGTCAAATATGTTCGGCCAAGAAACAGTATCAGCCTAACCTAAACCTATCAGATTGCTTAGAAACTTCGTCGGACTACATAGCGCTGTCTGAAAAAAATAAAAACAAACTGACATACTTTGTTTTTGAGCTGTGGACGTAACCTTGTAAATACGTTTGCCCTTTTACTGCTTAATAATTTGTGCTGCCGTGTCTACCGTAAACCTATTACAAGGTTATATCGTGTGGAGGTTTACGCGGTATTTTTAATCGAATGTAAACCAGCCAAACTAAAACGTCGCTGATTGAGTGCGTTAGACACGCGTCACCATACTTCGTAACGTGGTCGGGTAGCCAAGCAACAGCCGTATTTACAATAAAATTAAGAAAGCTTGAAAAAATGGTTTACTCGAGTAATATTAAGGCTTACCGGAAAAAAGAAACTCCATTCTTCATTTACGATACCATTGAGGTATAATTCTTATGCCTATTAATGACCCAACATGGCATTTTAGTTTTTTAAAAGCAAGTCCTACTTGGGGCGAGCTTGAAATGCCACGGTCTCTCAATGATGCCAAAACCGTTGATTTAGCACCATTTTGTTGTCCACATGTTTTGTTCTAGAGGCCTGTCCATACGAAGTAATATATAAGTCTATGCGCCCACTCAATATCAAGTATGTGCCTTCGCGCAAAGAATGTGAGAAGTAGATGAATGTCGTTATCGTCACATGAGCGTTAGGTGAAAAATGTATTTACCGTCCATTTCTTTTCTGTGAAGGAGCGACCTCACTGAGAGCATTTCTGCCCTACTAACACAAATCGCAGTATCTCAGACAAAACTCCTGTAGCAAATGCAACCTTATTACCAACAGGATAGGATTTAATCTGCTTTGGCCATTAAATTTGAGATACTGCTTATAGGCTTAGGAGGGCAGATTTGCGTGTTGAATCGAGTTGTGTGGACGTTAAGCCGAGTGTTACTGTGTAACTACACACTACTTGAATATACCTACGAAGCTGTTTTTTTTTTTTTTATGTTAAGGAGAAGGTACACGAGCACTCAGGCCACCTGATGGTAAGTGGATTCTGAGACCCATAGACATTTGAATTCTCAAGACTATAATCCTAAGACCTCAAATGCGTTGCCAATCCTGAGGACTAAGATGGAATGCCTCTATGCTAGTAATTTCACCGGTTGTCTTATCCCCACACCGGAACACAACAATGCGAAAACTGGTGGTTAATGGATAAGATGGTGGTAGCGATCCGGACGGACCTTGCACAGGGTCCTACCACCACTAAAACTAAATGCTCATAACATGCGAATACTCTTAGTGAGAACGCTCGTTTATACAATACGCGCGGCTCACTCCGCGATGTACGTTCATCGCTACAAGTACATGCCGGTTACCCGGATCCCGGGTACTATTCCGTGGCTGCCACGCTGTGCATCGAACCGCACGCGCACGCTACTTCGCGCGCACACGCTTACGTAAATCGTGATTATATCGCAAGTGAACGTGCCGCATTCATTTGTTTGTGTGTTGCATTGTTTCTGTTGAAATAAATAAAAAAACACCTAAAAGGTTAGATTAGATTAGATTATAGATTATATATTAATTATTTGCCAAAGAACGTGTTACATTTAAATTACAAACAGTGACCTCCACACTAGGCGTAGCCTGTATCGTGGAGGTCGGTACATATACATGAGAATTTCAGAAACACATGCGGCTATAGCTAAGACAGGAAAAAATAAACAATGATATTAAATTGGATAAGAAAAGATAAGAAAGGTTAAGGGGGTTATTAAGAACCCGAAAAGAAAAAAGGCAATACATTATTTAATTTTTAGTCGTTGACAGCCCTCACTATCGGCGGCGCGGCGAGTGATTCAATTCATTTTCACCGTTCGTACACAGCCTTAACGTTCCGTTTGGTTTGCGCTGGAGTCGACGATGTTAGAGGGCCATAAATCATAATGTTCTGGCTTAGAAAAAAACGGCTCTTGTAAAGATTAAAGAAGTGTGCCTTCTGTACTTGTACTAATATCTATTCTGTGGATGTAATAACGAAACGGCCAAGCCACATATTCTGACTAAGGTGTAGAGTGAGTGAAGTTAGGTCTTGTAGAGGTAGAAACTGGGCTCCACATAAGATCTGGGCTGGGATTCTTCACGGTAATAACCTCAGATCATAGGAACAAAGGAGATATGTCTGAGCGCAAATTCGAACGTGACCCCGTGTCGCCACTTTTAAGAATACAATACAATACAATACAAAACACTTTATTGTCCACCAAATAAAAACATTACACAGAATGTGTGTGGTTTACACTTACGCTCTTTGCACCACTACAAAATCAACTTTCTCAAAATTGGTTACAGTTTACGAAATAAAAAAGTCATATCATTTTGATAGTAGCACAAAGTTCAGTTTTATGTTTATTTAGGTCGAGAAGTTGTGAAATGTCGTTTTATACCATCGTAGTTCAGCTACTCAACGTAAGGTAGAACTTACTGGTTTACTTAGCTGCCATCTAGCAACGAATATAATCTTGACTATTCAGCGCTAGATGGCGTCGAGACTTAAGTGCTTAAGTCTAACATTTTAAGAACTACGATTACAGCGACGTCAATTGCAAGTTTTTTCAAGCTGCGTGCGTCATTTGTCAGCTACTCAAATAGGAATGTCACCATGCCTGTTTAAAAATATATCGATAACCATGTAATATTTTGGTTGATACAATAATAATATTCGATTCTCAGACAAAATTATCATTTTTATTTCACTATTAGGTGATATGATTACCTTATTTAAACTTTTACATTAATAGGGCTAAAGTGACACTTTTCTTCTTTAATTTGCTTTTTAACAGCCTGATACATATTCCCATATTTTGATGATGTGCCCTTGCCGTTGGAGTGCACGGTGGAGGGCAAGCTAGGCATACAACCTCCACCGAGGCGGTCTTGCAATCTTCGTTTCGAAATTGTCGTCTATGGACTATTTATTATGTTCGAATACCAAGAACAACCTGTTGTAGTCTCTTTATAACTTTCAGTGACGGGTTGAGACCCGTAGCTATTATCCATTTTTATTTTATTTTCGATTTAGAAGGAAATCTATACTAATGATTTTCGTAAAATGTACTCCATGATTATTATAGTGGTTGGTGAAATTATTAACACCTTCAATAATACTCGTATCTACATTGATAACTAACACAATGAAGATTGTCAAAAATGAAAGGAATTCGGCCCATGTATTCTTTACAAAACAAAAAAAATATAAGTTCAAATAGTTTTGATACGTTAAGTTTCAGAGATATTTAACTTTAAACTTCGTAAGGGGCGCGAGACCCCGGGCGACCAGCGCTCACGGATTATGACGTCATTTACTAGCAGCGGTGCGCGTTCCTAAACGATTTATTAAACTCACATCATGGCGGTATCTTTTTAACCGTAATAGGTAGCCAGCTGAGGTTTTCTATGAAATTCAGAATACGTCTTACTATAAACTCTATCGTTCAAAATAATAAATTAAATCCCCACCCCAGTACAAGAAACTAAAAAAAACATTCATAGACTAATTCTACAATGGTTTAAAATCTAAGACGGCTTCTTAACTGTATGTTAAATTAACCTTTTATAATATTTAATGCTACACAACCAAAACAAATAAAATAAACCTGCTCAATTTATTTTAAAAATGTCTTCGATGTAGTAGTTGTGATGTACAGACGGATGGATAGACATTAAATCTAATGAATGAATTATATCTGTAATACACTTGAACCGAATTCCGAATTAAGTAAGTACTTATTTAAGTACGCCATTCAGAATATTACTTACTTATAGTGTAAAATGTATTTACCGCGTAAACCTCCACACGATATAACCTTACGGTAGACACGGCAGCACAAATTATTAGACAGTATAAGGGCAAACGTCGTATTTACAAGGTTACGTCCACAGCTCAAAAACAAAGTATGTCAGTCTGTTTTTATTTTTTTCAGACAGTGCTATGTAGTCCGACGTAGTTTCTAAGCAATTTGATAGATGACGCTACTGTGTCTTGGCCAGACATATTTGACGTTTTTGCTCCGACGGCCCTATCTAGTTGTTTAAACCATACCTAACCACAGTATACACAGTAGTTCGTCGTCAAACAAAGGTGTCGCGCGGCTTGATGTGTGCGTGCCTCGACCGTACGCGCCTCGAGACCTACTTACAAGCAAATTCAATAAGTCACACCAAGTCGATCGGCGCCGGCGCGCCGCGTTTGTTGGCGTGTGTAATAAACAGTGATCGGAATAGGTAGTGCAATTTCGCGAGACTTCGGTGCGTAAGTTTAGTATGGATATAGCTTGTAATCCCGGGATTACATTTGCAAAGTGTTAAAGTTTGTGTTTAATTCAGAAATGTTATTAAAATATGAATTAAACAATTATTTTACTTGCATAGAATATCGCATTGACGAAATATGTAAACACTTTCAATGAAAAAAAGTAAAAAAATAATAGATTTTTCGCATGTTCCCAGTTAATTTCAATTAAGGTCATTTCAAGAAAATATTCTGTGAAATAATACGAGTCCCGGAATCTGGGGTCTTATCCATATTAAGTATAATGTTTAAGGTCATTCACCCGAAATTGCACTACCTATTCCGATCACTGGTAATAAGGTATCGAGCGACGCGCATCGACGCAAGCCTCTCGCTCGAGCGGCAATAGGTATCAGAAACTTCTAAAGGACCGGAGATGAACTACTTTTCTATACATACTTTATCCTTACTACTTAGGTAACTAAAATAAAACATACGTGGATTAATGAAAACTTTATTATTTCTGCAATTTGATTATAAGTGTAGTATCCTAGGGTCGCATTAATAATCTGATCTTGAGATGCTCGTTCTAAGACGCGTCAAAAATGAGTTTTCTATCAATTGACAAAACATTACCGTGTCTTGAGACGGGCATCTCTCGCATATGATTTAGTTAATAATATATCTCCTTATAGATTGGACTTAGCGTAAACTGAAATATAAATTTAAAAGATACAAATATATTAAACGCCGTACATTGAAGTCTAGAAGCTCAAGGCGTGTTGCTAAAGCCGAAGCATGATAATTGTAGAGCATATTTAAAACAATTGAATCGGTAAAATCTTATTGCTTTTACACATTAAGGTATATTTATTATTGTTATCATAGCTCCATTTTACTGGACAGTAATGGCGGTAAGTTAAAAACAATACGATTCATGTCAGAATTTTTATTCTTGCGAACTCGTTTGACACATAGTGTGGCCAAATTAAAAAAATTGCTAGTGTAGGAAATTTAAGTGGTGGAGAAAGTGGGTGTTATAGCGAAGGAACACTTATTTATTCTGAGGTCTGTATCGGATCGACTCGACTTTTTTTTTTCACTTTAAGCTGATTAGATTTAAACACAACACACGGCCACAAAATTGAACACAAATCGGTTTCTGATAAATTACAATATAATAACATTTATTAAAAAAAAAATTACTTACGAATATAATATTATTATTTTTTATTATGTTTCCTTTAGCAGGGTAGGGTAGGCGATGTATAGTCAAAACATGATTATTTAGTAGTTCGACGTAATACTTAAATTATTCGTGTTATAAATTTCCCGACGTGACACCACAAAATATACCTCTATTATCCGGCAAATTCAAGTATTATATCCAACATATAAACAATTAATTCGTCGACTGTACTTCCTCGGGTGTCAACTTTAAATGTCACTGATTATTTATATGTTATTTTTTAATTATGTCACGTGGGAATTTCCTTGAGGGATACATGGGGACACTCGTATAGGATATCATAGGTGTTAGAGTTTTATTGGCTGGAAAGGCTTTTAGATATAAAAAAATGGACCCCCGCGTAAAGCCTAGGTCTGCTAACCCCGATGGACGGGATTTATGCGCAGAGCTCGTGGTGGCCCCCGCAGGATAGCCACCAGCTCCCGGAGCAGCTCCACACCCTGCGGCACCCCCTGCTGGACCACCTCGGCCTGATTCTCGGACGCAAGAGCATTGCGCATCACCGCCTGAGGAACAAGCAATGGATAATAAATGTTTGTACCAAGGAGAAAGTAATCTGACGGCCGAGCCTCGGCGAGGGTTTCAAATGCACTGGTCTATGGCAGAAAGCCCGTTATTTTCCATATTTTTTTAAATTAATTATTTGTATAATATTGGGACCGTAAATTTCACAGAATTTCTCAAATATCTTTCGTGTAGATAAGGCGAGGTGAGGCTGGGATTGATTTAGAAAAAACCTTAAAAAAATGTTTCTAAATATCAGCGATATGGTATCATAATCCCGAAAGTTCATCATATCTACACTTACAATATCGACAATTTTTTGAATCCCAATTTAGAGCAGTGTTTTCACGTTTTTATCAGATGTGATACGATGCGGCAGGGTTTGACCCAACCGTACGAGGAATATTTCGTGGCAGTGGGTCGGTGGATAAAATTATTGAATTCTACGCAGAGAATAAACTGTGATATCAAAAGATGGTGTTAAGTCAATGGCTCAGCACTGTCTGCAAGTTAACGCGCGTATTTCACAAAGTCTGGGCTTATCGCACGTTTCAGAAATTCATGAATGTTTAAGTGTAAATATTGGTGGATCAAACAGTTGAACATAACAGTGGAATTCGTATGGTGTACAATAACTTCACTAAATTACTTTTGAAAATCAAGCATAATTTGAAAAGTCTCAGCTTCACGTTCCGATTATCGTCCATCTCCACGAGACACGCACGCACGCACGCTGACTTTTGAGTCAGTCAAAGAACTCGACCGACCTCGTCCCGAGGCTGCGTGTGATTTGCACGCGGCTTAAGAAAGGACCGCAATACCTGAATCAACAGCTTCTCAGTGCACAGCCGGCTGCCCTCGCCAGAGACCTGGTCCATAGACCCCTCGGAACACATATCGTCGTCCGATCGGTCCTGCGGATGGCTGCTGAAAGTGGAAGCTGGAAACAACAACATACCAACTAGTTCAACAAGTCTTTGCGCGTTACCTGCAGAGTTGTGAAAGTAGGGTAGTTAATTTATATTCACTTTAGACAGATGATGAAATGGTGATGGGGTTAATTTTAACTAGGGACCCGGTATTGCACGGAAGTTTATGGTTTATATCCATAAAAGGCCAACGAGCAGACGAACCTCGTGATGGTAAGCAGTTACCATCGGTCATAAATATCAGCAATGCTCGGGCCAAAGCCAAGTTTTTGCTTTTTACGCCGCGTTTTTTATCCAGTTTATAAACAGCTACTGCGTGCCTCAGATGATTTTGTGGCGGGTTTATTCCCCAGTCAGCAATTTAGCGATGAAATGCAGCCACTAGACTTATGAGCACCTTTCTAGGGATAATGACCAAAACCACATTTGTACATAAATGAATATACATACTCGTATATACATTAATTCACGCCTGTTTCCCAGAGGGGTGGGCAGAGACCACTTCTTTCCACCTGCTACGATCCTGACAAATCTCTTTCGCTTCTTCCACATTCATGCATCGAGTCATGCATGCACGTCTAAATAATTAAATATATTTGCTATTATTAAGTTAATTTACAAAGTCGGGAGGTTTTTTTATCTTTTTATGCGTGTTCTTTGCAGAGATCAATTTCAATTTTCAAAAATCTACTATTGAAAAAGGTTAAATTAGCCAACAATCTACGTGAAAAGCTATAATGAGCTCGCGCAATATCGTTCTTCCACTTACCGCGACGTATTGTTAATACATCAATATTATTCAGCAGTAGAAATTATCTTCAGTCGTAACGTCCACAACAGGATGGTAATACGCACAGTATGATTTATTGATTACTAGTTTTTGTCCGTGACACAGTCCGCGAGGATTTGGCGCTTTAAAAATTGACTGAAGAGCACTCAGCAATTATTTAGATGATAAACATCTAAATAAATGCTCAGTGCTCTTCAGTCAGTTCAGAATTTTGCAGAGTGATCGCAATCAGTACTTACTATTTATTTAGTTGGTAAGAGTAAATAAATTCGATCGTTAAGATTTGTTAATAATTTACTAAATTTGGTCTGATGATATAATTGAAAGTGAAGACATCACTAAAACATTTATAGCTCGTAACGTTGCTCACTAAGATTTGGTAGTCATTTACAAATTTTAGTCTACGGTGGCATTATAATAAAAATCAATGAGATTCATTAATTATACAATAACAACTACTTAATGAAAAACTAAGCGTATAAAATACAAATAGATCTGAGCTAGCCAAATAATTAAAGATATAAAACAACTATAAAAGAGGTAACTCATTACTTCAACGAACTTCACTTCATGGAATGTATCATTTCATCGAACGCCATTTTCAGCTGAAACCATTATACTTTCAGGGTACCTATCTGAAACATTAATTACCTAGTTTAGGTTAGGTTAGATGTTTAAGATACCTTAAAAACGGGTGTCTATCATTTCATCGAAACATCTTTCATTGATTGTATCATTTAATCGAATTTCATTTCATCAAACGCTATTTTCGTCTGAAACCATGTTTTCAGGTTTAATTTAATTTACAGGTGGTATGTTATGCCGTTTGATTTTAAATTAACGTTTGTACTTCGAATTTTGCAGTCTTTTACGCTAATAACAGTCATTTTAACATTTAAATTGGAGTTCATGTATTGACAGCGATCGGTTGGCGACTGTTACAGCGTTTGACGTGTCTTGAACCGATATGTACATTTTGACCATAACGATATCTCCTTTGTTTCTATGATCTGAGGTAATAACGATATCGTCTTTGACATGGTTCCGTATTCTCAACGTTTTGATGACAGAAATCTTATGTCATTTACAATAATGGCGACCAAGTCATAAACGATTCTAAAACACGTCAAACGCGATATCGAGATTCACGAAGCAGATATACTAAGTGCATATTATTTTCTTTGCACTTAGCACATTTGTTTTCTAGACAATCGATACACTAGATCTTAGCACGATTTTTTTTAGATCGATATATATATACATAAATGTATACTTTACCCTTACTGGGTAAATTTAATAAAACATACGTAAATTTATTTATTTTTTATTATTCTTAGGGCCGCATTAATAAACTGATCTTTCATGCTCGTTCTAAGACGCGTCAAAAATGACAGTTTACAACGGATCGACGGGCATCTCTCGAATATGAGTTAATTAATATCTCCTTAAAGATTGGACTTAGCGTAAACTGAAATATAAATTTAAAAGATACAAATGTATTAAACGCCGTATGTTGACGTCTAGAAGCTCAAGGCGTTTTCCTAAAGCCGAAGCATGATAATTGTAGAGCATATTTAAAACGATTGAGTCAGTGAAATCTAATTGCTTTTACACATTATCGTATTATCATCGTTATCATAGCTCCATTTTACTGGACAGTAATGGCGGTAAATTAAAAACAATACGGTTCATGTCAGAATTTTTATTCTTGCGAACTCGTTTGACACATAGTGTGGCCAGATATGTAGGAAATTTAAGTGGTGGAGAAAGTGGGTGTTATAGCGAAGGAACCCTTATTTATTCTTGCGGTCACAGTATTAGATCGACTTTACTATATTTTTTTCACTATATTTTCATTAGATTTATCCAACACACGGCCACAGAATTGAACACAAATCGGGACAAACTTTGCGCAGAACACATAACATTTCCTGATAAAATAGGTACATGTATTTAATGTAATTTTTAACTTACAATCAAACCAATAATCTTAAGAATATAATAAATTGGAGACCAAAAAAGTAATTTACCAGGATAGTCAAATAGTACATTACTGCACAGACCAGGAAGTAGGCCGTTGCGGGACGAGTAGAGTGAGCGTGGCCGAGACGCAGTCGAGGCCACGCTATATACGAGTCCAGCAACCGCCCTTCCTGGTCGAGGCTTGTATAGTGCTTTTCTCTAACAATGCGAGGAAATTAAACAAAATTTCAGTTTTGATATAATATGTATTCAAATGTATTAACAAAATCAAGTCAAATACGATGTGATAATATGACGAAGGCAAATGGCAGTAAGTACTTAAATAAAAAGGTTTACTTAAAATTAAAAGAAATGTTGCTCATGTTAGGGCAGTTTGTAAAATTAAATTTCCTGGTACGTTAATGTTTGTTTGTTGAATATTTTCAGTGGACGTAGATGGCGTATTAGTTACATTGAACTGTTGATTCGAACGGGATTGCACAGGACTTGTTTCTATGTCAGGCATGAATGCTTCTGGACCAGATATCTGTTGGGAGAAGGATTGTTCATTTACTAAATGTTGTCTCGACGTAGAAGGCTGTGGGTCTTCGTTGTTAGTAGATTGCAGCTTGATGGTCTTATTTATACGGTCTGATATTTTCCTTTTATTCTGCACAGAATCTTCAATATAGCTCTCGGCAACGACACTCGACTTCCACCCCCCGTGCCTCTTGAGAGTTGTTAAATTTGCCCCAGAGTCAGCTAATAAAGTAGCTGACGATCTACGAAAGCAATGGCCAGTGTAACATTCGCTGTTTGGTAAATTTAAATAATTAGCTATCTGAGTGGGTATTCTCGCCATTTTGTGCCTCCCAATAACCTGGTTGGTGCACTTTCCATTTTTGTAATTAATAAAAAATCTGTCCGATTTTACTGTTGGTGGACGAAGTGCCTGATATTTTTTTACTAGAGGCACGAATTCTTTAACTATCACGAAGGTGCGGTCTATTTTAGTTTTGGTGTCACGTAATTTAACTAACATTATGTCATCGTGGCATGTAACGTCATTTATAGTTAAATTTGTTAACTCGATCATTCGACATGCACCATTCACACCTAAAATAAGGGCAACCTGCAACAAATACAAAGAAATCATTTAACATAAGAAAACATTGAATCATAGGTATTGATTGATAAATGATCATTCATAAGGTGACACATAAGGCACGGCTTATATTTACCTTAGTTACTAGAAAAGTATCATCTGGAGCTTCATTTAAAAACATTGTAATGTTTGCATCAGTCAAAATCTTTGATTTTTTGCTTTTGTAGCCCGCTGAGTGCCTTTTTAGAAATGTTACCAAATTGGTGTAACTTTTTATATCAATGTCACATTTTAATTTTATTGTATTTTTCAGCATTGAATATATCGCCCATAGTGTACTCGGTTTTTTGTCCTTAGCTAGCTCGCTAAAGTAAGCTAACATGACGTTTTCAGACACTGAAGTTGTTTTTTTCTTCTCTCTCCATACCATGAAATTTTCAAATGTTTTTAAATATTTTTCTGCGGACTTCGGTGGTAGTAATTTGGTCTTAATCGACTTTGCTTCTTCTTTACACTCTGGTGGTGTGCCGATAAACATATCTTCATCACTGGAATTCATTTTACTTTTGTATTTTCGCGAAACAATAATACGTACTGTACTTAAACTTCCCTAAGAAAAAAGTATTCCCGATTCCCGCCTTAATTTTTTAAATTCTAAACGCAGAATGTTTTAAAAAAAGTAAAACTATTTGACACTTTGGTAAATACGCTGTAAACGCGATAAACGGCGTTTACCTTTTTAGTCTATGAAATTTAAAAAGTAAATAAACATGGAAGAATTTTGAATAGTACGAGTGTTTGGCTGTTTGGAGTTAGTTATCATAGTCCAAATATGATTTTAAAAAGTAGAAAACCGGGTACGTTATGAAATTTATATACATTTTCGCGGCCGCTGCTGCTGGTAAATAATATTTTTTTTTTTTAAATTTTGCCTGGGCCTGGAACTCGGAACTTTGCGGGCTGATTTTACAACAGTAAGGTTAACATTTCCGAGCATGTGGGAGAAAAACTTGATTATTTAACAGTTCGACGTAATACTTATATTATTCGTGTTTATACATTTCTCGACGTGACACGACTAAAGACACGAGGCAGATAAACAATCAATTCCTCGTCTGTATTTCCAGGCCCGGGAGTCGATGTTAAATGTCACTGATTATTTACAAGTTATTTCAAAATTATTTCACAAGGCAATTTCCTTAACGTATGGACAGATAGGGGCACCCGTAACTTGATACCATAGGTGTGAGAGTTTTATTCGGCAAATCTCAGATCATAGAAACAAGGGAGATATATTATAGGGGCGTGGTTCGTGACGCCTCGATATGGTCAAAATGGACATATCGGTTCAAGTCGCGTCAAACGCTGTCACAGTCGCCGACCAATAACTTGATATCATAGGTGTAAGAGTTTTATTTGGCATAAAGACTCATAAATAAGAACATGTAGAAATCAATTCTAATAAGCCTTAAAAATGGATCCCCGCGTAAAGCCTAGGTCTGCTAACCCCGATGGACTGGGTTAATGCTCAGAGCCGGTGGTGGTCCCCGCAGGATAGCCACCAGCTCCCGGAGCAGCTCCACCCCCTGCTGGACCGCCGCAGCCTGCTTCTCGGCCGCGAGGTTGCTGCGAATCGCCGTGTCGGCCTGCTTCTCGGCCGCTAGAGCATTGCGCAACACCGCCTGAGGAACAGGCAATGGACAGTAAATTTTTATACCAAGCAGAAAGTAATCTGACGGCCGAGCCTTGGCGAGGGCTCCACATGCAATGGTCTATGAGAGGAAGCCCGTTGTTTTCCATATTCTTTTTTATTAGTTATATGTATAACTTTGTAGCCGTAATTTTTCTAGAATTTCTTACATATCTTACGTATAGATAAGGCGAGGTTAGGATTGATTAATAAAAGTCCTTGAAAAAAAAGGTTTCTAAATAAACTTAGGTGCAATATGGTAGGTATCATAATCCCGAAAGTTGATAATATCTACACTTACAATATCGACGATTAACACATCGAAAATCAAACTACCGAAAGTGCAAATTGCCAGTACCCGATATACCGAAGCATGAAATATCTTTTTTAAATGACGAAGTTTAAAAATGCGAAAGTACGTTTGGGTGAAGATTAATACACCTACATCAGAAATACCTCTGGCACAACTCGGCAGTAATCTTTAAAATTATTTTAATAAAAGTGATTTAAAAAGTCGACGTAGCTCCGCTGCGCGGAGCTCCAATTATACGTAGTTATGGCGCTTCGCGCCTTGACGCAACTTAACTTCACCTAACCTAACATACAGTGTGTTTTTTTGGTCGACAACTTCCAAAACAGGAGAGATAGTACAATTAATGCTGAATCCGAATATCTTATTAAAAAATTAAAAAACCTAAGGAGGTCAAAGAAATAGCATTTTCAATTTTTCCCATTGTTTTACTTAATTGGTGTTACCATGCGCCGTGTTTACCGAGACTTTAATGACGTAATCACCGTGCACAATGTTATGATTCATCTTTCCCTTCATACTTGTTACGGGCTTAGGACCGTCAAATAAATAAATAAATAATAAATAAAGATTGTAGATTATTGTTGTTAAACTAAATCCCCCCCAAAGTAAAATGTTCACAACATCAAACATTTCACGATGTTCCAGAAGTAAATTTTCTCGCCGACACATTTTTTTTATCAATTAGCACTCGCTTCGAAACAAACACGGAACTGACGTCGCTTGCACATATTTTTGTGAGGGTAATCAAACGATAACATCGTGACGATAAGCGGATAAAACCCCCTTCGTAGCTACAGAAACGAGAGACCATGATTTATAAAAAAAAAAAAAAAAAAATTTTTGAGTTTAGAAACATGAATATAGTAACCCCTATTGTGGAAGTTGCTGATCAAAAAAACACCCTGTATAAGGAGATAGACCTAATAAAACAAATTGGTTTACATTCTCATATTTAGGTATTTCAAGGTTAAGTATTCCTGATACGTAACCCATTATTGTTCACACATACAAACATAACATCACGCCTTCATCCCTAGAGTGTGGTAGGCAGAGCTACAGAATACCAACCACTCTAATTTTGTTGATGATTCCGTAACCACATTTTGCACAGTCAGGCTAAGATGATTACCAGTGTGACAGGTTGCAAGCCCATCACCTAACAGTACTACAAGCCTTTATACCCTTAGTCGCCCCTCACAACATCCTCGGGAAGACATGGAGTGGCACTATTCTAACTTGATAACCACACGGGGGTATTATTTACACACATACATAACATCACGCCTTCATTCCCAGAGTGGGGTAGGCAGAGATACAGAAATACCAACAACTCTAAAGACTTACTGATATTTCTGTAACCACATTTTGCACTAACAGGCTAAGAGGTTTACTAGTGTATTAGTGACAGGTTGCAAGCCCATCGCCTAACAGTACTACAAGCCCTTATTCCCTTAGTCGCCTCTTACGACATCCACGGGAAGAAATGGAGTGATACTATTCTAACCCGTCAACCACACGGGGGAGGGGGGGGGGTGTATTATTTTTCAATATAAAAATATACTAACACGTAAAATGTATAAAATGTGCAAATCATTAGTAGATAATTATAGTCTTAAAGTAATATTTGCGTGTGAAACTAAAGCTAGAAAGAGTCGGGTTTACGATTTAATTAATAATTTAAACGGCATTTCCGTTAACGTCAATTAATATGAATAATTTAAACTAAAAAAGTCTGAAGCGACGGCGAAAAGGGTTTTTTTTGTGAATCCCTTATTAGAGCAGTGTTCTTACATTTTTGTCAGATGTGATACGATTCGGCAGGGTTTGACTCCACCGTACGAGGAATCTTTTGTTGTAGAGGATCAGACAGATTTAATTTATTGTATTCTACGCAGACTTAAATAAACTGTGATATCAAAAAATCGTGTTAAGCCAGTATTTTTGTTCGACAAATCAAGTAAAAATGGCTCAGCACTGTCTGCAAGCTAACGGGCGTACTTCACAAACTCTGAACATATCGTTACTTTCAGAAATTATTTAATGTTCAAGTACAAATATTGGTGGATCAAACAGTTGAACATATCAGTGGAATTCGTATGGTGTACAATATACTTCACCAAATTACTTTTGAAAATCAAGCATAATATGAAAAGTCTTAGCTTCACGTTCCGATTATCGTCCATCTCCACGAGTTACGCACGCAAGCTTATAATTTTGAGTCAGTCAAAAAACTCGACCGACCTCGACCACGAGGCTGCGTGTAATTTGCACGCGGCTTCAGGCTGGAGGGACCGCATTACCTTAATCAACAGATTTTCAGTGTACAGCCGGCTGCCTTCTCCAAAGACCTGGTCCACAGAACGCATATCGTCGTCCGATCGGTCCTGCGGATCACTGCTGGGAGTGGAAGCTGGAAAAAAGCAACATAACAACTAGTTCGACAAGTCTTTGCGCGTTACCCGCAGAGTTGTGTCAGTATTTACTTTATATTCACTTTGATAGATGATGAAATGGTGATGGGAATAATTTTAACTAGGGACCCGGTACTGCACGGAAGTTTATGGTTTTATAGCCATAAAAGGCAAACGAGCAGAAAACAGTTTTTGCGTGGCTCAGGTGTTTTTGCGGCTGGTTTAATCCTCGGTCAACGATTCAGCGGCGAATGCAGGCGCTAGACTTATGGGCACCTTTTTCTGTGGATAGCGACCAAGTCTATATTTGTACATTATTTAATTATTTACATACATCAAGTTAATTTACAGGAGGTCAGGAGGTCCTAAAAAACTAATATCATGACATTTAAACAACGAAAAAACAATTTAAACATGTTTTATAGGGGACAAAACAGATGCTACAAGGTTTTTAGGTTTAAGTCTAGATAATAAGGTAACAGGGAAGAACCAAGCTGACGCTATATGTAAAAAACTGAATCAATTTTCTTTTGCTTTGTATAATCTGAGAAAAGTTGTTTATGAGTCCGTGGTGTTGACTGCATACCACGCTTATGTAACATCGACTCTACGATATGGAATTATTTTCTGAGCAAATTCAGCTGATAGAGAAATTATCTTTAGAGCTCAGAAAAGATGCATAAGATGTGTGGCATTCACTATCTTGACTCTTGTAAACCGCATTTCCAGAAATTACGCATATTAACTTTTCCAAGTTTATACATATATGAAATAGTAATTTTTACAAGATCTAATCAACACTTAATTCAAAATTTTCATAGTCTTCGTCTTTTAAATAAAATCAGCGCAACGTGTTCTAAGACCGCTTTATTTCGGAAGAGCATACTCGGGACGGCTCCCAGAATCTATAATAAAGTAACAAAGCATGTAGTAAATATGGAAACTTTGGCTGAATTTAAACACAAATTACATGATTTAGTACAAAAAGCTTACTACACAGTAAATGAATACTTGTGTGACTACAATTAGTTGACGAAATCCGACCATGTGCATGCTACAACTTCGTTAACTGCATCTACAATTTGTATGCCTCGCGGCGCAACATGGTGACACTTCCTAATATTTAAGACCTTGTGTAACTACCTGTGTTATACAAATAAACGATCTTTATGTTTATCCTTTTTCATCTTTTTGTGCGTGTTCGCTGAAGAGACATGCCTATACAAAACGCTAATTATTGAAAAAGGTTAAATTTCAACGACAGGGATGACGTCACAGCTGTTGCTCCATGTTTTAATATCTGGACTATACAGTATGTAAATGGTATACGGGCGTTCCTTTTAACTGTGGTTAGTACAACCCCTACTGAGCACATTTAGGCAGCTTTAGTTAAAATTAAATAAAAAAAAAGTAACCATACAAAATAATTTAACACGCAATGTATAACGAAAAATGCAATGAATTAAAAACGCAATTAATGACGTTTCAAAGTTAAGTATTATTAAAGCTGAGGCTACTTAAGCCGAAATACACATTTTCACAAGTAAACCATTACGTACTTACCTGACAGATGGACTTCGATGTACATTGCGGGTCGATAGTATGTTCAAAAATTAATAACGGTGTATACGTAAGCGTAATCAAAATAATTCTTTCTGTTAATGATTAGTAGAGTCTTAATCTATGTCCAGTTTTAATAAACGCCCGTATACCATTTACACACTGTATAAAGATAATAATATATGCATTTATTTCAGAAATAACTATGTTTAAGCCGATATCACTGAATAATAAATATTACGTAAATTACATGAAGATGCCAAAAATAGCAATCTAAACATTTAAAGAAGTTTTAAAATTTTAACAAGTTCTGATTCTGTACAAAATCTTAATCAATCTTAATCTCTTTAACAGCTCAAAACTTAGTGTTTTTTTTACATGTTCTCCTAAATCGTATCTATGAAACTCGATTCAAAAATTAAAAAAACATTTTATGCATGTACCTTATTATCAGATGATTATAATTTGTAATGAGAGTTGTTTGAGAGAAAACCACCCCGGATGGAACCTTACCTGGGGTTTCTGTTTCGGCTGGCCAAGTTGTTGTTTCTATCAGCTCAGGCTCCGTCGGAGAAGTTGTAGCTGGTCAAACAAATATAATTATGGTTTTGCATATATACAGGGTGACATCAAAGACGTGATCAGAAACCAGTTTTTCAGACTTGGTAATTGATGGCCATTTTCAAGTTATATTAGTTGCAGGAAACAAAATATATTTCCTTTTGTTAATTTTCCCCATAATTAAATCACTGATTTAGTAAATCATGGTTACCCTATTTTCAGAATCATACCCGCTATGGATCCTATTCAGACTATTTAACTTTAATGACGCTTCAGTCACAGTGACAATTCAAGTCAGTCATTGTCAATTATTTGTTTTGTTGTTTATTTTTGCATCTCTTTCTGTCAAGTAGGGAGCACACTGCTTACAACAAATTATTTAATTTTGATCATTGCGTGATTAAGTCTGAATACTATATCTAAACACCTACATACCTATATTATTCGTATCCCACTTTAATGCGGAATTAAGTTATATCACTTCTGATCACGTCTTTATTGTCACCCTGTATAGTGTAACGATAAGTTATATAATTACAGGCCACATTCGGTATAGATAGATTTATTAATTGTTTTTTTTAGGTACCAGTAATATCAGAAAAATATAAAACATAAAGAAAGGTAGATAGGAGAAGCTAGACAAAAAACCTTGGTGAGAATCCCGAAAAGTAGGTAACAATATAAAAATAAGTAGAGAAATTATAATACAAAAGGCTTACCGTTGAGTTTTCTACGGTTTAATAAGATATTAGGGCAATTCTAAAAAAGGCAGTGAGTAATTAAATAAATTTAATAATTTTAAGCAGGCCTTCATTATTCCTAATTTGTTACCACGTCTTTTTTTAGTTGTGTTAAAGAGTAAGTCGTTGTAAAATAGTATATAGTAATACTTTGCGGTACAATCTCCGCCGATCCATTAGTTACGGATGAAATTGAAATTGAAATATTTTTGTTTACTTTAAGCATTACATGTTTTTCTTATTCTATGCCAACCCTGAGGACTTGGATGTCAAGCCTTTATGTTAGTCACTAACCCCCCCCCCCCCCCACCCTCTACATCTCTGGAATGTGAGACCCGTAGACATTTGAATTCTCAAGACTATAATCCTAAGACATCAAATTCGTTGCCAACCCTGAGGACTAAGATGGAATGTCTGTATGCTAGTCATTTCACCGGTTGTTAAAAGAAGTTTTAAAATTTTAACAAGTTCTGATTCTGTATAAAATCTTAATCAATCTTAATATCTTTAGCAGCTCAAAACTTAGTGTTTTTTTTACATTTTCTCCTAAATCGTATCTATGAAACTCGATTCAAAAATTTAAAAAAACATTTTATGCATGTACTTTATTATCAGATGATTGTCATTTGTAATGAGAGTTGTTTGAGAGAAGACCACCCCGGATGGAACCTTACCTGGGGTTTCTGTTTCGGCTGGCCAAGTTGTTGTTTCTATCAGCTCAGGCTCCGTCGGAGAAGTTGTGGCTGGACAAACAAATATAATTATGGTTTTGCATATATACAGGGTGACATCGAAGACGTGATCAGAAACCAGTTTTACAGACTTGGTAATTGATGGCCATTTTGTTAGTCATTAACAACACCCCCCCTCCCCTACCCTCTATCCCTCACCCCGCACCTTTTTATTTTTTAATTTTTGGTAAGAAGAAGTCACACGAGCACTTAGGCCACCTGATGGTAAGTGGAATGTGAGACCCGTAAACATTTGAATTCTCAAGACTATAATCCTAAGACCTCAAATGCGTTGCCAACCCTGAGGAGTAAGATGGAATGCCTGTATGCTAGTCATTTCACCGGTTGTTAAAAGAAGTTTTAAAATTTTAACAAGTTTTGATTCTGTATAATCTGGTAATGGTAATCTGTCCGTTTTAAGGGTCATAAAAAAAAGAACCCTAACCTACCTAGATATCTGGGAGCTGATTCATTTTTAGGGTCATAAAAAAAAATAACCATAACCTACCTATCTCTAGGAGCAGTTTCGTTTTTAGGGTCATAAAAAAAATAACCCTAACCTACCTATCTCTGGGAGCAGTTTCATTTTTAATTCATTCGACAAGTTCAAGCTCAAGGTTACGCAAAAAAGTACGCAGCTGATATAACTTTCAAAATTATTAATTTAACACATAAAAATTAACAACATGTTATTTGCCTTAGCAAATCATTTGCTACACAATCATTTCCCACATAAAATTTGACGTAATAAAATTTTGCAATATAAATATGTAGCGAAATAATAAAAATACGAAGTAAAATTATGCCAAGGATTGGTTTGCTAAATAAAACTTCGGCGAAAAGTTGATTGCTAAATGAAATTTGACGAAAATTAATTTGGCAAAAAGGCAGTACACCCTAAATCTCTTTAATCTCTTTTACTTAGTGTTTTTTTTTACATTTCCTCTTAAATCGTATCTATGAATCTCGATTCAAAAATTGAAAAACATTTCATGCATGTTCACTATTATCAGATGATTATAATTTGTAATGAGAGTTGTTTGAGAGAAAACCACCCCGGATGGAACCTTACCTGGGGTTTCTGTTTCGGCTGGCCAAGTTGTTGTTTCTATCAGCTCAGGCTCCGTCGGAGAAGTTGTGGCTGGACAAACAAATATAATGATGGTTTTGCATATATACAGGGTGACATCAAAGACGTGATCAGAAACCAGTTTTTCAGACTTGGTAATTGATGTCCATTTTCAAGTTATATTGGTTGCAGGAAACAAAATCTATTTTTCTTTTTGTTAATTTTCCCCATAATTAAATCACCGATCTAGTAAATCATGGTTACCCTATTTTCAGAATCATACCCTCTATGGATCCTATTCAGACTATTTAACTTTAATGACACTTCAGTCACAGTGACAATTCAAGTCAGTCATTGTCAATTATTTGTTTTGTTGTTTCCATGTTTATCTTTGCATCTCTTTCTGTCAAGTAGGGAGCACACTGCTTACAACAAATTATTTAATTTTGATCATTGCGTGATTAAGTCTGAATACTATATCTAAACACCTACATACCTGTATTATTCGGATCCCACTTTAATGCGGAATTAAGTTATATCACTTTTGATCACGTCTTTAATGTCACCCTGTATAGCGTAACGATAAGTAATATAATTACAGGCCACATCCGGTATAGATAGATTTATTAATTGTTTTTTTTAGGTACCAGTAATATCAGAAAAATATAAAACATAAAGAAAGGTAGATAGGAGAAGCTAGACAAAAAACCTTGGTGAGAATCCCGAAAAGTAGGTAACAATATAAAAATAAGTAGAGAAATTATAATACAAAAGGCTTACCGTTGAGTTTTCTACGGTTTAATAAGATATTAGGGCAATTCTAAAAAAGGCAGTGAGTAATTAAATAAATTTAATAATTTTAAGCAGGCCTTCATTATTCCTAATTTGTTACCACGTCTTTTTTTAGTTTTGTTAAAGAGTAAGTCGTTGTAAAATAGTATATAGT
This sequence comes from Acleris holmiana, assembly GCA_949316455.1. Taxonomy (NCBI): domain Eukaryota; kingdom Metazoa; phylum Arthropoda; class Insecta; order Lepidoptera; family Tortricidae; genus Acleris; species Acleris holmiana. Next base: position 6,701,859 of record OX438791.1, on the reverse strand, counting down.
AATACTTTGCGGTACAATCTTCGCCGATCCATTAGTTAACCCCTTACGGATGAAATTAAAATTGAAATATATTTATTTACTTTAAGCATTACATGTTTTTCTTATTCTATGCCAACCCTGAGGACTTGGATGTCAAGCCTTTATGTTAGTCACTAACAAAACTGTTGTTTCTATCAACTCAGGCTCCGTCGGAGAAGTTGTGGCTGGACAAACAAATATAATTATGTTTATGCATATATACAGGTTGACATCGAAGACGTGATCAGAAACCAGTTTTTCAGACTTGGTAATTGATGGCCATTTTCAAGTTATATTAGTTGCAGGAAACAAAATATATTTCCTTTTGTTAATTTCCCCCATAATTAAATCACCGATCTAGTAAATCATGGTTACCCTATTATATCTTCGCCGAGCCATTAGTTAACCCCTTACTGATGAAATTGAAATTGAAATATATTTATTTACTTTAAGCATTACATATTTTTCTTATTCTATGCCAACTCTGAGGAGCTGGATGTCAAGGCTTTATGTTAGTCACTTAGGTTACATGATTATAATGAGAGTTGTTTGAGAGAAGACCACCCCGGATGGAACCTTACCTGGGGTTTCTGTTTCGGCTGGCCAAGTTGTTGTTTCTATCGGCTCAGGCTCCGTCGGAGAAGTTGTGGCTGGACAAACAAATATAATTATGTTCATGCATATAGTGTAACGATAAGTCATATTTTTATAAAAACATTGCGTTCTCCATTCAAACTATTTATAATAAGGTCAATGTAGGATGCTGCAGTCATAGTTTTTAGGTACCGAAGTCTTACTAAAAACCCTTATAGTTTCGCCATGTCCGTCTGTCCGTCCGTCCGCAGCTTACCTCAGAGACTCTTAGTACTAGAAAGCTGTTATTTGGCATGAATATACATATTGGTCACGCCGACACAGTGGTAAAATGAAATCTTACATACATACATACCATCACGCCTTTATTCCCAGAGCGGGGTAGGCAGAGCTACAGAAATACCAACAACTACAAAAAGAGTTGTTGGTAATTCTGTAACCACATTTTGCACAAACAGGCTAAGATGTTTACCAGTGTATTAGTGACAGGTTGCAAGCCCATCGCCTAATAGTACTAGAAGCCCTCATTCCCTTAGTCGCCTCTTACGACATCCACGGGAAGACATGGAATGGCACTATTCTAACCCGGCAACCACACGGGCCCAATGAAATCTTGTAAATACTTTTTTAATATTTATAATTTGTCTTTATTATTTCAAAAGTCGGATAAATTGTAAAACATTTTATTCAATAACCATTCATTAAGTGCTTTTCTAAATTTAGTATCGTCCAAGGATTTGAATATGTCAAGTACATTATTATATAACTTAATTATCATGAAGTAAATACTATTTCTCATAAAAAGCTGAGCGAACAGGATGAACATGTGTTAACTTATTGTCATGACGAAGGTATTTTTTGTACTTATAACCGTTTTCAAAGAGAGCCAAGTGTTTCTTCACAAACATAGTTACCTCCTTCATATATAGGCAGGGGAGTGGTAGCATATTGTACTCTGCAAATATGGGTCTACATGAATCGCGTTGAGAAGCACCATTTAAAGCTCTTACACAACGTCAAACAGCAGTGTTCGCATGTTGTGTTCCGGTTTGGGGATAAGACAGCCGGTGAAATAACTAGCATAGAGGCATTCCATCTTGGTCCTCAGGGTTGGCAATGCATTTGCAGTCTTGTGAATGCGAATGTCTATGGGTCACAGTTTCCACTTACCATCAGGTGGCCTGTGTGCTCGTTTGCCTTCTCAATGAAATAAAAAAAAAAAAAAAACGCTTTTGTATTTTGCTTTTTGCCAATCTGTAGAGTTGCCCCAAATTTCGTTTGAGCAAAGTTGCTCCGCTAATATTCTCCAAAACTTAGACTTTATTATGTTCCATGAAAATGCGGCTCGCTTTTAAATTAAACGTGCATTTGTGTAAACATTCAGTATACTCGTATTACAAGTATATTAATAAACATGTGTGTGTCAAACCAACACGACTCGGAAGCGTGTGAAATTTAATCCATATCCAGAAAACTGGAAGGGGGATTACGTTCGAGTAACTCGTTCGTACCTCGGTTCTGGTTGGACTGGCACTCGGCCTGGCAGAGTTCGCGGGTGCGGAAGTTGTTGTAGTTGCCCTGGCAGCCGGTGTATGTAAACTGGAGGCATTGTTCGACATGCACGTCGTAGTACCAGCGAACCTGCGTTCCCCAGCAAAGACCGGCCACTTTCTGCAAACGACACCTATCTGGAACACGAAGGCCACACTCCAACTTCCATCGGTTTTGATATATACTCTCCGACATGGCACAGTAGCCACAGCTAGTAGTGTGGTTCGCTCTTGGAGCGTTTTGTGAAATAAACCCCATCTCAGTGTAGGTTCAGAAATTCACACAGAGCATTGAAGGGTCCATCCTGTGACCGAATTTCAAATGCAATAATTGCATTTGCCCGAATTTCATATGACATAATTTTATATGCCATAACGATAATTCTTCTTAATTCTTATTCATTTGCCAAAAAGGAACTATTCAGAATTGTAATAAAACAAACCTAACCTAACCTATTGGGCTCTATACGATGACATGTAAAAATTACCTGAAAGGTTTACGAATACAGAAAAAATGCCTCTATGGAAAATTAATTTATTGTATGTGATATTAGGTAAAATGAAGATATTAAGTAAAATAGCCAGTGACGACTATGGCAAATAAACTAATTGCAAATGAAATTATGAAAAATGAAGGGACACGAGCATTGAATACCTTGGTAGGTGTGGTGCAGATTTCCGCAGTTTTTAAAAGGCTACCTAGTACTTAACTTATCAAACTCATTTCGCCGTGGTAGCATCTAGTTGAGGTGCCTGTTTAGAAATATGAGTTGCTTTAATATGTTTCGTTCGGAAACACTTACTAAGAACCCTTATAGTTTCGCCATGTCCGTCCACCTGTCCGTCCATCCGTCCGTCCGTCCGCAGCTTACCTAGGAGAGTCTTAGTACTAGAAAGCTGTTATTTCGCATGAATATACATATTGGTCACGCCAACACAGTGGTAAAATGAAATATTGTAAAAAAACGTTTTTAGTATACCTCCCCTACACGTACAGTGAGAATGGTTTTTCAAAAATATTGCCGGTTTGCCGAAACAATTTTTCGCCAAACAAAAATCAGCACTTCAAAGCTTAATGTTTCAGACACCCCTTTCTAAGCTTTTGAAGTGCTAATTTTGGTTTCCTTTCCTTTTGAGTCCTTTCTAACCTACAGGCAAATCTACGAATACTAAAAAAATGTCTTAAATGGAAAGAAGACGGTGTATTCGGGTGTACTATGTTAGTTGTGACGGGAGCCTCGCGTGGTCCAAAGATACATGACTTAAAAACGTAAAGTTATGACAAATACTTTTTGTATCGTTGGTTAAGTAACGACTCATTTGTACAATCGCGTCTTTGTTTTATCAAAATATATTTTATCAAGATATACACTGAAATAAATATAAGTTACTTTACTCTAAAAAAGTCATAATTGTAGGTATATATTAGAGCACTGTAGTGTGAAAAAGATGCCAGCAAAATAAATGAATTTGAATTTGAATTTTAATTTGATGTATCTAAATGCAGGTCATTTAAAAAAAGTATCTCCTATACAACGAATTAATTTGTTTTATGATTATAAAGGTTTCTTATTAAAATATTAAAAAACATACATACATAACACCACGCCTTCATTCCCAGAGTGGGGTAGGCAGAGCTACAGAAATGCCAACAACTCTGAAAGGACTTGTTGCTAAATCTGTAACCACATTTTGCACAAGTAGACCAGTGTATTAGTTTAGTACAGTACTTTGAGCCCTCCAGCACTATCAGTGTGGACTTGGAGCCCCCTCCCCAAGCAAGGATGCAATAGGCTGATAGACTGCTAGTTGTACTAGTTTTATCAGCTGCATCTCTCAAGAACTTGTGTGAATGAAGCAAATAAAAAAAAACAGTAAAAAAATCGGTAGGTACAAAGGTAAGGTTAATAACATTAAAGTAAAAATAAAGACTATAGGAGAACACGACGAGTTCTCTACGTCAAAAGCCAAAACTAGAATAATAATAATAATATCAGGGGGATAATCTCACTATATGCGTAGATTCTAAAAGAGGCCCGGGCAACCCTAGATGTTACTTTTTACCAACATAGTCTATATAAGTGCCCACCATTCTCATTCGCCAGCCTGCAGTGGGATCGGGGTCCACAGGTTGGGCATGCAAATGCACTCGTGAAAGCTCTGGGAAGTTTGAGGATTGGTTCCTTAAATCTCTACATATTTATATACACTAAACCACACAATAGGGCGTCATACTCTCACCGTCTTGGACTTCGGTCTGTGTGAGGGGGGTGGCAATCACACGGGTGTTAGGTTGCTTTCTCAGCAGACCCGGCTGAACTTTACAGTTTACCTAGGGAACTAACTAGCTAATTATGAGGATAAGGTAAGCCTCTAGGATGTAGTTCTTTGTAGAATAGGCCTTTTAAGTAGAGTTAGGGTAGAATCACTTGACTAAGGAAAGTACGGAATTAGGATTTTATTTAAATAGGTAATGTTTATTTAATTCACTAAAATTTAGGTACATTACAAAACTGATAGCAATCAGAAATTAAATAAATTTCATATTTAAAAACTTTCTTAGGATCACATAAGGGGATAAATAGGTACGAGTACCTAATAGATAAATATTTTATGTTTAAGATAAAACTATAATTTTAAATTCTTTTATTATATTGACTTAGATCAAAACATATAAATAAAAATAAATAAATATCAGGTGACAATCTCACACAAATTGACCTAGTCCCAAACTAAGCTCTAGGCTTGTACTATGGGTACTAGACAACGTTAAACATACTTATATAGAGAAATACATACTTAAATACATAGAAAACATCCAAGGCTCAGGAACAAAATATTCGCGCTCATCACACAAATATCTGCCCTTACCGGGACTTGAACCCAGGACCGCTGGCTTCGGAGGCAGGGTCGCTCCCAACTAGGCCACCGTGTCGTGATATGAATCTTTAATTGCTATAAAATAAATGAATTAATTAAAGTTCAGTAACAAATAAAATACTTTTCAGTCAACAAGTTTAAATTAGAAATCAGAAATCATTTATTGTTAATTATAGGTACAGGGTTGATCAGTTTTATATGGGAAAAGCTATAATTTGCCATTTCGGCGTACAATATTAATGTCTTAAAAACTAAAGTTTGGATTAACTACTAATTTTTGGATTCAAATATCAAAATTATTATTTAAAAAGTAATTTACATTATAGAAATTATGCATTAATAGTCTAACTACTTTACGTTTAAACATGGGCAAGTGTAACTCTTTTATGTGGTCTGGCAGACGGTTAAATATTTAATTAGAGACAATTTATGATTCCGTAATTATTTGATAAATAACTATCTATTCGAAATTAGAAGTGGTAAATAACTTTATGTGTAACAAAATTAAGGTTTCATTCTAGATAAAAATCTATACCAAATAAATCTAGTTTGGATTGCAATAACTTTGAAACATGTCAAAATGAGATCTTTGAATAGGTTTGATAAATTGCAATAATATAAATAATACGAATATATTAACATACTAAAGTGGCTTTATAATTGACTGTATTATACTTACTCTTACATCGCACACAAAGCTATTATGAGAATTGTCTATTCAACAGAGTTAGTACTAGAAAACAGAGAATGCACATAATTGGTCAGCGATGAGGACGATGCGCAGGCACAAGGTAGCTTTACATGTCTGACAAAGTTTAGTCAACATCTGTCGCTCGTACGGTGCGGACGCTTTCAAGTGCTTATCTTTGGTTCCAAATTTTTACCAGGTTGTGACTCGGCTCGTTTATTGGATTGTAATCTGCTTCTTCTGTGACTCGGCTCATTATTAGTAGTTTTTTTGTTAAAATATGGTAAACCCGCCAAATGTGACGAAAAAAGGCGTTTAAGGCATTTCTCGTTACAAGAGAAGACAATAGTACAAAACTTGGAGACTCCACACGCTTCACACAATGAGATTGCAAAAACAATTGCCTCATTATTATGCATTCACTGGGTATCTGTGTACAGAATTGTGAAGGAAAAGCAGACAAGTGGAATCCTAAAATCGCCTTATAAGGCAAAGTCAAGGAAATTATCTGTTATTAGCAAAACTGACAACTTCGAGACGCATTGAGGAGAATTGTGCATGGATTTTTTTCACGTAATGAAATTGCATCATTAAACAAATTATTGGGTGTTGTCAACGAAATACAAATACTATACAAATCTCGGAAATTATAAGCGGGCGACACTACACAAATTATTAATAAACATTAGATTCAAGTTTATGAAAAGAAATCGCCATAGTATGCTGAATGATCGAGAAGATTTATGACATTGGAGGCGAAATTATTTAAAATCGATAAAAGAAACCAGAGACTTGAATATTATTTTTTATTTGGATGAGACCTGGGTGAGCGAGATGCATACGAAAAGACAGAGAGGCAAGGTTGACCCGACAAATACCAAACGCAAGAGATGCAATGCAGAATGGTTTATCTATTGGCTTAAAGAAGGGTAAGTAATACGAGATATAAGAACTTATCATATAACAGTCACAATATATACGGTCACTTTGTATAAATATGTTTAATATCACGTACACTTGAGATAATGAACGAAAGATTTAATGTCAAAATAACTATTTCCATAAAGTATAACGTTATTAATTTATAATATCAATTGATATAACAATTAAAGTGTATAACGTACATGACACCTAACATATAAAACATATATAACTAAAAAAATCTAACATCAAAAAATATAATGCACGTATAATATTGTGACGCAAGTATATATCGCGTCACGTGATTAGATGTACTCTTAGCTTAATTTCAACGCTTCACGTACTAGCCACGGTAGCTCACTGGTCTAAGTTCGCGTCCATGATCTAGAGGTCGCAGGTTCGAATCCCGTTCGGTGAATTCTTTTTGTATTTATTTATGGGATAATTCTAATTTAAATAGTTCTCGTTTCTTTGTTTGGCATTCCAGCTCGTGGTTTAGAGGAGCTCACACTGGTGTTACGAAATTTGGGTTAAAGATTTAAAGATACCCACCAGACTTTCAAATGTAACAGAAATTATAAATCATCAGTAATTTACAGTAATTTATAGTCATTTAAGTCATTTTCTTTTTGGTGTGTGTAATCTTTGGACGAAGGGGTAAGTCATAAAATTAAGGCTCGTCTAGGCAGTTAAATTAATCGTTTTCTTAACCACTTGACTTACGAAGGGACATTCCGCTTGTTTTAGCTTCTGGTCATGCCCTTCGAAGTCTGCCGAGATTAAAACGTACTCAGTAACGAGACTGTTGCTAGCCGGTGACATTCTGGATTGGCAGGGTTCCCTAGGCAGCTAAAAACCCTCCTGGCGCTCAATACTTAGTCTTAGTTTTATTTTTTAAGTTACTTGTAGTGTCTAGTTAAGTACTTGTTTCCCTTTAATATAATTATTATCTAACGTGTAACTATGCTTTTATTTCGCCAAGTTAACCCGTAACAATATAAACGCCTATCACTATTTTAATACAATCAAATTGTATTTCGCATAGTTTTTTCAAGGGATGTAAAAAAAATAACCTCGAAGGCTCGCTACGCTTCGCTCCTGCCTTAGCCTTCTAACCTAACTTATCCGAGTCGGTTCTGCCAAGAGAGGTCTTGCTCGCTCGCTTCGCTCGCTCACATTTATATCATACGATATTATATCTTGTAACACTTATACTAAAAGATAATATTTATTATGATCGCTATATGTCATGTATGTTATACGAACTGAAATTAGTCATTGTGAGTGTTATATTAAAAAATATTATATAAAATGAATATTATATGACTTGACCGTTATTCCTTATAAAAATATTGATTTTGTTATTATAGCTAACGTTCATTATATCTCGTAAACGTTAGTAACATGAACATAGTTATTATGTAGTTATATCTCGTGGGACGCACCCCTTAAAGAATCCATCAGGTAGGTTATTTTATAATAAGTGTTAGTAAAACTTCATATTTATCATTACAATAGAATGAGTCATAAGTAAAACCTTTTATCTGGTGTAAATTGCAGCTGCAGCTGTTGATAACGCCCGGCCGAAACAATAAACTTTGCACGTGCAAACAAACAATAGTTTTTTTCTTATCTCATTATGCATTATCGTTTTTCAGGTAAAGGGAAGCGATTGATAGTTACATACATCAGAAGCGAAGAGGGATTTGTCGAAGGTGGGCTTTTAGTATTCGAATCAAAAAAACAGGGAAATTATCATGAAGACATGAATTCGCAGGTGTTTGAACAATGGTTCTCGAAGGTGCTGGATAAAATCACAAACGACTCAGTAATCATAACATAATAGACAACGCCCCGTGCCATTCTAGAAAATTAGAAAAAATACCCAACACCACTTCAAAAAAGGAAGAGATTATCAATTGACTCAATGAAAAGAATTTATTGCCAGAAATTATAATCACAAAAAAATCTGTTGACTATTGTTACAGCTCACAAAAGTACAAGGCGTTTGTCATTGACGAAATGGCAAGATTAAAGAATAAAACTGTGCTACGCTTACGCCCCTACCACTGCGAGCTGAATTATAGAGCTGATTTGGTCACAAGTCGAGGTGCCTCTAACTACAAACAAAAAACATGAGAAATATTACGAATATTCCAACAAGCGGCATGTACGCCGAACCCACCATCGACGTGCGATTGTTGATGCCCACTGGCAGTTTCTTGTCCCTTTCATTTTCATACAAAAGTGCAACAGAAAGAACGCTTTGCTAACTCTGTTTAATAAACAGGGTATAGTCCCAAACTAAGCTCTAGACTTGTACTATGGGTACTAGACAACGATAAACATACTTATATAGAGAAATACATAATCAAATACATAGAAAACATGCAAGACTAAGGAAGAAATATTCGCGCTCATCACACAAATATCTGCCCTTATCGGGATTTGAATAATAACTGAAGAACCAGACCTTGCAAATTTACGATGTGATCCTAATTGAGGTTTACTTACTACTAACAGATGGTGCTGCCGTCGAGGCTGGTTCATACTTCAGGTAGACCGTCCGTCTCATCAATGTTGAATTTGTCTGAACGTCTCTAGCGGTGCAGCTGATAGTCCGCGACAATGGTGTAAGTTTGAATGAGTGACCGATGGTTCCGCCCCGGTAACTTCTGAAATAAACTGAGAAAACCCATGTTTACGTGCAATTTAAACCCATTTTAAGTTGGTTACTAATTAATAAACAACGGATTGATGGGGGCAAAAATGTACCGGTGCTAGTGATTTATTAAATATCGACTAAGTTTATCGACAACTTTTTTCGTGACATAATAATATAGATTTTACATTTCTTGCAAAAGTAAGTCGACCCTTTGCTTCTGAATGATTAGCTTTCCATGAAGATGAACGACCTTTTTTCTTGCGAGAAATTTTTAACAGACTTAAAACCAAAATGGTTCTCAATTCATCGGAATGCTAAAGAATATTGTTGTATTAAATGAATGAGTTTTCAAAAGTGACTCGCGTCCAGAGTCAATATCAGATACCGCTTGTTTATAGTTGCGATAAGTATAAATAAAAGAGGTTTGCACATCATGAAAGAGTGTTAAAATTTCACCATTAGTTATGATAATGACGAGTAAAAATTGCTTTTTATCGATGTCGATAAACTTAGTCGATATTTAATGAATCACTAGCAATGGTACATTTTTGCTCCGTCCATCCGGTGTTTGCTAATTAAACGTTATGTTGAAATCGCTTACATTCTGTACGTGCAGGATCATCATGCTTTTCCTGCAGTGTCAGGTCGTAAATGCCGGACAAACCCGTGATGCGACAAAGCAAATATAAAATTTCTGCTCCCTTAAATTTGTAACTGTATTTCTGCTCATATGAGTTTCTACAGTCATCGCAGATCAAACCTGTCCTGTCTGCAGTGATGCTCATGCTTGCTGTAATAAAAAGAAAATAGAGATTGGATAATTATGAACTTGGTCACAAATGAATGAATGAATGAATGATGATTTGAAACACAACCCAACAACGTTACAACATGCTTAAAACTAGAAAAAAAAATTAGGTAAGTATTACAGTTAAGGGTGGTCTCAAATAGGATTCCACTCAGCTTGTGTCAAGGCATGAAGTGCCTCGACGCTGATTTTCAGTGAATCCAAACAGTACAAAACAAAAACAAAGCACAAACTAGAAATAACACCAAGCAGATAAGAATACAACAGACATTTCAGCAAAGGTACAGTTTAAATACTAATAATATACTAGGGGCGGCTGAAAAGTTCTAAGCCTAAGGTATTTTGAGGTTGTATATGTAATTATGGTATTGGCCAGTATGTAGACCATTTAAAAACAATTAATTTCGGCAGGATAGGCGTCGTTAGCATTGGGCTGCTTCCTATCTGGGAGAAGGAAAACTCCGAACTCAAACCCGGCGGGATAGGCGTCGTTAGCATTGGGCTGCTTCCTATCTAGGAGAAGGATAACTCCGAACTCAAACCCGGCGGGATAAGCGTCGTTAGAATTGGGCTGCTACCTATCTAGGAGAAGAAAAACTCCAACCTCCAACCCGGCGGGATAGGCGTCGTTAGCATTGGGCTGCTTCCTATCTAGGAGAAGGAAAACTCCGAACTCCAACCCGGCGGGATAGGCGTCGTTAGCATTGGGCTGCTACCTATCTAGGAGAAGAAAAACTCCGAACTTTAAGCTAGAGTAAAAATAACACAACATGCGTTATTGATTAATAATAGCGAAGCAAATATTAAAATTTGTGCCCCTAATAAAAAACTACCCTGTATAAATATTTGCAAAAAAAGCATCTATTAATTAGAGTTATCATTATTCCCATCAGCATCACTATTTAATTCTTTATCTAAAGACAATTACAGTCATATATATTTCTTATTATCCTCGGCAGTCCAAGCACGAGCCGGCTGCACAGTACAACAATCAATTCCAATGCTCAGTTGGCAAAGAGACTATAATATTCCTTGAATTGTAGAAGTTTAATGAATCACTCTATTTGGTAAAGGTATGTATAGGATTGTTATTTTGTTACTACTTTTATTTTTTTAATAAATCAATCAATCTTGGATGTAGCTTAATTTTTGGGCGTGGTTATAATATTTTTTAATGATAAGGAGAAGGCACACGAGCACTCAGGCCGGATGGTAAGTGGAATTACTCAATGCTCAATAATTTATTGCATTCTACATTTTACAGATATTGTTGTAATCATAGGTAAGTACATGTTCATGATATGTGGACGCTGTTGGGCACAGCGACAGTGGCAGAGAAAACAGAGGAGAGGGCTTAGTTAATGTTATAATATGTTATTTACTAATTTTAATTGCACGTTAATCACTTAATTATTTTATATTTGTTACTATACTTATTATATTTATTGTATTCTTTGAAGTATAGCTATGAATATTATTAAGCTACGAGGGTGGTATGATAAGTAGTGAGCCTACCCAAGTTTTTGTTTATATTTTTATTTTTTTTGTTTTTATTTTTCTACGTAGTCTTCTTTCGAAAGTATGTACTTATCCCAACGCGTCTCCAACTTCTTTAAGCCCTCCAAAAAATACGTCTTCGAAAACTCTGCAAAATACTCCTCTGTGGCCTCTATGACCTTTTCATTTGACATGAAGCGTTTGCCTCCTAGCCAGGATTTCATGTTTGGGAACAAGAAGAAATCGCACGGGGCTAAATCTGGCGAATAAGGAGCGTGTGGCAGTATTTTGTAGCCCAATTGATCCAGTTTGGCCTTGACGATGTGAGATGAATGGGCCGGAGCATTATCCTGGTGAAATAACACTTTTTTGCGGGGTAAACGGGGCCGTTTTTTCTTTAATTCTTCATCAAATCGAGACAATAAATCAGAGTAATATTGCCCCGTGATCGTTTTTCCCTTCGCTAAATAGTCAATGTGGATAACTCCTTGGGAATCCCAAAAAGCGGTCGCCATAACCTTTCCGGCTGACGGAACCGTTTTTGCTTTTTTTGGAGCATTTTTGCCGGGGCAGGTCCACTGCTTGGACTGTTGGACTGTTGTTTTGTTTCGGGAGTATAGTGGTGGATCCACGTTTTGTCCACGGTAACATAACGCATAAAAAAGTCTTTCGGAATATGTTTTAATAGTGCCAAACACTCTTTGGAAGTGGCTACACGATTCTGCTTATTTTCTTCTGTTAGCAAACGCGGTACCCATCGGGCCGATAACTTCCTCATTCCCAAATGTTTATGAACGATATTTTGTACACGCTCCAGTGACAAGCTACATACCTCAGCTACCTCCCTCAACTTCAATCTACGATCGTTCATCAACATATCACGGACTTTGATGATATTTTCCTCCGTGGTAACCTCATTTGGACGTCCTGGGCGGGCCTCATCAAACACAGATATTCTTCCATTTCTGAACTCGTTATACCACCGCTTTACTGTGGCAATAGAAGGTGAAGCATCGCCATATACGGTATCTAACTCAGTTTTAATTTCATCACGCGTTTTCCCCTTCAAAAACAAAAGAGCGAATCACTGATCGATATTGTTATTTTTCCATTTTACACAAACAATGCCACTCGTTATGTTTAAAAAACTATAAGTCATGAAGTAATTGACGGAATCATTTGAAACTGACAATTTTCCCGCGTCCAAGATGGCGGATGTAGGCAAAGACATTTTTAATATTCAGCCAAACCGCGTAGCTTCATGGTTCATTACTTATCATACCACCCTCGTAAGGATATTACTAAACTGTCTTATTATAATATAATTTCTACGTAATTTATTGCACGTTAAAAGTATTTTTACGTTATTGGTTATCATTATTTTTATGACATATTTAATTTAATAATGTTAATTATAATATTTTATCTTCCAAATACATTTAATGACAAGGAAATGTTTTAAAAGTTTACTAAAAATAATAATAAGTAATTATATAATAATAAATAATTATTACTGATTCTTATGGACTTTGTATTGGATTGTATAAGATCGTCAGAGTCTTTAAATAATAATAATAAAATAAATAATAATCAGATCAAAATACAGTGCAAAATTAAAATAAAACAATTAACAATTAAAATAATATGAAAATGGTACAATGTCAAAGGAGTAAAATGCCAAAAGAGTAAATTGTATTTAAATGTCAAATAATTTATAAAAGCTAGGGCATCCTAGATATAAATTGAGAAAAGTCAAAAAGATAATTATAATATAATATATAAGTCCGTCTGAGCAAAGTTTGAGGTTTGATGGTGTGAGTATGAGTCTGCCTCTGTGTCTTTGATAATGAGTTGTGGGTAAGTCTTTGCGTTTTGTGTAGTATTCGGAGTATTTACGTACGAATTTGCAAATCTCTAGAATATAATGGTAATGTAAGCAGATTAAGGTCCTGAAAATGTGACCTACAACTGTTTGTGTTGTCAATGTTGACGAGTATGCGAACGAGTTTTTACATTGTGAAGATACTGGGCGTCGGTGCTGTTACCCCACAAGATAATGCCGTAGCTTAACCACACATATGCGTAGGCGTAGTAGGTTAGAAGGGCCGTTTTCAGGTCGGTAGATTTTTTTACTTCCCACAATGCGTATGCGCACTGCGATATTTTACTTATTACCTTTTTTATGTGTGGTTTCCAGTTTATATAGTTTAATGGCGAGTCCGAGCAAGTTGAATTCTTGTAATACTTCTAGAGGTTTATTTTGGTAACTGAAATTAATTTCCAGCGGTTTTTTTTTGACGGGGTGGAACGTCATTAGTTAGGTTTTGAAAAAAATATTTTTAAATTATGTTGTTGTAACCAGTCAGTAGCTTTGTGTCATTTATATTGAAGTTATTTTGGCATGCTGTGAGGAGAGATATATCGTGTGCGAAAAGGATACACGGTTCATCCATTGCTTTTGGAAGGTCGTTGATATATAAAATAAATAGCAGACAGCCAATCACACTCCCTTGGGGAATGGAGGCATTTAGAATCTTTTTGTCGGAGCGGACGTGTATAATTTTTCCGGTATCAGATTCAAAATATTCTACTTCTGTGAACTGTACCTACTCGGTCTTTTAGGTAAGATGCAATCCATTTATGAGCTACGCTGCGTATACCTACCCCATATAATTTATCTAGCAGTATTTTAAAATTGACTTTATCATATGCCTTGGTCATATGTAATATAATGCCGATTGCGTAAGACTTGTTGTTGATAATGTTTAAAATCTTCTGAATGTATTTATTTTATAGACCGCAAGGGTGGTAGACCGCTTTTTGCGAAAGCCGTTTTGGCCTTCATTGAAATTTTATAACTTTTCACAAAATTTGTACATGCGCTCGCAAGTAGCCCTTTCGAAGATTTTTGACGCTGTGGGTATTTTTTATTTTTTGCTATCGGACGGTAATTGTTAGGATCGGCTCTATTGTTTTTTTTGTAAATTGTTTTTATTATGGCTATTTTCAAGAGATCAGGGAAAGTTACTTCATTGAAGGATAGATTTATCATAGTTGTGAGCGGTACTGCCGACTGATCAGCACATTGCTTGAATAGGGAAAGTGGAAGTTCATCTATTCCGTGACTGTATTTATTTTTTAGGCTTTTGATATATTTGTAAACTTCTCGGTAGCTTATAGGGTTAAGGAACATGGTGTTGGGGTGGGGTGCAGCACGGGCTGTCCCTGGGGTTTGTTGTTCAATCCGCCGTTTGACAGCTTTTTTGAATCGCCCATAGATGCGAAGAAAATATTTAAACTGTTAGCTATTCAATTTGGATCTGTTGAAATGACGTTGTTTATGTTGTTGACGTTGTTGTTTGATGTTTCGTATTTCACTTTAATGATTCCCCACATAGCTTTGAACTTGTTTGTTGATTTAGTTATTTTATTTATATAATGTTTTCCTTTGCAATCGTGATCGTTCTTTTTAATATTCTTGTATTTTCTGTAATGTTCTTTTAGAATGTTATTTTTAGATTTAAGTGTTATTATTTTTAAAATTCTTTTATTTCTACAAGATAGCTTTATACCAGTTGTTAACCACGGTTTTTTAAGGTTTTTTTTAAAGGAATTGTTTTATGTGGTATCATTAAAATTATTATTTTTTATTTGTGATATATTTTGCCAATCTATCTTATTTAGTTCTGATTTAATGAATTTGAGACCCATAGACATTTGAATTCTCAAGACTATAATCCTAAGACCTCAATTGGGTTGCCAACCCTGAGGACTAGGATGGAATGCCTCTATGCTAGTCCCTTCACCGGTTGTCTTATCCCCACACCGGAACACAACAATGCGAACACTGTTGCTTGGCGAGTGGTTAATGGATAAGATGGTATACCCACCACTTCCAGCCAGCTTCTTTTACCTGACACTTTTAAAACGTATCTTTACAATTGTTATCAAAATCTTAATGTTGCGTTGTTGACTGCTGTGTTACAAAAGGAATACTTACCAGAATGTACCACATGTGCCGAACAGAATACTAACAAAAACACTATTCTCAACATTGTAAGTTTAATAAAAATGACTGATATCCCAGATATTTCAATATTATTGACACGTCGGCGCGTGGCGGAGTTCGACTGTTTAAATAATGTATCCCGAACTACTCAGTAACTGAACATTATCCTTCTCTTATCATAGCTAATTCTACAGGAAATCACGAAATTATCTGTTTTGTTTAGAAAAAGACGAATCAAGTACGTTTTGTAACCACGCAATAATGCTCATACTATTATTTTTAAGTAAAATAAAACGTATGAAACAAAAAAATATGAAGTTTTGGCTTGACCCTAGCTCCTAATAATTGTATCAACTGTCTTTAACATAAATGTAGTTTATGTAAGTTTAAGTATATATTTTGATATGTACATACATAACATCACGCCTTCATTCCCAGAGTGGGGTAGGCAGAGCTACAGAAATACCAACAACTCTAGAAAGACTTGTTTATAATTGATAAATAAATAAAAAAAAAAGAATCTTTACTCACCAACAACAACCAAATATACTTAAAAATCATAAAAAGTTAGATATACAATATTAAAAATCCGGATCGCTACCACCATCTTATCCTTTAACCACCCGCCAAGCAACAGTGTTCGCATTGTTGTGTTCTGGTGTGGGGATAAGACAACCGGTGAAATTACTAGCATAGAGGCATTCCATCTTTGTCCTCAGGGTTGGCAGCACATTTGAGGTCTTAGGATTATAGTCTTGATAATTCAAATGCCTATGGGTCACAGATTCCACTTACCATCAGGTGGCCTGAGTGCTCGTGTGCCTTCTCCTTAACATACAAAAAAAAAACTGGTGAAAAGGTGCAGAACTCAGCTATGAAGCTGTTTTTCAGTCCTCTCCTGGATGGAAGAGAATTGGTAAACGGCTGTCGAAACCAACCAATTAAGGTCAATGAGGGCATTTCCGTCATACTTTTTGATAAGTTCACTTTGGCTGGTCATAACTAAGAGGATATTTACTTTTTAATAAACCTGATCACTGTAATAGATTGGGCATTTATTTAACTATATAAATGTACTCATATTAAATTGCTAGTACTACTGGTTATTTAAATATGTTTTTTTTTAAAACATGTCAGTTGACGGATTTTCCCGACGGGTTGGGGTTATTCCGTCAACCAACGATTTTTCTTGTATCGTGACGTATTTTAAACATATACGTCAAGTGAACAAATACTGCTGAACTCTTAATCGAAACTAAACTCTAGCGAACTCGATTCAAGCTTTATTTTAGATTTCATTGCCGAATGTATTTTTTGGGGTTATTTTTATAATCAGAAGTAGTAAACCTTTTGAAACGAAATCTCAAACCCTAGGGAAAATCCGTCAACTTACGTCATGTTTTTACCCGACAGCGTCAGAAGGAGGTTTATGTTTTTAAAATAAGGGGCTTACTGTTTTGCACTCACCAATTGGCGCCACTATTGAGTAAGGTCCGAAGTAGGTACAGTGTCGAAATCATTGTTATTATGGGCGTGACAGTATTATGTAAAAAGTAGTATGTTTGTTTATTTATAAACTTTACTGTTACAAAGTTTCAAGCGATTTGGCGTACCTACTGACATTCTTCATACTAAATTCGTCATTATTGCAATGACGAGAGGGTCGGAGCACGCGGAAATGAAAGAGACACAAAGTCTACTTTTTCACTTTCCAGCCCAAATTCGTCAGTTTTTGATTGACTAAGCAAAAGAACATGTTTTTTTAAGTCTTTTTACGTTTCGTTCTCACCGTGAGATATTATAAATATGTACCTACATATTAACATTAAATAGAGACTTAAACTCGGTATTAATTTTAATAGTTATTATTTAAGTAAGTCAAATAAAAAGGTTGGCAATATATGAAATGGGGAAATTCCGGCACATAACGGTTTTTCCCGTTTACCAATTGACGGATTTGTCTGCTCGATCATTTCGTTAATACCAATATTTAACCACCCATAGTTTCTCACCAACAGATTATAATTGAAAATTAATAGAACTAGCATCAAACATGCATATCGAACTATATAATAAACATACTTACTAAGCCGTAAACTTACATTTTCTCATCGCACCGTCACGAAACTCCGCAGCACACTACACTCGCCTTCGAGTTCGGAGCGCAACTGAACTTTAAAAGCGGGTTTTTTCCGTTCACTGGCTAGATAGCGCCATCTGTTTTTGACTGCAGGTATAAAACTTTATCTCTGCTTTACCGATCGAGTCAGTAACCGTGTACTGTTGTTTGAATAGCGGCAAACGGCGTTTGACGGAAATGCCCCGCTGACGGATCTGGCCACACTGACCTTAATTCTACCTATTCCTTAAAATTAGTGCTCCATTTAACAACATTGCGGTAAAGTGAAGGAAAAAATATATAAAGGCGCTGCAATTAATTAAATAAATGAAGTAACTAAGTGTTAGGTATTTGTTGATGTTACATTAGTCGCACAAACTGCGAACACATAAGATTTTTTTAACAAGCTATCTTAAAGCCTAAAATTGAATTACATGTTTGAGCAGGAGGGGGTAGGTCATTCCAGCATTTCGATGCTGCTAACCGAAAAGATCCCCGGAACTAAACTATGATGTGTAAATAACATTTATTTGATGTGCGTATTTATTTTTTAATTTTATAGTTAGGATTTATTTCTTATCCTAAAGAAATTTGTAAACTTGCCTACTCGGTGCACAACCTTTCACTTTTCCCTCAAGGGTTAGCTGAAAGAGGTCCCATAAAGGGATTAGTTCGCCTTTGAATTTTTTTTTTGTATCTGCATTGTATTGTTTTGTTTCTGATTTATTTTGTACAATAAAGTGTTTACATAACGGGTGATAACAAAAAAATGAGAATTATTTGCAAAGCTGTAAAAAATACTTATGTAACATTATATCAAACTTTTTTATAGTAAGGTTATAATACACATTGAACTATTTACAAAATAATCAATGAACGTTACAATAAGGCCCGTGATCAGCTGTTCGACGCAGCTTTGACATAATGCCCGAACAAGACCGTTGGCCGGCATTTTCGTCCATTTTTCGCACACAAGTTTAGATCCTTTTAATTAGTTCGGCACAATTTTCTGCTCTCCAATTATTTTTGTAAACCAGACTGTTCAAATGACCAAAAAAATCTTCGATAGGCCGACATTGTGGAAGGTTTGTGGGATTTCGGATTTTCGGTACAAATGGCACATTATGGGATTCCAGGAATCCAGTAGGGTATTAATAAGGGTTCTGGACCACTTCCGGTCTAGTGTAAGAAGAGCTCTGGGCCTCTATTCTAATGCGTTTTTTTTTTTTTTTTTTTTTTTTTGTGTTAAGGAGAAGGCACCCGAGCACTCAGGCCACCTGTCTGATGGTAAGTGGAATCTGAGACCCATAGACATTTGAATTCTCGAGACTATAATCCTAAGACCTCAAATGCGTTGCCAACCCTGAGGACTAAGATGCAATGCCTCTATGCTAGTAATTTCACCGGTTGTCTTATCCCCACAACGGAACACAACAATGCGTACACTGTTGCTTGGCGGGTGGTTAATGGATAAGATGGTGGTAGCGATCCGGACAGACCCTGCACAGGGTCCTACCACCACTAAAACGTTATAACAATATCGCGTTTGACGTGTTTTAGAATCGTTTATGTCACGGTCGCCAAAGAAGATATCGTTATTACCGTGTAGAATTCCAGCCCTGGTGTGGTGTATACATAGTGTTGGGTGTGTATGGTTCAGCTTATAGATTTTTTTGTGTGAATTAGGTATGTTAGCGGGTTCATGTTACGTTGGTTGTTAGTGGTGTACGGCGTAGTGGGCGAGAGCTCTGGTCGGATGCGTGTAGTATGGCGTTTGGGTGTCAGGCGTGGTTGGTTGCTGGTCGGGGGCGCTTGGTCTAAGGCCCGTATTAATAAACTGATCTCGGTTTCAACGCCCGTCTCAATATACGTCAAAAATGACAGTTTTCTATGGTTTGACGTTTACTTTGACGTATCTTGAGATGGGCATTTAAACTGAGACGAGTTTATTAATACGGCCCTTAGTTGGTTGTAATCGAATGAGTTAAACGGATGTTGTTATCGTTATGGTTAGCTTCGTGGATTCGTCCTTGACACGTTAGTTGCTTGTGTACTATCGTCCACGCTGTAAACTGTCCATTGGTAGATCTAATGACTTTTGTAATAAGATCCACCGATGTACAGTTAAGCGTGTTGTTTTTTGTACAGGAAATGGCAGTTTTAGATAAGACTAATATTTGCAAATTGTTTTAATTTTTGTCAGCATTAATAAATGTGTCTGTATCTATCTAAACTAATAAGGTGGTGGGGGGAGATGCCTATAAAACTATGATTTATCAAGTCTAGGCTAAAGTAAATAGACTAGTTTGTGACGATTTTATGTAACTGTTAAAAGTTGAATGTAAAAATATTCATTTCAAATTTGTTACCGTTGACGGTGCTGTTAAATCTCGAGGCGGTGTATGATACTGATAGAAGTAGCGTTATTGCCATACATGAAAAAATATAATTTTCCTTCATGTGCTATCAGACCATGGAAGATTGTGCAAGCAAATGTTTTGGAAGATGGTGCATTAAGTGAAGTAAAAAATAATAATACAATGTAATGGAAAATGCATATTGAGAATTGAGATAGTAAAAACAGGTACCACTTCACCTGTAAAAAGTGTTAATTTGAAGCATAGTGAGGTAACGAATATGCCATTATGCAAAGATTAGTGTTCGCATTGTTGTGTTCCGATGTGGGGATAAGACAACCGGTGAAATTACTAGCATAGAGGCATTCCATCTTAGTCCTCAGGGTTGGCAACGCATTTGAGGTCTTAGGATTATAGACTTGAGAATTCAAATGCCTATGGGTCTCAGATTCCACTTACCATCAGGTGGTCTGAGTGCTCGTGTGCCTTCTCTTTGTCATAAAAAAAAAAAAAAAAAGATAATAAAGATTTGATTGTGTTATGAATGGAATTATCGAGGGTATCAATAAAGTTAACACATCGCGTTAGATGGGAAGTTAGTTTAAAGCAAACATGGTCATCTGATACTTTTTTTCAAATGGTGTGTGACAATGATGGTGTAGAATTTTCTGCGAGAGTTACAAAGTAATCGATGTCTTCAACACCGTCTGTGAAACATGAAGTTTTACGAGAAAATGATATAAATAATGCGTTTATTACACCGACTACTACAACTGCGGTAAATATAAGTTTGAGGGAAGATTGTCTTAGATATAACACCTATTTGGAAACCATGCACAATCGGAGTGCTTCCGAAATCGATAAACTAAAGAAATCGTCTACAACATCTTGCATTAGCAAATCATTATACTGGGTGATTTTGGGATCATATCCGACATGGCCAAGTGAATAAGATGGTCATACTGAACAACCTTTCCAATGGGACCAACCACGAAATCGCCAAATAAAAACTAGCTGTTCCATACATTAACTCTCAGTTAATTCACCGTACCTGGATATTACCGGTTCCATCAAGATTTAATAAATAAATATCAGGGGACAATGTCACACAAATTGACCTAGTCCCAAACTAAGCTCTAGGCTTGTACTATGGGTACTAGACAACGACAAACATACTTAAATAGAGAAATACATACTTAAATATATATAGAAAACATCCAAGACTCAGGAACAAATATTCGCGCTCATCACACAAATATCTGCCCTTACCGGGATTTGAACCCAGGACCGCTGGCTTCGGAGGCAGAGTCACTCCCAACTAGGCCAACGTGTCGTCCATGTATGTGTGTCGTGTGTAATAAATCATATGAATTTAATATTTGCAAGTTACACTTGAGTAACTGTAGCTATACACGTGAGTATTACGTTATAATATTAATAACTACAATTAATATTATTAATATTATTAATATTATTTATTGTTATTTTGAGTATGTATTGGGTGGGGACTCTGAGATATGTGGAGATCGGGATTATTCATAATAGGAGCACTGTCTATAAAAGTAGCTTTTACTTTACCTTTAAGTGTTTGTACTTTTTTTATTATTTACTAGCGACCCGCCAGCGGCTTCGCCCGCTGCAAATTTTTTTTCTTGACAATTTTTGTTCTTTTTTGTTTTTTTTTAAATAAAAAGTATCATATCATATCATTTATTTTTATAATAATTCATATTACATGTCAATAAGGTTATTCAATAGTCAATATTTCCTTAAGTATATTTAAATTATTATGATGCAAAAGCGTAAGTCAAAACAAAAAATAAATCAAAAAGATATAGATTTGTAGTACTACAATAGGGTAATGGTAAATGGAGAATACAAATAATAATCAAAATTATAAACATAAGTAAAACTATGTACTGGGCATGTCAATAAACTCGTTATAACTATAGAACGTGTGCTCGATAAGCCAACGTTTGAAACGTGATCTAAAGCTGGCCAGCGAATGCGCACCCGTGACGTGCGCCGGCAGCTTGTTGTAGACTGTCGGACCCATGACGTGAGTGAGTTTCGCAGACTTCGCGAGTCTGTGCCGGATCCCCATGAGTTTGTTCGCGTTCCGCAAATTACGCCCGTGAAAGTCTCCCGCCCCAGCATACTCGTTCAGGTGACTACGCACGTACGTGGCCACCTGTAGTATCACTATAGATGGGAGCGTTAGGATTCTGAGGGACTTGAACAAGGGTCTCGCAGAGGTGTCCTGGCTCACCTGAACTATTGTGCGAACCGCTCTCTTTTGCATGCGAAAGATTCGTTCACAATCGGCAGCTCGCCCCCACAGCTCAGCGCCATATTCTATTATTGAATGGACTGTAGCAAAATAGCACGATCGTACCGCAAACCTAGGAACCATTCTTGCTAGCCGGTGGAGTGCATAACACGCGCTGCCTAACTTGGAACATACCTTAGCGATATGGGATCCCATTGTAGGCCGCGGTCCAGCTCGAAGCCCAAGAAAGTGGTAGTCTGTACTTGTTCTATCCTGGCATTATCCACAACAACTGTGAGGGCTCTAGGAAACTTTCCCCCAAGATGGAAATGGAGAAAATGGGTCTTTTTATAGTTTAAAACTAGGCCGTTATATTTAAAGTACGTCGACAGCTGAGTGGCGGCTTCGTTTACAAGCTGCTCTAGCTTGTCGATGTTAGTTGCAGAGACCACGCAAGCCACATCATCCGCGTACATAAATATTTCTCCCGCTGATATCGTCTCAGGAAGATCGTTTAGTAGCAGTGAAAAAAGGATATTAGACACGGATGACCCCTGCGCGACACCAACAGTCGTCCGCAGCGGCGTTGATCTTACCCGACCTCCATCAGCGAATACTGCTTGAGATCTATCGCGAAGGATGTCGGTTATCAAAGCGTGGGCCTTGCCGTCGATGCCATAATGTTGCAGTTTGATCGCAAGTACTCTATGATCGGCCACGTCGAAGGCTTTCGACAGGTCGCAGCACAAGACTGCAACCTGCAGTCCACTATTACGCGCCTCCATTACCTGTCGTACTACCTCACGTGTTAATGAACTGGTCGAGTGGCCCGCGCGATATGCATACTGCCGCGGAGACAAAGCTTTGGTCGAAGCAAGATACTCAGTAAGACGTAAACTGAGACCGCGTTCGAGTACCTTGGCCACTCCGGGTATAATTGAAACGGGCCTGTAGCAATCAATATCATTTCTATTTCCTTTTCCTTTAAAAAGAGGTGATATTTTACTCATTTGCTTGCTTCTTTTAAACTGACTGTTCCCTCCAAGTTGGCTGAGCAAATTCTAAGTCCTGCAAATTGGGCAGAGGATATCTGCGTTAAACCCTGGCAACAGAATTTTCGTTTCCAGAGTCAAAGGAAAAATTAAGGGCAACGCAGATGTAACTATTTATTATCAGAACGTGCGTGGTCTTGGTTCGAAAACTGTACTTTTCCAAAATAATATTGAAATGTGTCACGCCGATGTAATGGCTCTTACGGAAACATTTTTAAATAGCTCTGTCAATAACCGTGAATTGTTTCCTTCGAACTATGTTGTACTGAGGAAGGACCGAGCTGGTGATGCAGGCTGGGGCGGAGTCCTCCTCTCGGCTAAAGACACCTATCAGCTGCGAGCAATCACTGACATTGATGGACTGACTGAAGACAAAGAAATCTTATTTGCTTTATTATGTAAAAATAACATTAAATTTCTTATTAGTGTTGTGTATTTGCCTCCAAATTATAATCAATCTCAATATTTAAATGTATTAGAATGTCTTGAAAATACTATTTGTAAGTTTCCTACACTAGACGTTGTGATAATTAGTGATTTTAACCTAAGGTCTTTTAGCTCGCAAGTCACTGAAGAGTTTGATAATTTTGTTGATTTCACCCAATTATGTCAGTATAATGGAGTGGAAAACGAACACGGTAGCATCTTGGATCTTATATTAGTAAGTGTTGCGCTGGGTTGTGCCGTGTCCGAGTGTATTGACCTGTTAGTGCCGCTAGACGCATATCATCCTGCGCTTGAGGTGTCCATTCATGTGCAAAATCCGACTGCCAATACCGCTGAGCCAGCAACGGGTTCTTGTCTCTCTCCTCCGCCGCGTAGTTTTCGCTGGAATTTTCATAGAGCTGACCTTGTTGCTCTATACAAGGATTTAGCTGAAATGGATTGGTCACCCGTGTGTGGACTGAAGAATGTGGACGCAGCGACGGCCATGTTCTACAATATGGTGAACGATTACCTAGATCACCATGTGCCGAAGAGGCGGTCGTCTTATGTGCTTCTTCGATATAAGTACCCATCCTGGTACACGCCTGAGGTTATCAAAAATATCCAGCTAGAGTATTTTCATCACGTTAAGTTCAAGAGTTGTGGCCTGGAATTAAATAGGCAGCTGTTTAAGTATTATAGAACCCGAGTAAAAGAGCTTATTAGCTCAGCACACCGGGAAGATATGTAGCGAATCGGGGTTAATATTACTCAGGAGCCAGCACTGTTTTGGAAGCATGTTCGTAATTTGCAGAGTAAGCGGTCGCCAGTAGGTACTTACTTCCATTGTGGCAAATCTGTAGCTGGCGAGGAGGCAGCGAATCTTTTTGCTGATCACTTCAGTTCGGTGTTTCATGAAAATACGCCTCTTCTAGATGTTTCTAGCGCCAGTTTGTATGAGATTCTTCTTCGAAATGTAAATATTTCACTGAATAGAGTCACTTTTAGAGAATTGCACCAAGTGGTGCGACGGCTGAAGGCTTCTTCTGCCCCAGGACCTGATGGGATACCCACATTTTTGGTTAAAGACTGTGTATCGGCTCTTAAAAAACCCTTACTCTTCTTGTATAATCTGTTTATACTTGAGATGAATTATCCCGCAGTATAGAAAGTATCGAGAGTAACGCCGATTCCCAAAGATGTCTCGTCTACTGAAGTATCATCTCATAGGCCTATCGCCATATTATCAGTGTTCGGGAAGATCTTGGAGGGGTTGATTAACTCTCAAATCATTTCCCAGGTATCGTCGTACTTGACGGACTCGCAGCATGGCTTCCGCGCTGGGAAATCAACTGTCACTAATAATACCAACTTTGCTGACTTTGTCCTTCAGCATATGGATAAAACCGGTCAAGTAGACGCTGCCTATTTCGACTTTAAAAAGGCATTCGATCTCGTTGACAGCGACGTTTTATTGCAGAAACTCTCAGCTTTTGGTTTCAACAAGTGTCTTGGTTTCTTGGCGTTCTTCGCCAGCTACTTGAAGGATCGAAGGCAATTTGTTCAGATAGGGGGTTATTCATCAAGGGAGTATTATACTCGGTCGGGGGAGAGTCAGGGGAGCACACTTGGCCCTACCCTGTTTCTCATTAATGGTTGATGATCTTCCGGCAGTTATCAGAAACTCTGAGTGCTTATTGTTTGCCGATGATGTGAAGGTGTTTGCGGCCATAAAAGGGGACCCTGACTGTGAAGCATTGCAATTAGATATAAACGCTGTGTCTGACTGGGCAAGTGTCAATAGATTGTCGTTTAACGAAGAGAAATGCAAAGTTATCTCTTTCTCGCGTTCCCCAGTAGCTATAAACTATTCCTATAGTTTGGCAGGCAACCCAATAGACAGGGTTCTTAGCATTCAAGATTTAGGTTTGATTGTAGATGTAAAACGATACAAGGATCCATATGATGTTAGTAACAAGAGCAAATTAAGACTATGTTAGTAGTACTGTATTTACAATACAAACAGACAATTAACACATTATTTATTAGCTCCAATTGCCACCGTGACCCAGTACATGGTGAGGGGGCAGTCAAGGCGTTCCGCCAACCCCATTTGTCCCATTGTCAACACATCGATCAGATGATCTTGGAAAAATCGAGAGAGCACCACAAATATTACTGTAATAACTAGACCCCGGATTCTTGTCGCCATGACGTCACAATAGGGTAGTTTGGGGAGTAAATGGAACGGTGTTAATTAATAAAAAATAAAAACGGTTTTTAACCTAATCAATTTAAATAACTAAGCATTGACGACAAAAATTATCTAGTCAATTGATCAAAATTATCTTTTGGTATATAACTTCAAACCATACATTTGTACGTTAAACTGCTTTTGACAGACAAAAAGTGGGCGACCGAAAAAAAGCCAGTTTAATGTACGTACAAATGTATGGTTTGCAGTAATCGAAAGATAACGTTGATCAATTGAATAGGCAATTTTTATCGTGAATACCTACTTAATTATTACAATTAATTCGGTTAAATCCGGCAGTTTTTCGTATTAAATAACCGTTCCATCCAGTAAATGGAACAGTGAAACATTATTAAACATATTATCGAGGTCATATCGAGGTATAATCGAGTTCAAGGCCAAGACCGTTGCTATTGTAATACAAGGCAGTCGCTATTGTATCGTACTATCGAGAACGTCCCCGGCGGGTCAAGGTTCATCGGTCATTCGAGAAGGCATTCTGGAACGTTCAGCGATTGGGTGTATAAAAAGGTGAGGCGCGCGTGCGGCGATTCATTCCTAACTTTGATAGCGAACTGTGCGTACCTACAAGTGAACCGAGCGAACATCTAAGTATATTGTGCGATAATTGTTTGTTACGGTTAAGTGAGTGTGTTAATTAAAGTCTGCTCTTAATTATCGGTTTGTTCGTGAATTTTTATCAATTACCTACCCCCACGTACTAAACAATAAGGAAAAATAATCCGTCAAATCGTTCCAGCGCGGTCTTTTGGTAATCGGAGAGCATAAATTAAAAAAACAAAGATCCCAACGACTTTAGAACCTCCTAATTTTTTGAAGTTTTAAAAAAGGAAACCTTATGATGAGCCTTGGGTCTCTGTTGTGTGTCACAGTAGTTTTTTTCAGCAACTATTTCACCTACTTTACTTCTCAGCGTGGTTGCCGGGTTAGAATAGTGCCACTCAATGTCTTCATGTTGATGTCGTACGACGCGATTAAGGGAATAAGGGCTTGTAGTTCTGTTAGGCGATGGGCTTGTAACCTGTCACTAATACACTAGTAGGCTTCTTGGCCTGATTGTGCAAAATGTGGTTATAGAATACATACATACATAACGTCACGCCTTTATTCCCAGAGTGGGATGGGCAGAGCAACAGAATACCAACAACTCTAAAGTTGTTGATAATTCTGTAACCACATTTTGCATAGTCAGGTTATGATGTTTACCAGTGTATTCGTGACAGCAAGCCCATCGCCTAACAATACTACAAGCCTTATTCCCTTAGTCGCCTCTCACGACATCCACGGGAAGACATGGAGTGGCACTATTCTAACCCGGCAACCACACGGGTCACGGGTGGTTATAGAATAGTAAACAGGTTTTTTTAGAGTTGTTGGTATTTCTGTAGCTCTGCTGAATGAAGGCGTGATGTTATGTATGTTGGATAGTCAGCATCAAAAGTAGGTAGCTAATCAGAATAACATGCTCAAAATGATCTAGACACGACGTATTCTCTTGACAATAGAGTCGAGTGCAGATCATTTTGAGCTCTTCGCTTCGGTTGAGTAGCCGCTTCTGCTGCCTACAGGACATGGGGTCTAAAAGGGGGGTTTAGGAATGAAAGTAAATCTATTAAAGCAAATGGGGTATCATATTAAAAGGCTTGCTCTGATAATTTTCAAACTGTGTCAAGAATGACCCTGTTGGGAACTTGGGAGTGACCCTGTTAGGAGTGACCCTGCCTCCGAAGCTTGCCGTTCTGGGATTAAACCCCGGTAAGGCTCATATTTGTGAGATGAGCGCGAATATTTGTTCTCGTGTCTTGGTTTTTTCTATGTATTTAAGTATGTATTTCTCTATAGAAATATGTTTATCGTTGTCTAGTACCCACAGTACAAGCCTAGAGCTTAGTTTTGGACTAGGTCAATTTGTTCGACGCTGTCAATGTGTGGTGTCTCGAGACGTGCGGAGCACGGCGCCCGCGCACCACTCGGAGAGTTAAGCGAGCGGCCAACGTGCAGTATCGCTATTACCGTGCTAGGTGTAAAATTACAACATTTTATTTATTTTTATTTTATTTATTCAATAAACCCACAGCACAATATTGATAAAATATAGGTATGATACAGAAAGCTTATACATAGGCCAATTACGGGATTTTCTTATATAATAACTGATCAAGGAGAAATTTAGGAGGGGACATACATTTACATTATAGAAACAAGAGTGTGGCTAACTTCCCATGGTTCTGCGTTGTGCTTGTAAGTGTGTGTGTATGTGTGTGCGTGTGTGTGTGTGTGTGTGTGTGTGTGTGTGTGTGTGTGTGTGTGTGTGAGTAAGTGTTTGCGTGTTTTTATCTATCTATCATGCTTATGAGAGAAAGTGGAAATAATATACTATACTAGAATCAAAATAATGAAAATATTAAAGATATTAAGATAAAAAAATGATGCAGACTATTTACTAACGAAGACATTCCATTAAACATGATTAGGAAATGTAGTAGGTGAAATCGTTATGTATTAGGTAATTTTATTCGTATAGTACCGTAAATTTAAAACTCTATAGTAAATATTTAAACACGCTCTAATTTGGGGTAATGTGTGACAAGCTTTAGTAAGTCTTCGCTGTCAAACGTCATCTTACCGTTGTAAATGACAGTTCTTCGTCGATAAGCAGAGCTTTTCGTTCGTTTTGAGATCGACGCAGCTCTGTGTTGAGAATCACCCCTAGCACCCACTTTCATCGTTGTATCTTTGCTCTTACCGTGTCAATTCGTATCGTTATATCTTTGGTTATTGTGATTCCTTCAGACTACTAAATCAATTGTTAAAATAGCTCAAATATCGCTATGAATAATACGAATATCAATATTATTATTAATTATGATTTATTTATTTCGATTATCATGATCCATAACATTAAACAATTAAATTAAATTTAAAGCTTCAATATTAATCTAGTAATATGTTTGCTCGCCCCTACAAGGCAGACTAGGAGATCATAACTAGTTTGGTAACGAACTCGGAAATTTATTTTAGTTTGACAGGATAAACTCCAACAGACGACAATTGACATGAACACCGCCTAGGACTTACTTTACATACAACATTCAGCCATTTAACGTATCGTTTTTTTGTCACAAAAATATCTTTGAACGGGAAAGCGCCATAACGCAACCAAAGTTTTAGTCAGTTTGTACATAATTCTGCCCTGCTAACACAAATCGCAGTATCTCAGACCAAACTTCTGTAGGAAATGCAACCTTATTACTAACAGGATAGGATTTAATTTGCATTGGTACATGAATTTGAGTTACTGCATTTTTGCTTAGGAGGGCAGAATTGGCATTGGTACTAAGGTGGTTGTCCGAGTGCTCGCCGCTGTACTAGTACTTGTCACCAATGTCACCATACTTTGAATTGCGACAGATAAAATAATATCAACATTACTTTTATCACCACATTATTTCAGCGACAAGAAATGTGTTGACTTTAGATATTTCACACGCCAATTTCAAAATACAGAACTTATTATCAATTTAAAGCACCTGACATTTACTCATACAATCCGATTGACTAACATTTTTTTTCATTTCGAGTAATTTCGATATGGTCATCGTATAAAAAAAAATCGATAAAACAAAAGTAAAGGTCACATCTCCTAAATCACATGAAAATTTGGGTAGATGTATACATGAACGTAATATCACGATGCAAATAAATATTTTCTCTTGACATGTCGAGCACTCGGTCGTCTACCTTACTTACTTTATATAAAGTAAAACGGGAGAGTGTCTGGCAAAAAGAGATTTCAGGGTAGGTTCACAATATTTTTTCGCCGTCTGCTGTTTAAATGTGTGTGACTCGTGATCGGATTTGTCATACAGTGTACTCGGAGTACTGCTTTCATAACGAAAAGCTATATAGATATAGAACATGCCAAATCCTTCACAGTCCGTGGTGTCCAACTGTGGAATGAACTTCCGTTGTCCTTAAGGCAGTCCCCTTCTGTAAACTCTCTAATGAGGAATTTAAAATTTTTGTGGCTGAATGAGTCGTGAAGTCAGGTTCCTATAATGATTAGAGTTGTTATTTTTATATTTATGTAGGTATATATGTATATGCATGTATATATGTATATATGTGTGTATTATACATGTACGTTTATATTAGTTTGTGTACTTGCTAATTTGTTTAAAATTTATTTATTTATTTATAAGTATCATCATTTCTTTTTACTTTTTGTGCAAACTTGTATGTGTCCAACCCCATGCATTGTCCTTACTCATTTGCTTCAGGGTTAGCTGGAAGAGATCCCATTTAGGGATAAGTTCACCTTTGTACATTAATTTAGTATTATAATTGTAATATTTATATTTTTGTGCAATAAAGAGTTTACATACATACATACATATAGAACATTCAGCCATTTTCCTTATGGTTTTTTAACCTTTAACCATCTTTGAACCACCACCACGGCCGCCGCACCGCCATAATGCGACCAAATTTTTTGTCAGTTGTTGTTAGTACATTCCGCCATTTCCCTTGTACTTTTCGGAACGATAACACGTTTTTCATACGCCATTTATATAGACAACTGTGCGCAGGCCAAGGAGTTGCCTTCTATCCCGTCCACCAAAAATATTATTTTTCCAAGATCGTTACCAAAGTCGTGACCTCCTGTTATATGTTACTATGATGACCTGGGTAACGTAATCATTGCCTATGCTGCGGCGTGGCGCCCCGCATCTGTTGTCGTCGTGGCCGCTTGAGTTCGGCGCCGTGGCTGTATACCTCTGGGGAAAGAGAATGGAATGCGAAATATAATACGAATATTGGAATCAGGGTTAAAGGGATTTCACATTAATTACCTTATCAAAGTAAGCTTGCTCTTTAAAAAAAATGTAATTCACTCTTGTTAAGGTGTATTTTTCCACAACATTCAGCAATTTCCCTTATCGTATTTTTTTTGGAACGGTAACACGTTTTTCATACGCCATTTATAATAGATAACGCAACCACATAGCGCAGGCAGACCAACGTATTTCGCATTAGGAAGTTGCCTTCTATCCTGTCGACCTGAAATATTATATTTCCAAGATCGTTACCGAATTTGTCGAGTTCCTGTTATATGTTACTATGATGACCTGGGTAACGCAATCATTGGCTATGCTGCGGCGTGGCGCCCCGCGCCTGTTGTCGTTGCGGCCGCTTGAGGCCGGCGCCGTGGCTGTACACCTCTGGGGAAAGAGAATAGAGTGTGAAATGTAATATGAGTACTGGAATCAGGGTTGAAGGGACTTCACATTGATTACTTATCAAAAGGCGGATGCGGAAAAGATGCTCTTATACTGGGCCTGAAACGACCCCTAACTGGTTGCTACGCAGGGCCTCTAAGAGTAGGTACGTGCTAGTCACTATAATTATTTACCTATTTGTATCTAAAGCCACGTCTGCTGCCGTGTTTTTGATGTTTTTAAACATCTAACATGTTTGTCGAACAGAAAAGGACCGAAATGTTTTTGGTTTAAAAATCTTCCGAAACATGTCTTCCGTCATGGATGAAAACATTCCCGCGTTCGTCTGCGGGGGAAAGGGTTATGTTATGACTTTTGAAAGTTTTGAGTTTGAGTGAAGAACTGTCAATATAGGGAACTAATTTTGATACCTTTGAATATAAATCAATGTAATTATAATACAATCCTACAAACAGACAGTGAAAAAACGTCAAAGATGACAAATTGTACTGGGATGACAGCTGTCAAAAGAAAAGAGAAATGTTATGACAAGCAATACATTGTTCACATCGCAACTGATACTGGCACAAGCCACAGGGCTTAAGGCTGCCATTAAAAGAGAAGAAGAAGAAGTGCATTGTTCACTCCAAAGTCGCAATGAACGTGCAGTTGTACGTTCTACGTAAACATGTTTTGTAACATATTTTGCTAATATGTTTTGTTAGTTTTTGGGCGCAGCGGATACGCCTTAATTGAAGTTTAAGTTGTTTTTAAAGATTAACAATGACACGATGCCTGGACCAGCTGTTTGAATGGGGTACACCTAAAAATTCCGAAATATTGTTTTCTGAATATTCATTTGTCCGAATTTTCATTTTTCCAAACGCTATGTTATGCTGTGGATATTTGATTACATGCATAATTTAATTGCAATACTTAGGATAGGTTAGGTTTGATTTACAAGTGAAATCAAAAAATAGTCTTCTATCTAAACATTACATTAGGAATTATGAAAATTTTGAATTTTGATCGATTTAGAATTAGGACTCTTTGGAATTGTCTAGTGTACCTGTTTGAATGACCTTTACAGCATCTACTTACCCTCGTACACGACTTCTGGAGGCAAATCTATCGGAGGCCGGGACGCAATATTCTCAGCCATTTCGTTTGGATTTACTGAAAACAGAAGGTAAGTCAAAAACCGGCTAAAAGTGATTTGAAACCACACTCCAAAAAGTAAGACAGGCATTTTCTCCGTGTGGTTGCCGGGTTAGAATAGTGCCACTCCATGTCTTCCCGTGGATGTCGTAAGAGGCGACTACGGGAATAAGGGCTTGTAGTACTGTTAGGCGATGGGCTTGCTTGTCACTAATGCACTAGTAAACTTCTTAGCCTGGTTGTGCAAAATGTAGTTACAGAAATATAAACAAGTCTTTTTAGAGTTGTTGGTATTTTTGGTAGCTCTGCCTACCCCGCTCTGGGAATGAAGGCGTGATGTTATATGACCCTTTGTTATGCGCACAGAGCACTGAATATCACCGCGCGCCTCTACTAGAGACGGCAGTGAAGGCAATATTCGTGCGGCGCAGTTGCGCTGAGCGCCGTCAGTCTCTATTTGCACGTTGTGGAGTGCACATGATCAAAAAAGCGCTATTATGCCTCATTGTGCTGTAATTTTGTGTAATAATCAAAGTAAAAACGTGAATAAACAAAATTATGGCGTACAAGTAAGTATTTAAATTTGTAGTTATTTGAAAATTGTGATTTGGGGTTATCTTGGAACACAAAATCTTTTCTTCTTCTTTTTAACACAAAATCTCAACCGCGCCGTAAGCAGTCTCACCAGCCAGTGACGCCAGTAAATGCGTTAGTGAAGTATAGCATTGCATGGCGTCATATCGATAGAGTGCGTCGATGTCCATAAAGTATCAATGCATTTTTTATTGCCATTTAAACATTATTAATTTTAGTTTAATTCATATTAATCTTCCTATACCAACCCTTCCTTTTAGGTTTCCTAATGATGTTTATATAAAAGATAAATGGATATTAGCGACAGGAAAGTTAATCTGGTTTCCTCAGAAACATGATACAATTTGTTCTGACAATTTCGAGGCTGGAAGTTTCACGAAAAGGAGCACCAGAACATATTATCTTCTGATGCAATTCCAACATTGAAACTACATCCTATTTTTACCGAGGTAATACTTTCACAAACTGATTCATTTCCTAAACGTATAATTTGGCAAACAGCTTTTTTTCCTAAACTGTGAATATTTCGGGATTATCGTGTCAAAACTCTTTAGGTTCGGTAAGTTTCATAAAAATCCTGAAGTATTTAAAGTTTCGGAAAAAAGCGGTTTGCCAAATGATATGTTTGTAAAATGAATCTGTTTGTGAAACGATTTTGGGAAAAGTTAGTGAATGTCTTTATTATTATTTAGTTTGGATACTGAGAGTGTTTGGCATTGTAGTAAAAGTTATAATATACTTTTCAGATGAATGTGTCAAAAGAGTAACTACTTTTTGTGGGTAGGCACTTCCGTACCATTGTAAGATTACCCACAGTAATATTTCTAAAATCTTAATGTAAAATATAACTTATGGTTAAGATAATCAATGTTTTAAATATAGGAAGTAATTTTATTCTTTGATGTGTATAACTATTATTTAAACAATTGTTACAAAATATTGCTTCTATTTTGTTTGTACATTTTTGAACGATAATAATTCCTTGTTAGATTTCTAAACGAAATATTTATTGGAATAATAGTGGCATCTGATTGGTTGCAAACTATCATTGGTTGACATTTTTACTGACCAGTGATTGGTTATATCACAGTAATTTAGTGATTACCATTGGTCGATAAATGTATCAACTGTGGTTTGTTATCATCATGGTTTTGTGGCTTGCTATTGGTTGTATTGCAAATTGATTAGAGATGTTGATTGGTTTACAACCTGAGATTTCTATTGATCTAATTTGGCGGGAATTTGTTGGGCAGAAAAGGGTATAAAAAGCGGTGCTCGATAGCATCGGCAAGTTTTTCTGCCCGGCGAGCTCCAGTAACAAGTTAAGTACCCTTACTATCTTGCTCTTATTGTTTCCTATTGTGTCTTGCTATGTTTTATGTGTGATGTTGCTGTGTAATAATCCTGTGACTATGATTGTTTATGTAAACCTTCATAGCCTATTAAAAAGTTTATCTCTGTGAATATAATCCCAGTGTACTTATATTCCTCACTCCAACATGGAGTAGATATTATTACTTAGTCCGTTTTGCTGTTTACTGTGTTTTCTGTGTGTCAAAGATAAAGTAGTTATTATTACAATATTCCACAGTTACTATGAAAAGATCACGAAATGAGATGAAGATTTGACGACACGTTGGCCTAGTTGGGAGTGACTCTGCCTCCGAAGCCAGCGGTCCTGGGTTCAAATCCCGGTAAGGGCAGATATTTGTGTGATGAGCGCGAATATTTGTTCCTGAGTCTTGGATGTTTTCTATATATATATTTAAGCATGTATTTCTCTATGTAAGTATGTTTATCGTTGTCTAGTACCCATATTACAAGCCTAGAGCTTAGTTTGGGACTAGGTCAATTTGTGTGAGATTGTCCCTTGATATTTATTTATTTATTTATTTATCAATATACCAAATCTCTGCCAGTTTTCTTTTCAACATTTAATTTAAATTCCGTCATAGCTTAGTTGTATATTAGAATCTTTGCCAGATAATACTTCAAAATGTATGTAATCAGCTTTAATAACTTGTATTGTATACCATTCTTCAACTATCGAATATATCAATGTCTGTACATATTTAGTTTGTTTAGGACTACAAATACCTACAGTTTGACATAATATAAAAATGTATGGTAAAATCCGCTGTTTTACTTATTATCTATCAACCCTCGCTAATTTAATCATCATAATTTAAAATCATTCTTCCAGTAACAAAGTTATCTAGTTCTATCTTTAACCCATTTTAACAAATGCGTCCATAAATATCAATAAAATTAACCACACTGGTGATATAATAGCGATGAAACGTAAAAAGGTAGTTTGATAGGTAACAGCAATTTTCACATCTTAAACACTTTATATACTTATAGTCTGTAATATTCTCAGATCACCGTAGAAGTTCCACATGAAACTGTTCAAGGTCATTTATCTGATATAGCACAAGCAAAACGAAGAATGGTAATTATTATGTACTCAACATCTTGTCAATTATCGAGTTCCACATAATTTAATCACTTCATGCTTATGTAATATTTTCAGCTGACTGAAGATGTGACACGGTTAAAGCCAGCCAATGAAGCTTTTGACGCTAATACATTAAATATAAAAAAATCTGAAAGTTCGTCGCAAGCTCATCCCGAACTGACTTACACACCAAATATCCAGGACAGTCCTCGAAGACGTAAATTGAAATTATAGTAAATAGAAATGAAAAACAAAGGAGGATTGACATAACCAGCTAAAGATGTTGTAAACTGTAGTTTGTCAGAAGGTTGAAACAGTAATAAAAAATATCCTCAACAGTGGGTACATTCAATCGAAACATACAAAACAATATATAACCACTCATGCTTTGCATTTTTGTCTTGGGGTTAATTTATTTAAAAACCTATTAACACACCAATTCGACCAAGAACCCATGAACAAATATTCAATACAATTAATAAAAGCAATAATGGAAAAATACGTGGACATCAGCCTGAACTATCTTACAAAAAACGCAACACCAATTTATGAATACGAAGTGAAGTTATTGTAACAAAACTGTTTTATTTTTGGGGCAGTGATGGCGTTCCGGTACAAGTTTTAGTGTCTTGATTTTATTAAACAACACCATAAAATGATTCTTTTTATTTTGACACCTAGTTTATAATGCATGCCTAAAGGTATAATTAATAGTTTTTAATATTGCCAAAATATTATATTTAAAATAGTCATGTGTTCGACTTTCATAAGAATATCGATCCCTACCACAGCACTCTTAAGCACTTGCGACTTTCTTGTGGCGAACAGTTGGTTAACATCTAATACAATACGGATACGTCATTTAAGTAGTAGTGTAGTGCGTGTACGTCATTTAAGTTTGGAGTATACCGTCTCTAGCAGGGGCGCGGTTCTGTGCTCTTGGTTATGCGTGATGTTATATGTATGTATGACCCTTTCTAACTGCCAATAAGCGAAGTTATCTTTCAGCAAATGAAGATTTCGGAGTAAAACTGGCAATGTACTAAACAGAATAAGTGTGAACTAATCGTCAAACCGAAACCGATTTGTCGACGTGTTCACGTGGTTTACCTTGTTTCCTGGAGCGGCGGTGGATGCTTATAACGACGAGAAGTACAACGATGACGACGCACGAGCCCGCGATCACAATGTTTTTGACCAATTCACCTGTGAAATAAGCATCTGGCTTGTATACAGTAACTTCCAAAAAAAGTGTAAGTGCTTGAGCTGTACAATTTAAATAAAAAATAAAGCTGTATTCTCACCCATGTCAAAAATTACAGATAGTATAATCAAAATTAAACACCACATATTAATTAAATTCAGATCACATCATAAAAACGACTCTAAACTGTTTCGTCGAACAATGATTACTAGCTATGTATCATGTAGGTATAACATTTATGCCGAGTTTCCTGCTGCGCGTCGGTTCATTATGACAGATATGATGAATCATTCAATTGATTTTAAGTTGCAATACTAAACAGAACACCCCTAACCTAATAAGGAAACGGTAATGAAGTGTAAAAGGAAAAAGTCTGCCAAACGCGTCTTTAATGTTATTATAATTATTTTATCATACATACATAACCGTCACTACAATCTCTGCTTTGCCTAAAGGTCAACTGGTAGAGAATGCCTTACGGCATTAAGTTCGCCTTTTGTATACTAAGTGTATTCTTTTGTGCAATAAAGATTAAATAAATAAATAAATAAATAACATCCTAAATTTCTAGAGTGGGGAGGGCAGAGCTACTACAGAAATACAACTGTAAAAAGACTTGTTTATTATTCGGTAACGACATATTGCACAAAGATGTTTACCAGATGGTTAAGATGGCTAAGATGTTTACCAGACCGGTGTGAAGTTAGCGGCCAAAGTTAGCGGCCAGCGATAAACCAACCAAATTGAGAAGTCATCACATTTGAAACGAAAGTCTGGTTCAAATTATGCGCAAACGCTAGTATTTGTGTAAAAGCAAGTTCCATGAACCCATCTACAACACAATAGGAGGAGATAATACGATGCAGCGCTGATTACATCGGCCGCTCAGCAGCCAAACTTTATTATCTTGAAAACTAAAAAAAAAAATTTTTTTTTCAAGAACGGCAAGCACGAAACTTTAAAAGCGATTAAGGTAAAGCTTAAATTAAAAGCTTTTTGAAAAATATACATTGAACGTCGACGTCAACCGACGGAGCTCTTGAACGCAAACAAAACGGAGTCGATGGTATGGGATTACGGTATCTCACTTTATTCACTTTTTAAACAAGAAAGCCGGACACATTTACTTTTACTTCAATAACATTAACCTTATTATAATGCCTAAAAAAGAAATTATACTCAGGTTGGCATAAAACAGTAAACGGACCCTTAAAAGGAAGGCAAGGAACAATAGAAAATAAATAGAGGGTTTCATAGATATCCAAGGATTTTACTTAAAAAAAACGAAAGCAAGAAACTTTAATCATAGTTCAGTTTAAGCTTATGATTAAAGCTTTACGAAAAATAAACACTCAAACTGGCACTCAAACGATAAGTCCCCCTTTGGAGCCTTTGAACGCAAACAAAACAGTGACGACGTTATCGGATGACGGTATCGAACTTTTTTAGTTTTTGACCAGGAAGGACGGCAAGCAAGAAAATTTAACTTTTAGGAACGTATAGCTTATTACGTTTGCCTTCAAAAAAAAGTATAATCAAGTTGGCACTCAGTCGATAAGACAGTCAACGGACCCTTAATCGGAAGGAAAATATCACCGAAAATGGATGTCATAGTATTCATAGCTTATTACTATGAAGAACGGCAAGCAAGAAACTTTCATCGTGGTTTAGTTAAAGCTTATGATTAAAACTTTACAAAAAACATAACTTAAACTGGCACTCAAACGATTAGTCCCCCTATGGAGCTTTTGAACGCAAACAAAACAGCGACGATGTTATCGGATGACGGTATCGAACTTTTTTCAGTTTTTGACCAGGAAGGACGGCAAGCAAGAAAATTTTACTTTTAGGAACGTATAGCTTATTACATTTGCCTTCAAAAAAAAGTACAATCAAGTTGGCACTCAGTCGATAAGACAGTCAACGGACCCTTAAACGGAAGGCAAATATGACATAAAAAGGATGTCATAGTATTCATAGCTTATTACTATGAAAAACGGCAAGCAAGAAACTTTCATCGTGGTTTAAGTAAAGCCTATGATTAAAACTTAACGAAAAACATACACTCAAACTGGCACTCAAACGATTAGTCCCCTTTGGAGCCTTTGAACGCAAACAAAACAGCGACAATGTTAACGGATGACGGTATCGAACTTTTTTTAATTTTTGACCAGGAAGGACGGCAAGCAAGAAAATTTTACTTTATTGAACGTATAGCTTATTACATTTGCCTTCAAAACAAAGTATAATCAAGTTGGCACTCAGTCGATAAGACAGTCAACGGACCCTTAAACGGAAGGAAAATATCACCTAAAAAGGATGTCATAGTATTCATAGCTTATTACTATGAAGAACGGCAAGCAAGAAACTTTCATCGTGGTTTAGGTAAAGCTTATGATTAAAGCTTTACGAAAAACATACACTCAAACTGGCACTCAAACGATAAGTCCCCCTTTGGAGCCTTTGAACGCAAACAAAACAGCGACGATGTTATCGGATGACGGGATCGAACTTTTTTCAGTTTTTGACCAGGAAGGACGGCAAGCAAGAAAATTTTACTTTTAAGAACGTATAGCTTATTACATTTGACTTCAAAAAAAAGTATAATCAAGTTGGCACTCAATCGATAAGACAGTCAACGGAACCTTAATCGGAAGGAAAATATCACCTAAAAAGGATGTCATAGTATTCATAGCTTATTACTATGAAGAACGGCAAGCAAGAAACTTTCATCGTGGTTTAGGTAAAGCTTATGATTAAAGCTTTACGAAAAACATACACTCAAACTGGCACTCAAACGATAAGTCCCCCTATGAGGCTTTCGAACGCAAACAAAACAGCGACGATGTTATCGGATGACGGTATCGAACTTTTTTCAGTTTTTGACCAGGAAGGACGGCAAGCAAGAAAATTTTACCTTATTGAACGTATAGCTTATTACATTTGACTTCAAAAAAAAGTATAATCAAGTTGGCACTCAATCGATAAGACAGTCAACGGACCCTTAATCGGAAGGAAAATATCACCTAAAAAGGATGTCATAGTATTCATAGCTTATTACTATGAAGAACGGCAAGCAAGAAACTTTCATCGTGGTTTAGGTAAAGCTTATGATTAAAGCTTTACGAAAAACATACACTCAAACTGGCACTCAAACGATAAGTCCCCCTATGAGGCTTTCGAACGCAAACAAAACAGCGACGATGTTATCGGATGACGGTATCGAACTTTTTTCAGTTTTCGACCAGGAAGGACGGCAAGCAAGAAAATTTTACTTTTAGGAACGTATAGCTTATTACATTTGCCTTCAAAAAAAAGTACAATCAAGTTGGCACTCAGTCGATAAGACAGTCAACGGACCCTTAAACGGAAGGCAAATATGACATAAAAAGGATGTCATAGTATTCATAGCTTATTACTATGAAAAACGGCAAGCAAGAAACTTTCATCGTGGTTTAAGTAAAGCCTATGATTAAAACTTAACGAAAAACATACACTCAAACTGGCACTCAAACGATTAGTCCCCTTTGGAGCCTTTGAACGCAAACAAAACAGCGACAATGTTAACGGATGACGGTATCGAACTTTTTTTAATTTTTGACCAGGAAGGACGGCAAGCAAGAAAATTTTACTTTATTGAACGTATAGCTTATTACATTTGCCTTCAAAACAAAGTATAATCAAGTTGGCACTCAGTCGATAAGACAGTCAACGGACCCTTAAACGGAAGGAAAATATCACCTAAAAAGGATGTCATAGTATTCATAGCTTATTACTATGAAGAACGGCAAGCAAGAAACTTTCATCGTGGTTTAGTTAAAGCTTTACGAAAAACATACACTCAAACTGGCACTCAAACGATAAGTCCCCCTTTGGAGCCTTTGAACGCAAACAAAACAGTGATGATGTTATCGGATGACGGTATCGAACTTTTTTCAGTTTTTGACCAGGAAGGACAGCAAGCAAGAAAATTTTACCTTATTAAACGTATAGCTTATTACATTTGACTTCAAAAAAAAGTATAATCAAGTTGGCACTCAATCGATAAGACAGTCAACGGACCCTTAATCGGAAGGAAAATATCACCTAAAAAGGATGTCATAGTATTCATAGCTTATTACTATGAAGAACGGCAAGCAAGAAACTTTCATCGTGGTTTAGGTAAAGCTTATGATTAAAGCTTTACGAAAAACATACACTCAAACTGGCACTCAAACG
Source organism: Acleris holmiana (assembly GCA_949316455.1). Lineage (NCBI taxonomy): Eukaryota > Metazoa > Arthropoda > Insecta > Lepidoptera > Tortricidae > Acleris > Acleris holmiana. Next base: position 6,660,880 of record OX438791.1, on the reverse strand, counting down.
ATAAGTCCCCCTATGAGGCTTTCGAACGCAAACAAAACAGCGACGATGTTATCGGATGACGGTATCGAACTTTTTTCAGTTTTCGACCAGGAAGGACGGCAAGCAAGAAAATTTTACTTTATTGAACGTATAGCTTATTACATTTGACTTCAAAAAAAAATATAATCAAGTTGGCACTCAATCGATAAGACAGTCAACGGACACTTAATCGGAAGGAAAATATCACCTAAAAAGGATGTCATAGTATTCATAGCTTATTACTATGAAGAACGGCAAGCAAGAAACTTTCATCGTGGTTTAGTTAAAGCTTTACGAAAAACATACACTCAAACGATAAGTCCCCCTTTGGAGCCTTTGAACGCAAACAAAACAGTGATGATGTTATCGGATGACGGTATCGAACTTTTTTCAGTTTTTGACCAGGAAGGACAGCAAGCAAGAAAATTTTACCTTATTAAACGTATAGCTTATTACATTTGACTTCAAAAAAAAGTATAATCAAGTTGGCACTCAATCGATAAGACAGTCAACGGACCCTTAATCGGAAGGAAAATATCACCTAAAAAGGATGTCATAGTATTCATAGCTTATTACTATGAAGAACGGCAAGCAAGAAACTTTCATCGTGGTTTAGGTAAAGCTTATGATTAAAGCTTTACGAAAAACATAAACTCAAACTGGCACTCAAACGATAAGTCCCCCTATGAGGCTTTCGAACGCAAACAAAACAGCGACGATGTTATCGGATGACGGTATCGAACTTTTTTCAGTTTTCGACCAGGAAGGACGGCAAGCAAGAAAATTTTACCTTATTAAACGTATAGCTTATTACATTTGACTTCAAAAAAAAGTATAATCAAGTTGGCACTCAATCGATAAGACAGTCAACGGACCCTTAATCGGAAGGAAAATATCACCTAAAAAGGATGTCATAGTATTCATAGCTTATTACTATGAAGAACGGCAAGCAAGAAACTTTCATCGTGGTTTAGGTAAAGCTTATGATTAAAGCTTTACGAAAAACATACACTCAAACTGGCACTCAAACGATAAGTCCCCCTATGAGGCTTTCGAACGCAAACAAAACAGCGACGATGTTATCGGATGACGGTATCGAACTTTTTTCAGTTTTTGACCAGGAAGGACGGCAAGCAAGAAAATTTTACCTTATTGAACGTATAGCTTATTACATTTGACTTCAAAAAAAAGTATAATCAAGTTGGCACTCAATCGATAAGACAGTCAACGGACCCTTAATCGGAAGGAAAATATCACCTAAAAAGGATGTCATAGTATTCATAGCTTATTACTATGAAGAACGGCAAGCAAGAAACTTTCATCGTGGTTTAGGTAAAGCTTATGATTAAAGCTTTACGAAAAACATACACTCAAACTGGCACTCAAACGATAAGTCCCCCTATGAGGCTTTCGAACGCAAACAAAACAGCGACGATGTTATCGGATGACGGTATCGAACTTTTTTCAGTTTTTGACCAGGAAGGACGGCAAGCAAGAAAATTTTACTTTATTGAACGTATAGCTTATTAAATTTGCCTTAAAAAAAAAGTATAATCAAGTTGGCACTCAATCGATAAGACAGTCAACGGACCCTTAATCGGAAGGAAAATATCACCTAAAAAGGATGTCATAGTATTCATAGCCTATTACTATGAAGAACGGCAAGCAAGAAACTTTCATCGTGGTTTAGGTAAAGCTTATGATTAAAACTTTACGAAAAACATACACTCAAACTGGCACTCAAACGATGAGTCCCCCTATGGAGCTTTTGAACGCAAACGAAACAGTGACGATGTTATCGGATGACGGTATCGAACTTTTTTCAGTTTTTGACCAGGAAGGACGGCAAGCAAGAAAATTTTACTTTATTGAACGTATAGCTTATTAAATTTGCCTTAAAAAAAAAGTATAATCAAGTTGGCACTCAATCGATAAGACAGTCAACGGACCCTTAATCGGAAGGAAAATATCACCTAAAAAGGATGTCATAGTATTCATAGCTTATTACTATGAAGAACGGCAAGCAAGAAACTTTCATCGTGGTTTAAGTAAAGCTTATGATTAAAACTTTACGAAAAACATACACTCAAACTGGCACTCAAACGATGAGTCCCCCTATGGAGCTTTTGAACGCAAACGAAACAGTGACGATGTTATCGGATGACGGTATCGAACTTTTTTCAGTTTTTGACCAGGAAGGACGGCAAGCAAGAAAATTTTACTTTATTGAACGTATAGCTTATTAAATTTGCCTTAAAAAAAAAGTATAATCAAGTTGGCACTCAATCGATAAGACAGTCAACGGACCCTTAATCGGAAGGAAAATATCACCTAAAAAGGATGTCATAGTATTCATAGCCTATTACTATGAAGAACGGCAAGCAAGAAACTTTCATCGTGGTTTAGGTAAAGCTTATGATTAAAGCTTTACGAAAAACATACACTCAAACTGGCACTCAAACGATAAGTCCCCCTTTGGAGCCTTTGAACGCAAACAAAACAGCGACAATGTTAACGGATGACGGTATCGAACTTTTTTTAATTTTTGACCAGGAAGGACGGCAAGCAAGAAAATTTTACTTTATTGAACGTATAGCTTATTACATTTGCCTTCAAAACAAAGTATAATCAAGTTGGCACTCAATCGATAAGACAGTCAACGGACACTTAATCTGAAGGAAAATATAACATAAAAAGGATGTCATAGTATTCATAGCTTATTACTATGAAGAACGGCAAGCAAGAAACTTTCATCGTGGTTTAGTTAAAGCTTATGATTAAAACTTTACAAAAAACATACACTCAAACTGGCACTCAAACGATTAGTCCCCCTATGGAGCTTTTGAACGCAAACAAAACAGCGACGATGTTATCGGATGACGGTATCGAACTTTTTTCAGTTTTTGACCAGGAAGGACGGCAAGCAAGAAAATTTTACTTTTAGGAACGTATAGCTTTTCACATTTGCTTTCAAAAAAAAGTACAATCAAGTTGGCACTCAGTCGATAAGACAGTCAACGGACCCTTAAACGGAAGGCAAATATGACATAAAAAGGATGTCATAGTATTCATAGCTTATTACTATGAAAAACGGCAAGCAAGAAACTTTCATCGTGGTTTAAGTAAAGCCTATGATTAAAACTTTACGAAAAACATACACTCAAACTGGCACTCAAACGATTAGTCCCCCTATGGAGCTTTTGAACGCATTAAAACAATGACGATGTTATCGGATGACGGTATCGAACTTTTTTCAGTTTTTGTCCAGGAAGGACGGCAAGCAAGAAAATTTTACTTTATTGAACATATAGCTTATTACATTTGCCTTCAAAAAAAGTATAATGAAGTTGGCACTCAGTCGATAAGACAGTCAACGGACCCTTAATCGGAAGGAAAATATCACCTAAAAAGGATGTCATAGTATTCATAGCTTATTACTATGAAGAACGGCAAGCAAGAAACTTTCATCGTGGTTTAAGTAAAGCTTATGATTAAAACTTTACGAAAAACATACACTCAAACTGACACTCAAACGATAAGTCCCCCTTTGGAGCCTTTGAACGCAAACAAAACAGTGACGATGTTATCGGATGACGGTATCGAACTTTTTTCAGTTTTTGACCAGGAAGGACGGCAAGCAAGAACATTTTACTTTTAGGAACGTATAGCTTATTACATTTGACTTCAAAAAAAAGTATAATCAAGTTGGCACTCAATCGATAAGACAGTCAACGGACCCTTAATCGGAAGGAAAATATCACCTAAAAAGGATGTCATAGTATTCATAGCTTATTACTATGAAGAACGGCAAGCAAGAAACTTTCATCGTGGTTTAGGTAAAGCTTATGATTAAAGCTTTACGAAAAACATACACTTAAACTGGCACTCAAACGATAAGTCCCCCTTTGGAGCCTTTGAACGCATTAAAACAGTGACGATGTTATCGGATGACGGTATCGAACTTTTTTCAGTTTTTGACCAGGAAGGACGGCAAGCAAGAAAATTTTACTTTTAGGAACGTATAGTTTATTACATTTGACTTCAAAAAAAAGTGTAATCAAGTTGGCACTCAATCGATAAGACAGTCAACGGACCCTTAATCGGAAGGAAAATATCACCTAAAAAGGATGTCATAGTATTCATAGCTTATTACTATGAAGAACGGCAAGCAAGAAACTTTCATCGTGGTTTAGGTAAAGCTTATGATTAAAGCTTTACGAAAAACATACACTCAAACTGGCACTCAAACGATAAGTCCCCCTTTGGAGCCTTTGAACGCAAACAAAACAGCGACAATGTTAACGGATGACGGTATCGAACTTTTTTTAATTTTTGACCAGGAAGGACGGCAAGCAAGAAATTTTTACTTTATTGAACGTATAGCTTATTACATTTGCCTTCAAAACAAAGTATAATCAAGTTGGCACTCTATCGATAAGACAGTCAACGGACACTTAATCGGAAGGAAAATATCACATAAAAAGGATGTCATAGTATTCATAGCTTATTACTATGAAGAACGGCAAGCAAGAAACTTTCATCGTGGTTTAGGAAAAGCTTATTATTATAGCTTTACGAAAGAAATACATTCAAACTGGTACTCAAACAATAAGTCCCCCTTTGGAGCCTTTGAACGAAAACAAAACAGTGACGATGTTATCGGATGACGGTATCGAACTTTTTTCAGTTTTCGACCAGGAAGGACGGCAAGCAAGAAAATTTTACTTTATTAAACGTATAGCTTATTACATTTGACTTCAAAAAAAAGTATAATCAAGTTGGCACTCAGTCGATAAGACAGTCAACGGACACTTAATCGGAAGGAAAATATCACCGAAAATGGATGTCATAGTATTCATAGCTTATTACTATGAAGAACGGCAAGCAAGAAACTTTCATCGTGGTTTAGTTAAAGCTTATGATTAAAACTTTACAAAAAACATACACTCAAACTGGCACTCAAACGATTAGTCCCCCTATGGAGCTTTTGAACGCAAACAAAACAGCGACGATGTTATCGGATGACGGTATCGAACTTTTTTCAGTTTTTGACCAGGAAGGACGGCAAGCAAGAAAATTTTACTTTATTGATCATATAGCTTATTACATTTGCCTTCAAAAAAAAGTATAATCAAGTTGGCACTCAGTCGATAAGACAGTCAACGGACACTTAATCGGAAGGAAAATATCACCTAAAAAGGATGTCATAGTATTCATAGCTTATTACTATGAAGAACGGCAAGCAAGAAACTTTCATCGTGGTTTAGGTAAAGCTTATGATTAAAGCTTTACGAAAAACATACACTCAAACTGGCACTCAAACGATAAGTCCCCCTTTGGAGCCTTTGAACGCGAACAAAACAGTGACGATGTTATCGGATGACGGTACCGAACTTTTTTCAGTTTTTGACCAGGAAGGACGGCAAGCAAGAAAATTTTACTTTTAGAAACGTATAGCTTATTACATTTGACTTCAAAAAAAAGTATAATCAAGTGGGCACTCAATCAATAAGACAGTCAACGGACCCTTAAACGGAAGGAAAATATGACATAAAAAGGATGTCATAGTATTCATAGCTTATTACTATGAAGAACGGCAAGCAAGAAACTATTATCGTGGTTTAGGTAAAGCTTATGATTAAAGCTTTACAAAAAACATACACTTAAACTGGCACTCAAACGATTAGTCCCCCTATGGAGCTTTTGAACGCATTAAAACAGTGACGATGTTATCGGATGACGGTATCGAACTTTTTTCAGTTTTTGACCAGGAAGGACGGCAAAAATTGCCTTCAAAAAAAATGTAGAGTCAAGTTGGCACTCAGTCGTTAGGATGTTATGGGATTACTTTTTCTCAGGTGTTTTGGTTTTTAACTAGAAAAACGGTAGGCAACAAAATTTTACTGGTTAGTCATTTTTGTCTAGTTTTTCAAGACGGTGGATGGTGAAAAAAATTAAGTTTAAGTGGGTATAGATTTTATGCTGTAGCACAAATCACAAAGATTGTTAAACAGTTTTATTTTTTTATTTATAGTTAAACCACTGTTTTGTTCATTACGGCTCCTGAAGCACACAAGATGGATAGACCTTTTGCAGCAACGACATTTAAATTCGCACTGTTTTAATGTTTGACCACAAAACAAGCATATATTTTCCATGTTGTCGCTGTATTTTAGCAACCTGCTTTTTAACTCGTCACGATAAAGATTGAAATCTTTCTCTTGCATGAGAGTCTGCTTTTGAACCATTTGGTTAAAAATATGAATTAAAATGGGTCCACAATTGTAGCCATCTTTTTGTAAAACATGGCGAGGCGATTTAGTATTTTGAACACTAGCTTTAATTCTTTTTAGTGCGAGAAATTCGTTGACCTTCTTCTTATAGAACCGTTTTATATTACTTTCCCTTCCCTGGGGATCTAAAATCATTAAAGAATTATCCTGTATCGATAAAATTGCCATAGTGAAATGATTATTTATGCATAAGGGGAAAACCGTATCCTTTTCCTGCGAGATATAAATGGAGTCGATAAATGAATGATTCTTTTCAGCATCATCAAATATGCAGGTAGATTTAGCCACGCTAATTAAATTATATGTGTCTTTTGAATTATAGGTGTGCAGGAGATGGTCGACGACGAAATTCGTCAAATAATTAGGAGAGTCTAAACTTTTAAAGTCTTCGATCAAAAGTTCATTACACCGATGTGGCAGAGACATTCGGGTTACAATGTATCCTCTCCCATTGGGTAAAAAGCCGTACAAATTTGCATCTTTAAAAAGACCGTTGGTATGGCGTGGGATATTGACAAATTTGATTTCATCCTTGTATGTAATCTCCTGGGTTTCGGTTGTTACTTTCTCCAGTGATAGCAAATTGCAAATATCGCAGATAAAATTTTCATTTTGCATCAATGCTTCTGGATCCTTGGTGTTTGTACATTTTAAATGTACCCATTTGTCACATTTATCACAAGAGACCCAAGTTGTGGTTTCACCTGGTCCTAATCCCGTTCCATGACCACAATAAAAACAATTAATGATGTCATCTTCATCTTCAACCAGCATTTGAGCTGGTTGAGGTGAGAGGATGACGCTCGCTGGTTTCTGGCTTTTCGCATTTAAGTATGGTGTTTTTAAAAAACGCCCAATGAAATGAGATTGGTCTATTTTCTTTCGTTTACTCCATACTTCCGATGGAGGTTCCATTGGCTCTTGGTGGTCTAGCCTTTTAGTTTTGGTTAACCTTGTTTTTGGTATTTTCAAAAGTATTTCTTTACCTTTGGAAATGGTCTCAGCTCTTAATTTTCTGATAAATTGGGAGCATTTCAGGTTTTTTTGCCCCATCAAAACATTGTTTTTTAAGTGGCCAAAGTAGTTTTCCACAGGAGCGTTACTTACTCTTTGTTTTTTTAGAAGGTTTGTCCACATAGGCAAGAAAGGTATATATTTTATTAGAATGGCTTGAAAAAGCTCAGGGTCGTAGAACAGATTTTTACTTTTACCAACGTCTGTGAAAATTATATTGTTTATAGTCTCCAATACACGTTTATAGAAAGGACTATTTTTATACGTGACCTTACGTATATTGTCCTCTTTAAATACAGAGGTAATCGTTGTTCCCATATTAATTAGCGATTCCACAGAAGACAAATTTGTACGACATAGCGACACTACATCCTCTTGCGCTTTCGTAGCATCAGGTGATGCATATTCGCTGTGCAGTAGAACAAATATGCATCGAATGAAACTATCAATCTGTTCTAAAGAAGATGTCATTACTAGATTCGCTAAGATATCTTTAAGCATTTTCTTCTCCTTAACTTGGCTCCGGTCGACGTCTTTGCAGAAATTTTTCATTAAATGGGCGCAGCATAGAAAAATCGGTGTAAGGTTTTCCTTTTCGCTTTCTCCATGGATAAGAATATCATAAACCTTTATTAAATATTCCAACAAACCACAATTATTAAAAGCTTGACAGCTTGCGTTTATGAGTACAAAGCTCATATCAGTAACAATACCAGAAAACATTGGCCAAATATTATTTTCATTACAATGCCTTTTGAAGTCAGTCAATAATTTAAACACTGAATTTGTGTCATGGCATGATGTTATCATATCAAACACGCTAAAAATTCTTTTATTCGATTCTATTTGAATGACACCAGAATAGAGGTAAACCCGCTTGCATTTTATCAACTGATCCCCACAAACTGGCTTCCTCACAACACTGCCTGTAGCGTCTAAATGTAACAAGGGCGTGTTTCCTTTTTGAGACTTCAGAACTAAAATCTGTTCTTGGCTATATATTTTGACCGTAAATGGAAAAGAAACTTCTCGGACGTAGTTTGGGTGGTCTTGTTGGAAAATTATTAAATCGACCACATCATTTTTTGATCGATCGTTGAGGCATAGCGCTTCGGATTTAATTTTGCGCATAGTACTGTCAGATTTTACATTTTGTAAAGATTTGGTTGAGGTCACCCGGTCTATATTTAAATTAATAAGGTCTTGTTTTTTGGCAGCAGATGGATTAATGTCATGCATTTTGTTTCTTCGGATAACCCTTTCCATTCCACGAACCTGAGACGTAATCGGAAGAAAATGCGCATAGTCAATTTTTTGACTATAGACGAAGACATTTTTATCGGACTTAATTATAACTTTGAACTTTTTACAAGTTTCGTGCTTGCATTTAGCGTTAATGATTATGTCTCTATTATGTTTATATTTTACATAATTTATAATTAAGATGCAGGTATTGTTTATGTGTTTTTTTATCAATGTTTTTAACACATAGGGATATGTGAAGATATTTAATTTTTTATCCGCGTTAAAAAGGTGTGTCCATGTCTTTTCATCAATACGGGTACTTCCCTCTAAAATAGTACATTTTATTTTTTTGTCAATGCCTGAAACGTTTTGGGCATTTGCTGGAAGAGTTGGTACGCTTTCCCCAGGGCTGGAAAGGTTTAATAGTTCTTTCGGTAATTTTACTATTTCCGGCGACACGTCACAATTGGCCAAGATTAAACTCGGTTCCAAATGCTCTTTTTTGGTCGAGATAACAGGAAATTTCTCTATGACCGCATTTGGTGATAATATACCCTTGTCACCCCTTATCGTGACTTCTGGCAGTGACGAGTCGCTAGACGCCTGCACTTCAGCTTTAGTATCTGACAAGCAGTCTGGAGTCGGTGGTCGGCTGTTATGGTCTGGCGAATAAGCGTCATATTCGTCAGAAGGCTCATAGACCGGGCTTTCCGGCATAATTTGGGGTAAAGACTTGATACCATCTGCCAGTTTAATTTCATTATTCGACTGGTTCTGTGTTCTATTTGATTCATCTTTGTATGCCACTGCCCAATATTTGTAAATACACTTTCTGTTAAGCAAACTGTTTTTCCTTTTTAACTTTTTACATATTTGCTCGTAATATTGGTCCGATTTTCTGTATGAAGTAGGTTTAGCCGGACACTTGATTTCGGCCAAAACTGATTTCAATTTCGACATATTGCATTCATTTGAAGGAATATTTAAGAATTTGTTAGTTTTTGTAATTTTTTTTATCGTGCTTGCATAACCATATTTTGTCTTTTTTAACGAAGATACAATTTTGCTAATTGCAATTTCATTACCATGAATGTTGTTTAAAATTATACTATACAATTTTTTTTTCGATATCATCTTTCCGTACAATCCCAATCAATCAAATATAAAAACCGACTCCAATTTTAGAGCAACGACTTGTTTATTTTAAGCAACGAAAGATATTTGTTGCAATATCTGATTTGCAATCCCAGTCTCAGACAGAATGAGCAAAATTAACCATCAAAGAAAAAAAGCAATCCCAATTCCTATTCCAGACAAATTCTGAATTATACCCAAAAATGGTGACGATGATGTTTCCCTAACAAATCAAATTACAGACAGCAACGGTGACTAAAATTTTCCCTATCCCCTATCCCAGAAAAAATTAATTAACAAAAAACTACGACGACAATTTTTTTCCCTAATCCAGTCCCAAAAAAAACGAAATGACAGTGATTATTTCCGAAACCTATTCGAAACAATCCGAAACAAGATCCGTAGATCCGGATATTAACTTTATATTTATAATCTCCCAGTAAGTCTCAAGTAGCAAGAGTAAATCGACAAGCGAACGAACGTCAAGCTGAGTGAGACAATCAAGAGCTAATGACGAAATACCGCGAATCCCTCCAACATGTCGGGCTAAAAAAAATGTGCAAGCTACCAACCTGCACAAACAAAACGGCGGATGTACAGTGGCGCTCTCATTTATTCTTATGTTTCCTAATAACCTAAAGCATTTTTTTTACAGTTAATTATGGGCCATTTAATGATAGAACAAATAGACAATTAACTTAGTTATTTTTTCAACATTACATTGTATTTTTTATTATTCTCTCTCTCACTCTCACCATGTCGAGTTCAGAAAGTCAGCAGCTACCAACCTTACGAATTGTGTTCATAGCACAGATCAAACACCGGATGCACAGTGGCACCATCATTTTCCTGTTTGTTTGATTAAGGTAAACTGTTGTCAGCTATGAAGTACATACGCTGCTTTTATGCAATAGTGCTACAAATCAAAAACAAATACAATTTGGTTTAAAACTTTATTGCGTTCCGAATTAAAATGCAACAATGACTCATTTTGATTTGTGGCACTATTGCATAAAAGCAGCGAATAGGGTCCAATGATAAAGAAACAGAATGGATCCGACATACCTACAGAATAAACGTGCCTACCTAAACTACCATAGCAAACATAAAATGACGGACTGTCACATGTTTAAGTGCTGCTCCGATTCGATAGTAATAATAAAGTTATCAATAAAAAAACCATATAGGTGGGAGGTTCTCAACTCGTCTGTTCTGTACGTTCAGTACTTCGCATGTCCTGTATAAAGATGCAGTAGCAGTAGGATACCTGAGGGGCTTGCAAAACGTCGTCTTGAGCACAACCAACACGGTGGGCCCTTTCCACCGTAAAGGAAAGGAAAGGTCGGAAATGGTCCCATAGAAAAGTTGGAGTGATCTGATAATGGAATCCATGAGTTAACGACGGAACTCCTCAAAAATTGCGCGCATATTTTGCTATTTTCAGCATTTGCATACCAAAAGTATTCGACTATTCGCTATAACCACTATTCGCGGCAACTCTAGTATTTACATAACTGATTATTTGTATACGTCAACGTGTCACATCCATTCTCTCCTTTATCTATGATAGGGCTCAATTCGGATTACCATTGTCTAATTTTAAACGTCTGTAAATTTAAATTTATAAACGTCAAACGCATACACAACTGTCAAACTCGATTTAAACGCCATCGGTATTCGGAAATGCTCTTCCTAAATTTAAACTAATCTGACAGAGGCTTTTAAATTAAACAGCGATCTATGCATTGCCACCTCATAAAATAATTACCGGCGAAATTGACGACTTTTTATAAAATAAAACAAAAGTGATTATAATTACTTTTAAATGTTTGTTTTTATTAAATCATTTTGAATAATATCTTTACTTAATATCTTAATTCAAGTAAAAAGTTAGAAACTAAAATCAGAACTTATATTTTATGTACCATTTTTTTGCAAATATCAACATTAGTAATTAAAAAGAAAGTCTAAGTTTGTACATCGATTTAAACAAACAAATCGAACCAATACGATACGAGTACAGAGTGGTCCTGATATCCGTGTTACACGCGGAACCGTAGCTCCGTGATCTTAGCACCCGCGGCGGTGCTAAGTTCCCGAATTACACGGTCACGCCAAGATACGTATCCGAGTCTGCGTTCGGCTACGTATCTGCGGATCTCGGCTCCGGCTCCGCTCCGCACGGTATTGAATGAAAGCTTGTCGAACGGAGCCTTATTAGATACGTGATATGATATGTGTTCTAGTTTATTTTTATTTGTCAAGCTTTAGTAATATTTTTCTTTTTTGTAATTAGTGGTATTGTTCTGTTTTCTACATAACCAGCCATTATGAGTTTAGACAAAAACAAAACCAAGGACTTGCCGAATGCATTGCATGAATATGAAAATGGACCCAAAAATAATAATATTTCTTTATTATTTATTAACTCCCTGGTAAGAAACGAAACAGGTCGACCAACGCAACATTTTAAAAGTTTGTCAAGTGAAATAATCATTTACTTTGTTATTCATTATCATTACTGACTGGACAACCCTTCGTCGGTAAGAATAAAAAGAAGTAGTTGCACGTGCAGATAAAGATAACAATAGTTTGCGGGCAATTAATAATCTTTATAAGCAGCTTTGGGTTTACCTGTAAAGTACCATATGTATCTATTGTTCGTGAAGTCGAGTGAAAGAAAGAAGTGGCCGTGTTATTTTGTTTGATTTGAAACAAACACTCAGGTATTTTTGCTATTTTGGTGGGGGCTGTTTCGAACTTGAATTCATAGGATATGTACTCATAGGTCATTATTAAGTAAGACACAGTCAGTGAACCTTGCGAGACATACTATCGCCTGCGTTCGCGGTGTTCCACCTTTAGGCGATAATCGCTTGCACGTAACCACGGGCCCAAAAGCGATAACACGCAGCACTGGCCAATAGAATGCGGCTTCTAAATGTGTTTGTTTGTGTGCAACCAAAAGGGTTCGTTCAGGTAAAAAAAATGTTTATTGTTCAGATTACCCACTCCTGCGTCCACCAGCAAAAACCACGTTAGGAACAGATCGTATTATAGTCTTTATTATTTCTAGAGAGCCGATCTTCTACACAAAGGCCATTGTTTGTGTACAATACTATTATCTTTCTTTGTGTCCGTAACCGCAAGCCGATTACATACAAAAAAGTTAGAACTACATTGAATGTCCATAGAATTATCAACCCTATCCTCTTAGTCAGTAGGTTTAAAATGTAAAATGTCAGGATACAGATATGTCTTTATTATTTGAACCGGTTCTATTCCCTACACAATATTACCATCTTCTGTTTCCAGGGTTGTACTCGCGTTGTTTAAAATATTACTTCAAATAAAACAATGGATAACTCGATATTTTGGAGCAAAACGTGTTAATGCCACCTTTTAGGACTTTATAGGATAGGTACCAAAATCCAATCAGGAAGCAAGAAAAGTCCAATAAAACGTAGCCGGGTTGCGAAAAAGTGCACTATAGAGGATGAAAAATAACGCATGTACTAAAAGAGCAAAAGCCAGTTAGACACTATAATATAATTAAATAACTAAAAAAAGAATAAACCTAAGCCCTGCCTTAGTGTCCCCACCAATTGATAACAGAGCAGTTAGACAAAAGAAACCTTCTAGTTATATTGCTATCTCGCTCGCTCGAAGAATTTTACCTGAACCTGCGGGATACTAGTTGCATTGTAATTATTGTTTCTTTAAATTTGTCATTAGGATGCGGAATTTGTTATATCTTGGATTCATCACACTATAATGGTGGTTAAAATGCAAGTTGATCGAAAGTCCTAAAATGTGGCATTAACATGTTTTGCTCCAAATTATCGAGTTATTCATAGTTTTATTTGAAGTAATATTTTAAACAACGCGAGTACAACCCTGGCGACAGAAGACGGTAATATTGTGTAGGGAATAAGACCGGTTCAAATAATAAAGACATATCTGTATCCTGACACTTTACATTGTAAACCTACTGACTAAGAGGATAGGGTTGATAATTCTATGGACATTCAATGTAGTTCTAACTTTTTTGTATGTAATCGGCTTGCGGTTACGGACACAAAGAAAGATAATAGTATTGTACGCAAACAATGGCCTTTGTGTAGAAGATCGGCTCGCTAGAAATAATAAAGACTATACACTTCAATGTAACTTCTCTCGCGACGGAAAAGGCTAGCGAAGTGTTATTTTATTTATATTTCGCACCCCCAGAACAGCAATGTAATGTCGAAAAAATCTCAAAATCGACTTTTGTATTATTTGAATAGCCAAAAATTTGCAACGCAACAAATTTTAAGTATTGCTTATACTTAATATATTTGTGAAAATTATATGAATATAGAATTACTGAATAATGGTAAATTAAAAAAGAAAAAAAAAAGAATGATTCTTTACAAATTTTTGACCATATTTCGGTAGCAATTCAGCAACAGTTAGCGATTTTATGAGATAATTAGGTTTTCTGTAAAATTAAACTTTTAATCATGCATTATGCAGGTAATTTCTCTAAACTTTTAATCTTGCATTATGCAGGTAATTTCTCAGAACTCCGTTTTTTAAGTAAATTGTAGAATTTGCGTAGAGCCCGATCAATAAATATTAAACCAACGGACAGGGAGCGAAATATTTTTTTTTCATTAATTTGGAGAATGTGAAGTTGAAATAAGTTCAAAGTTCCAATTGTTGTCAATAAACGGTTGCAAGCCGATGCCGATATCAAAGCAAACAATAATTAAATTAGGAATGGTTTAAGCCGGAGCAAACTTGAACAAGGTGTCGCACAGGTGTTTTATTGCAGGTAAAATCCCATTTCCCATTGGAAATCGTTATCAGTAAATATAGGTCGCAAATAGGGTTTTTTTATCATCGCCGCTTTCGCACCCACATTTTGGTTATAAAATAAAACAATGCATGTGCCCAACTTTATCGACACCTGCAAAACTTACAAAAGGATCTAATCCACCACATAGTCATAAATAACGAGTATCATGTCTTTGGTATTTGCCGCTTATGTTTAGAGTATATACTAACTATATATGGCCGTAGTGGACACTGAATACACGATTCATGTCGTATCTCTATCTCATTAAACTTGATTACGTAGTAAGATGCATAACATAATATATTGCCGGTGAGATAACCAAAACCGTTGCAATTGAATTCACGGATATCGAACTTCATAAGCTTTACCTAAACCACGATAAAAGTTTCTTGCTTGCCGTTCTTCATAGTAATAAGCTATGAATACTATGACATCCTTTTTAGGTGATATTTTCCTTCCGATTAAGGGTCCGTTGACTGTCTTATCGACTGAGTGCCAACTTGATTATACTTTTTTTTGAAGTCAAATGTAATAAGCTATACGTTTAATAAAGTAAAATTTTCTTGCTTGCCGTCCTTCCTGGTCGAAAACTGAAAAAAGTTCGATACCGTCATCCGATAACATCGTCGCTGTTTTGTTTGCGTTCAAAAGCTCCATAGGGGGACTAATCGTTTGAGTGCCAGTTTGAGTGTATGTTTTTTGTAAAGTTTTAATCATAAGCTTTAACTAAACCACGATGAAAGTTTCTTGCTTGCCGTTCTTCATAGTAATAAGCTATGAATACTATGACATCCTTTTTAGGTGATATTTTCCTTCCGTTGAAGGGTCCGTTGACTGTCTTATCGATTGAGTGCCAACTTGATTATACTTTTTTTTGAAGGCAAATGTTATAAGCTATATGATCCTAAAAGTAAAATTTTCTTGCTTGCCTTCCTTCCTGGTCAAAAACTGAAAAAAGTTCGATACCGTCATCCGATAACATCGTCGCTGTTTTGTTTGCGTTCAAAGGCTCCAAAGGGGGACTTATCGTTTGAGTGCCAGTTTGAGTTTATGTTTTTCGTAAAGCTTTAATCATAAGCTTTACCTAAACCACGATGAAAGTTTCTTGCTTGCCGTTCTTCATAGTAATAAGCTATGAATACTATGACATCCTTTTTAGGTGATATTTTCCTTCCGATTAAGGGTCCGTTGACTGTCTTATCGATTGAGTGCCAACTTGATTATACTTTTTTTTGAAGTCAAATGTAATAAGCTATACGTTCAATAAGGTAAAATGTTCTTGCTTGCCGTCCTTCCTGGTCGAAAACTGAAAAAAGTTCGATACCGTCATCCGATAACATCGTCACCGTTTTAATGCGTTCAAAAGCTCCATAGGGGGACTCATCGTTTGAGTGCCAGTTTGAGTGTATGTTTTTCGTAAAGCATTAATCATAAGCTTTACCTAAACCACGATGAAAGTTTCTTGCTTGCCGTTCTTCATAGTAATAAGCTATGAATACTATGACATCCTTTTTAGGTGATATTTTCCTTCCGATTAAGTGTCCGTTGACTGTCTTATCGACTGAGTGCCAACTTGATTATACTTTTTTTTGAAGTCAAATGTAATAAGCTATACGTTCAATAAGGTAAAATTTTCTTGCTTGCCGTCCTTCCTGGTCGAAAACTGAAAAAAGTTCGATACCGTCATCCGATAACATCGTCACTGTTTTGTTTGCGTTCAAAGGCTCCAAAGGGGGACTAATCGTTTGAGTGCCAGTTTGAGTGTATGTTTTTCGTAAAGCTTTAATCATAAGCTTTACCTAAACCACGATGAAAGTTTCTTGCTTGCCGTTCTTTAAAGTAAAAAGCTATGAATACTATGACATCCTTTTTATGTGATATTTTCCTTCCGATTAAGTGTCCGTTGACTGTCTTATCGACTGAGTGCCAACTTGATTATACTTTTTTTTGAAGTCAAATGTAATAAGCTATACGTTTAATAAAGTAAAATTTTCTTGCTTGCCGTCCTTCCTGGTCGAAAACTGAAAAAAGTTCGATACCGTCATCCGATAACATCGTCGCTGTTTTGTTTGCGTTCAAAAGCTCCATAGGGGGACTAATCGTTTGAGTGCCAGTTTGAGTGTATGTTTTTTGTAAAGTTTTAATCATAAGCTTTAACTAAACCACGATGAAAGTTTCTTGCTTGCCGTTCTTCATAGTAATAAGCTATGAATACTATGACATCCTTTTTAGGTGATATTTTCCTTCCGATTAAGTGTCCGTTGACTGTCTTATCGACTGAGTGCCAACTTGATTATACTTTTTTTTGAAGTCAAATGTAATAAGCTATACGTTCAATAAGGTAAAATTTTCTTGCTTGCCGTCCTTCCTGGTCAAAAACTGAAAAAAGTTCGATCCCGTCATCCGATAACATCGTCGCTGTTTTGTTTGCGTTCAAAGGCTCCAAAGGGGGACTTATCGTTTGAGTGCCAGTTTGAGTGTATGTTTTTTGTAGAGCTTTAATCATAAGCTTTACCTAAACCACGATGAAAGTTTCTTGCTTGCCGTTCTTCATAGTAATAAGCTATGAATACTATGACATCCTTTTTAGGTGATATTTTCCTTCCGATTAAGGGTCCGTTGACTGTCTTATCGATTGAGTGCCAACTTGATTATACTTTTTTTTAAGGCAAATTTAATAAGCTATACGTTCAATAGAGTAAAATTTTCTTGCTTGCCGTCCTTCCTGGTCAAAAACTGAAAAAAGTTCGATACCGTCATCCGATAACATCGTCACCGTTTTAATGCGTTCAAAAGCTCCATAGGGGGACTCATCGTTTGAGTGCCAGTTTGAGTGTATGTTTTTCGTAAAGCTTTAATCATAAGCTGTACCTAAACCACGATGAAAGTTTCTTGCTTGCCGTTCTTCATAGTAATAGGCTATGAATACTATGACATCCTTTTTAGGTGATATTTTCCTTCCGATTAAGGGTCCGTTGACTGTCTTATCGATTGAGTGCCAACTTGATTATACTTTTTTTTGAAGTCAAATGTAATAAGCTATACGTTCAATAAAGTAAAATTTTCTTGCTTGCCGTCCTTCCTGGTCAAAAACTGAAAAAAGTTCGATACCGTCATCCGATAACATCGTCACTGTTTTGTTTGCGTTCAAAGGCTCCAAAGGGGGACTTATCGTTTGAGTGCCAGTTTGAGTGTATGTTTTTCGTAAAGCTTTAATCATAAGCTGTACCTAAACCACGATGAAAGTTTCTTGCTTGCCGTTCTTCATAGTAATAAGCTATGAATACTATGACATCCTTTTTAGGTAATATTTTCCTTCCGTTTAAGGGTCCGTTGACTGTCTTATCGACTGAGTGCCAACTTGATTATACTTTTTTTTGAAGGCAAACGTAATAAGCTATACGTTCCTAAAAGTAAAATTTTCTTGCTTGCCGTCCTTCCTGGTCAAAAACTGAAAAAAGTTCGATACCGTCATCCGATAACATCGTCGCTGTTTTGTTTGCGTTCAAAGGCTCCAAAGGGGGACTTATCGTTTGAGTGCCAGTTTGAGTTTATGTTTTTCTTAAAGCTTTAATCATAAGCTTTACCTAAACCACGATGAAAGTTTCTTTGCTTGCCGTTCTTCATAGTAATAGGCTATGAATACTATGACATCCTTTTTAGGTGATATTTTCCTTCCGATTAAGGGTCCGTTGACTGTCTTATCGATTGAGTGCCAACTTGATTATACTTTTTTTTGAAGTCAAATGTAATAAGCTATACGTTCAATAAGGTAAAATTTTCTTGCTTGCCGTCCTTCCTGGTCAAAAACTGAAAAAAGTTCGATCCCGTCATCCGATAACATCGTCGCTGTTTTGTTTGCGTTCAAAGGCTCCAAAGGGGGACTTATCGTTTGAGTGCCAGTTTGAGTGTATGTTTTTTGTAGAGCTTTAATCATAAGCTTTACCTAAACCACGATGAAAGTTTCTTGCTTGCCGTTCTTCATAGTAATAAGCTATGAATACTATGACATCCTTTTTAGGTGATATTTTCCTTCCGATTAAGGGTCCGTTGACTGTCTTATCGATTGAGTGCCAACTTGATTATACTTTTTTTTAAGGCAAATTTAATAAGCTATACGTTCAATAGAGTAAAATTTTCTTGCTTGCCGTCCTTCCTGGTCAAAAACTGAAAAAAGTTCGATACCGTCATCCGATAACATCGTCACCGTTTTAATGCGTTCAAAAGCTCCATAGGGGGACTCATCGTTTGAGTGCCAGTTTGAGTGTATGTTTTTCGTAAAGCATTAATCATAAGCTTTACCTAAACCACGATGAAAGTTTCTTGCTTGCCGTTCTTCATAGTAATAAGCTATGAATACTATGACATCCTTTTTAGGTGATATTTTCCTTCCGATTAAGGGTCCGTTGACTGTCTTATCGATTGAGTGCCAACTTGATTATACTTTTTTTTGAAGTCAAATGTAATAAGCTATACGTTCAATAAAGTAAAATTTTCTTGCTTGCCGTCCTTCCTGGTCAAAAACTGAAAAAAGTTCGATACCGTCATCCGATAACATCGTCACTGTTTTGTTTGCGTTCAAAGGCTCCAAAGGGGGACTTATCGTTTGAGTGCCAGTTTGAGTGTATGTTTTTCGTAAAGCTTTAATCATAAGCTGTACCTAAACCACGATGAAAGTTTCTTGCTTGCCGTTCTTCATAGTAATAAGCTATGAATACTATGACATCCTTTTTAGGTAATATTTTCCTTCCGTTTAAGGGTCCGTTGACTGTCTTATCGACTGAGTGCCAACTTGATTATACTTTTTTTTGAAGGCAAACGTAATAAGCTATACGTTCCTAAAAGTAAAATTTTCTTGCTTGCCGTCCTTCCTGGTCAAAAACTGAAAAAAGTTCGATACCGTCATCCGATAACATCGTCGCTGTTTTGTTTGCGTTCAAAGGCTCCAAAGGGGGACTTATCGTTTGAGTGCCAGTTTGAGTTTATGTTTTTCTTAAAGCTTTAATCATAAGCTTTACCTAAACCACGATGAAAGTTTCTTTGCTTGCCGTTCTTCATAGTAATAAGCTATGAATACTATGACATCCTTTTTAGGTGATATTTTCCTTCCGATTAAGGGTCCGTTGACTGTCTTATCGATTGAGTGCCAACTTGATTATACTTTTTTTTGAAGTCAAATGTAATAAGCTATACGTTCTATAAGGTAAAATTTTCTTGCTTGCCGTCCTTCCTGGTCAAAAACTGAAAAAAGTTCGATACCGTCATCCGATAACATCGTCACTGTTTTGTTTGCGTTCAAAGGCTCCAAAGGGGGACTTATCGTTTGAGTGCCAGTTCAAGTGTATGTTTTTCGTAAAGCTTTAATTATAAGCTTTACCTAAACCACGATGAAAGTTTCTTGCTTGCCGTTCTTCATAGTAATAAGCTATGAATACTATGACATCCTTTTTAGGTGATATTTTCCTTCCGATTAAGTGTCAGTTGACTGTCTTATCGACTGAGTGCCAACTTGATTATACTTTTTTTTGAAGGCAAACGTAATAAGCTATACGTTCCTAAAAGTAAAATTTTCTTGCTTGCCGTCCTTCCTGGTCAAAAACTGAAAAAGTTCGATACCGTCATCCGATAACATCGTCGCTGTTTCGTTTGCGTTCGAAAGCCTCATAGGGGGACTTATCGTTTGAGTGTCAGTTTGAGTGTATGTTTTTCGTAAAGCTTTAATCATAAGCTTTACCTAAACCACGATGAAAGTTTCTTGCTTGCAGTTCTTTAAAGTAAAAAGCTATGAATACTATGACATCCTTTTTATGTGATATTTTCCTTCCGTTGAAGGGTCCGTTGACTGTCTTATCGATTGAGTGCCAACTTGATTATACTTTTTTTTGAAGGCAAATGTTATAAGCTATATGATCCTAAAAGTAAAATTTTCTTGCTTGCCGTCCTTCCTGGTCAAAAACTGAAAAAAGTTCGATACCGTCATCCGATAACATCGTCGCTGTTTTGTTTGCGTTCAAAGGCTCCAAAGGGGGACTTATCGTTTGAGTGCCAGTTTGAGTTTATGTTTTTCTTAAAGCTTTAATCATAAGCTTTACCTAAACCACGATGAAAGTTTCTTTGCTTGCCGTTCTTCATAGTAATAAGCTATGAATACTATGACATCCTTTTTAGGTGATATTTTCCTTCCGATTAAGGGTCCGTTGACTGTCTTATCGATTGAGTGCCAACTTGATTATACTTTTTTTTGAAGTCAAATGTAATAAGCTATACGTTCTATAAGGTAAAATTTTCTTGCTTGCCGTCCTTCCTGGTCAAAAACTGAAAAAAGTTCGATACCGTCATCCGATAACATCGTCACTGTTTTGTTTGCGTTCAAAGGCTCCAAAGGGGGACTTATCGTTTGAGTGCCAGTTCAAGTGTATGTTTTTCGTAAAGCTTTAATTATAAGCTTTACCTAAACCACGATGAAAGTTTCTTGCTTGCCGTTCTTCATAGTAATAAGCTATGAATACTATGACATCCTTTTTAGGTGATATTTTCCTTCCGATTAAGTGTCAGTTGACTGTCTTATCGACTGAGTGCCAACTTGATTATACTTTTTTTTGAAGGCAAACGTAATAAGCTATACGTTCCTAAAAGTAAAATTTTCTTGCTTGCCGTCCTTCCT
Source organism: Acleris holmiana (assembly GCA_949316455.1). Classification (NCBI taxonomy): domain Eukaryota; kingdom Metazoa; phylum Arthropoda; class Insecta; order Lepidoptera; family Tortricidae; genus Acleris; species Acleris holmiana. Next base: position 6,639,672 of record OX438791.1, on the reverse strand, counting down.
GGTCAAAAACTGAAAAAGTTCGATACCGTCATCCGATAACATCGTCGCTGTTTCGTTTGCGTTCGAAAGCCTCATAGGGGGACTTATCGTTTGAGTGTCAGTTTGAGTGTATGTTTTTCGTAAAGCTTTAATCATAAGCTTTACCTAAACCACGATGAAAGTTTCTTGCTTGCAGTTCTTTAAAGTAAAAAGCTATGAATACTATGACATCCTTTTTATGTGATATTTTCCTTCCGTTGAAGGGTCCGTTGACTGTCTTATCGATTGAGTGCCAACTTGATTATACTTTTTTTTGAAGGCAAATGTTATAAGCTATATGATCCTAAAAGTAAAATTTTCTTGCTTGCCGTCCTTCCTGGTCAAAAACTGAAAAAAGTTCGATACCGTCATCCGATAACATCGTCGCTGTTTTGTTTGCGTTCAAAGGCTCCAAAGGGGGACTTATCGTTTGAGTGCCAGTTTGAGTGTATGTTTTTCTTAAAGCTTTAATCATAAGCTTTACCTAAACCACGATGAAAGTTTCTTTGCTTGCCGTTCTTCATAGTAATAAGCTATGAATACTATGACATCCTTTTTAGGTGATATTTTCCTTCCGATTAAGGGTCCGTTGACTGTCTTATCGATTGAGTGCCAACTTGATTATACTTTTTTTTTTAAGTCAAATGTAATAAGCTATACGTTCCTAAAAGTAAAATTTTCTTGCTTGCCGTCCTTCCTAGTCCAAAACTGAAAAAAGTTCGATACCGTCATCCGATAACGTCGTCACTGTTTTGTTTGCGTTCAAAGGCTCCAAAGGGGGACTTATCGTTTGAGTGCCAGTTTGAGTGTTTGTTTTTCGTAAAGCTTTAATCATAAGCTTAAACTAAACTACGATTAAAGTTTCTTGCTTTCGTTTTTTTTAAGTAAAATCCTTGGATATCTATGAAACCCTCTATTTATTTTCTATTGTTCCTTGCCTTCCTTTTAAGGTTCCGTTTACTGTTTTATGCCAACCTGAGTATAATTTCTTTTTTAGGCATTATAATAAGGTTAATGTTATTGAAGTAAAAGTAAATGTGTCCGGCTTTCTTGTTTAAAAAGTGAATAAAGTGAGATACCGTAATCCCATACCATCGACTCCGTTTTGTTTGCGTTCAAGAGCTCCGTCGGTTGACGTCGACGTTCAATGTATATTTTTCAAAAAGCTTTTAATTTAAGCTTTACCTAAATCGCTTTTAAAGTTTCGTGCTTGCCGTTCTTGAAAAAAAAATTTTTTTTTTTAGTTTTCAAGATAATAAAGTTTGGCTGCTGAGCGGCCGATGTAATCAGCGCTGCATCGTATTATCTCCTCCTATTGTGTTGTAGATGGGTTCATGGAACTTGCTTTTACACAAATACTGGCGTTTGCGCATAATTTGAACCAGACTTTCGTTTCAAATGTGATGACTTCTCAATTTGGTTGGTTTATCGCTGGCCGCTAACTTTGGCCGCTAACTTCACACCGGTGTTTACCAGTGTATTAGTGACAGGTTGCAAGCCCATAACCTAACAGTACTACAAATCCTTATTATGTTTTATGATTATCACTTTAAATACTTGAGCAATTTTTGTATGTTTATAACATTATCATACAGGGTGTCAAATCTTGTTTAACAGGTTAACTTTTGGGTCAACTTTTGTGTTTGGGAAATATGGTGTACCTAAATCATTACGTCGCTACGTTATTAAGTAATATACAAAGGTTTTGAATCACAAATCTGTAACATTTTTAGCCTGGGAAGTTAAGGTGTGTCGCAAAGTGTTATTTACCAGTGTCACTTAACAAATCATTATACTAAAAAGTGCAATTTTTGTAACAAAGTGCCCGGGACGTACTCGAAGGATTTTAACAGCGTTTTCCTGAGTTATTTTGGAGTTAAAAATGTTAAATTATCATAGGTCTGGTTCGGTATTTTTAACTTTTATTTTTTTATACGCATTAAATGGAATATTTTCACTTCTCCAGTAAACAAAGCCTAAGGATGAATTATGATCTGCCATATGTTTACTTCGCCAATATAAGTCAAAAGTAAAGATCATTAATGCAGGCGGTTATCTCGCCTGAGATAATAATAATAATAATAATATCACGGGACAATGTCACACAAATTGACCTAGTCCCAAACTAAGCTCTAGGCTTGTACTATGGGTACTAGACAACGATAAACATACTTATATAGAGAAATACATAATTAAATACATAGAAAACGTCCAAGACTCAGGAACAAGTACTCATGCTCATCACACAAATATTTGCCCTTACCGGGATTTGAACCCAGGACCTCCAGCTTTGAAGGCAGGGTCACTACCAACGACGCTAGCGTGTCGTCATTATTTTCCACATTTCGTCCTTGCACTTGGATACAATATATGTCCGTATGAACTTTAAACGCTGTGTATGACAGTGGAGACTGCACGGCGTAAAACTTTTTAAAGCGAAGAAAAGTGACCTTGAATAACGTCGCTTATGTTTTTTATCTCTTTCTTTTCATTTTAAGGAAAGGGACAAAAAACGTCGCTTATATTTTTGTCCCTTTCTTTTCATCGTAAAGAAGGGGACAAAAAACATAAGCGACGTCATTCAAGGTTACTTTTCTTTGCTTCAAGGCGTTGTTCGCCGTGCAATCTCCACTGTCATATAAAAGCTTCTTGTATCGCTTCTTCTATGCCTTTACTTGTTCTAACCCCAAAAACAGTCTTACTGGGCCTCTATTCAACTGCGTTATAACGATATCGTGTTTGACGTGTTTTAGAATCGATTCTGTCACGGTCGCCATTATTGTAAATGAATACGTTGACAATACGGAAACACGTCAAATGCGATATCGTTATTACCGTGTAGAATCCCAGCCCTGTTGTCTCTTTCTGCTGTAAAGCTTTATGCAGTTTTACAGTAATGGGTTAAGAGTAAAAAATTAAACTATAGCGCTATTTAGTTTTAATTTGCTCTTGTGATTAGAAGTTTCGACACTTTTTCCTGCTTAACTACACATGATACATATATTTTTAAAGTTAATTAATTGTTTTATATAATAATAATAATTCTAGGTTAAGTTCTATCATTGTCATAAGTATTATTTATAAATAATGACTGTCTTAAGTTTCTTGTGGCGCTTCTTCTTAGAAGTGGTCTTTTTGAAGCGCTAGTAGAATTTTGACGTGTAAAAGAAGAATCGCCTCGGCGGTGGAACAGCTCAGCATCTTTATCAATTTTGTACGCGCCTCGCCCAAATACAGGTTAGAACTTGTCGTTCTGCCCGCGGCGCGCTCGGATACACGTCCAAATTACGCGAGGCACTCACACCGAGGCGCCTTTGAGCACGGTCAAAATACCGACTCTCGACGGCTCGCCGCGCACACAGCGCGTGAGCTCGTACGAATTTGTGCAAAATAGGTGAGCCGTGCGTGCCTCAACCCGAGGCTGCTCTCATTCGTACCCACCTTAAGACCCACACTGAGGGCTAAGAAGCACCATATCGTCTGCATACCTAAAGTTGTTTAAACATGTGGTGCCGATATGACAATCCACTTTGGTGTCTCTCAGCTCCTCAATCAGGTCGTCAATATACACGCTGAAGAGGTCCGGTGATGTAAGTTCTCCTTGAGGAACCTCACACTCTAGTCTGTAGGCACTGAAGCTATTGAGGGACAAACTTTACTTTGCCGTTAAAAAACTGTTATCTCCATACATCGACATAGGTCGACGTTAGTTCTTATTCTATGTCTGGATCGTTGTTAGGTTTTATTTATTTATTTATAAGGTGCTAACAAATTAGACTTTAATTTATTACAATAGTTGTTTTATGTAACATTCACATTCTGCAACTTAACTATAACTGTACACGATACTCATAGGCGACAGTTGTGATTGGGAAACGAGAAAACAAAACAGAATTAAAATTCTACTAGGTACTTTTATATATTAAATTACATAAAGCAGTGCACATACAACCATCTTACACTAGGCGTTGAAGACGCTTGCGACGGAGCGGTCATAACATCACACCTTCATTCCAAGAGTGGGGTAGGCAGAGCTAAAGAAATACCAACACCTCCAAAAAGACTTGTTTATAATTCCGTAACTACATTTTGCACAATCAGTGGCCCTTTTCACGAAGCCACAAGTTATAAATGGACGCTTTTTCGCAATAATATGTCAACCCACAAGTATTTAGCAAAGAAACGTCAACCTACAATCGCACCGAGGTTTGACACTTTATTGCTAAATACTTGTAGGTTGACACATTATTGCGAAACAGTGTCCAAATTACAAGCGCAAAAAATTCTAGCAAAAGGAGTTACAAAGAGACTTCCGCTTGTAATTTGTAACTTGTTGCTTCGTGAAACGGTCCTCGGGCCAAGAAATTTAATAGTGTATTTAGTGACAGGTTGCAAGCCCATCGCCTAAACAGCACTTCAGCGATTATTCCGTTCATCGCCTCTTACGACATCCACGGGAAGACAGGGAGTGGCACTATTCTAACCCAGCAACCACACGGAGGAAGGATTGTTGTTATTTATGAGTATTTGCGTAACCTTGTCTAAATACATTAGAGTAGTTGTCGTTCTGCGTTTTGGATCCCCGCGGGGCCGGGGATGGCGCGTTGAGCTCAGTTTTAGCATAACGCGGCTCCGTATACGTTTCCTCTGGTTCAGAGAAGAGCCGCCTCCTGCCCAGGTCAGCGTATGAGTACTCCGCTTCGTCGACATTATTGTGGTCTTTTACTGAATGCGCTGTTTCAAGAGGCGCTGGCGTGCGGTTTTGTTTTAGGGTGAAGTATTTTGAAGTTGGCTGAAAACAATAAATAAGTAATTTTTAGGTCAATTTTGTATTCGTCCGGTTTGTTTATTGGATTTTCAGTAAGCCTATTCTTTTTTGACAGTATAATATAGACTAACTATTGTTTTTTTTATGATAAGGAGAAGGCACACGAGCACTCAGGCCACCTGATGCTAAGTGGAATCTGAGACCCATAGACATTTGAATTCTCAAGACTATAATCCTCCTAGACTATTAACAAACAAACAATCAAATCTTTCCTCTTTATCATATTACTATAGATAAGTTTGTTTATCGTTGTCTGCCCATAGTACAAGCCTAAAGTTTACATTTGGGGTAGGTCAATTTGTGTAGATAGATAGATAGATAGATAAAAAACTTTATACATAAATAGTATTTATTAAATATACATCGCTAACTCGAGGCATTTAGGTAGTACTTGACAGTTTCTAACACACTAGTGATGTGACAAAGTGTTCATGATTTTATTTAAATGGTAAATTTAAAACTCAATCTTCTAAAGATGGGGTAGCAAATGAGTCTGTGATGTGCTTTTTTGGACTTCAAGTGCTTGTTCATATTAAATGTATTGCAAACTATATAAACATCGCAAACGGGTGCATTTTACCTTGTCACCTTGTAGTTGGAGTTCTGAATGCTCTCTAATGATTTCATCCATTATTATAAAAAAATATATTATAATAACTATTACGATTAAATGAAACACACAATATAGATTGTTTTAAGCCAGTGATCAAAACTACTTCGTCATTCGCAGCTTCAGAACAATAGTGACCCAATTCAAAATGGCAGCTATCAAACTTCAAGTCATAAATTTCTTACAATAGAGACCTTTGTCTAAATTTAAAATTTCTAAATTTTTAGGTCACTATTGTTCTGAAGATGCGATATGTTAAGTGTAGGTAATCCATGTTGGTAGGTTGTCTGGAAGAGATCGCTACTTAGCGATAAGACCGGCTATTGACTCACTTAGTAACTTTTTATTTGTATTTTGCTGTTCATGGTGTATTTGTATGTGGTGTTCAATAAATAATATTTGTATTGTATTGTATTGTTATATTAATTTATTGTTTTATCTTATCTGAAAAGACATTTAGAAAACTTGTCTCATCACTAATCTGTCAAGTGCTACCTAAATGCCACGAGTTAGCGATGTTTTCATAAATTGTGTGACATTGTCCCCAGTTTCTTCCTTAACTTTTAATTAACTTACCTCTTCAACCGCTAGTATTTTTGTCCGTTTGTAAATCAGCATTACAATTAGGGCGGTGACACACAGAGTCACAAGGACTGCGGCAGTAATCAGTACAATATTCCAGTTGAATTTTGGACTTTCTGGATCTTTGGAGAAAAAGAAGAAGAAATACAGTAGAATTGTTTTGAGTTTACACTGACAGATGGATTGCCTTCATTTGATTTTCAGCTTTGATTTCATATAAATAAAATAGTTATTACTAAATCGGTAGACGTGGGTAACAGTATTCTGAAAATTGCTTTGTTTGTATGAAGTTAAAGTTGAAAATGAAATGAATGTAAACTCTCTGTTAGTGGTACACTTACAGTAATCTTACAAAAATAATTATGATCCTTTGCAAGGCAGTAATCATTAATAAATAAATAATACAAAGACTTGTTATTGCGTATATTTGTTAAAGCAAATAAGCAGTAATTTTTATAATTTATCCGTGGTTAGTTTATTCCTTTTCACGGCTAAAATTAATTTATGAGGTGAATAGCTCCTTTCGCAATCCACGGATGTTGATGGAGCAAACTTATGTGTTTAAATTTATATAATATCATCCCGCCATTTGTTACGGTTCTCTTTAAAATTAAGACGGACGAAAGGCGTAGGCATATTAATAGGGTCCCACTGAGCTCCCTTCGCGCACGGAACCCTAATAAACTGCTTAAAATTGCCACTTTGTTTACTTGTTTACCTGTGGAAGCCGTTGCTGGTTCAGATTTGTGATCCTGCGCATCAGTTCTATCTGAAAACAATGTACTTTTTTCATGGCATGGCAAAATGAAGCCACCTGACGGTAGACCTCCTCCCCAAGGGAGCGTATAAAGATGGCAAGGCAACTGTAATGCTTTTTTGAAAAATAATCTGCACCTTTAATAGCATATATCCAAGGAATACTCCCTCCGAATTTAAATTCCTTATCAACCAGTCAGTTTATTTTTTTATGTATATAGATAAATAAATATATCAGCTGACTGTTTCACATACTATGGCTTCTAGACATCGATAAACATATCCATGACTTAGGTGCTATTCACACTAGCGATTAGGGTTAGCAAAGCGTTCTCTCTGTTGGACTTTTGTATGAAAATGAAAGGGACAAGAATCTGCAAGTGGCGTCAACAATGACACGTCGATGGCGGGCTCGGCTTACATGCCGCTTGTTGGAATATTCGTAATATTTCTCGTGATTTTCGTTTGTAGAGGCACCTCAAATAATTAACTTACTGATAACATGTGAAGCGTGTGGAAAATCCTTTAAAGTATCGTAAAAGTTTTGTACCATTGTCTTCTCTTGTGACGAGAAAGGCCTTTAACTTATGTGCGTAAATGTAAACGGTGGTGCTGGCAGTGACGGTATCTCTTCGTATTTTGTCGTAAATTGCGCTAAGCACCTCTGTTTTCCACTGAGTATACTATTTAGCAAATCTGTTTCTGAGGGTATTTTTCCTTCGAAGTGGAAAGAGGCACACATTTTGCCAATCCATAAGAAGGGTAGCAAAGTTAAGATCCAGAACTACCGTCCAATTTCCATTTTGAATGTGCTTGCCGCGAGCAAGCTGCGATATCGCCGCGATTGTTTATGAGGTAGACAATCTGCGAGCGTGCTCGCGGCGATATTATTGCGATAAAATAATCGCCGCGATGCCGCGACGACCCGCGGCGAGCTCGCTGCTTATACGCCGCGATCTCGCATCGCCTAAAAAGAATCGCTAGTGTGAACACGCCCTTAGAAAAAAAAATAGCCGCTCATTAAAAATATTTGCTGATACTGGGAATCGAACCCAGGACCGCCAGCTTCGTAAGCAGGGTCATTACCAACTTGGCTAAACGCGTCGTCACAATAAAAGCTAAATGTTAACATGACGGAACGGGGGGGTTATTATGTCATAGCTAGGCCACATTTTACGGTGAGCGTACAGGACAGCTATATAACTGCAATAGCTCTGTCCTTTACGCTCACCGTAAAATGAACTGCATAGATAGCTTGTCTATTTAACAGAGTTAGTACTAGAAAACAGAGAATGCAAGTAATTTGTCAGCGATAAGGACTAGAGGTGGGACGTATTTACTGGAATAGGTTTTTGGAACAGGTCTTATCATGTACTTGTACGTACGCGTTCCAACGCGGCCGCATTTTAGCGTACGAGTATTTACGAGTACGGCAACTTTCAACGTCCAATCGGGCGCGCAACTCGCTTTAGGCGCCGCGCCGAGTCCGTCCGTATACTCCGTCGTCGCGTTCGGATTATTTCGAAAGGGCTCGGGTCACTTCGCATCAACTTAGCGACCGGCGCCAAGACAGGCGCATACGAAAGTAACCCGTTTTACTAATTGAATCGCGTAGGTACTCGTAAGTACTCGTTGCGCTAGTCTTTGGCACTAGTATTTTTGTGGACGCGTACTTGGAAGACTCAGTACGCATTTTGCCTAGTACGTCTCACCTCTAATAAGGACGATGCACAGGCACAAGGTAGGTTACATGCCTGACAAAGTTTAGTCAACATCTGTCGCTCGTACGGTGCGGACGCTTTCAAGTGCTTATCTTTGGTTACAATTTTTTACCTGGCTCGTTTATTGGACTGTTTCCCATTTAACCTGTGACTCGGCTCGTTTGTTGGACTGTTTTCTGCTTCTTCTGTGACCCGGCTTGTTATTGGACAATTTTTTTTGTTAAGATATAGAAATCCCGCCAAATGTGACGAAAAATGGCGTTAAAGGCATTTCTCGTCACAAGAAAAGACAATGGTACAAAACTTGTACGATACTTTAAAGGATGTTCCACACGCTTCACATGTTATCAGTAAGTTAATTATTTGAGGTGCCTCTACAAACGAAAATCACGAGAAATATTACGAATATTCCAACAAGCGGCATGTAAGCCGAGCCTGCCATCGACGTGCGATTGTTGACGCCACTTGCAGTTTCTTGTCCATTTCATTTTAAAACAAAAGTGCAACAGAGAGAACGCTTTGCTAACCCTGTTAAATAGACATACCTTATAGGCAGTGATCGGAATAGGTAGTGCGATTTTGGGTGAATGACCTTAAACATTATACTTAATATGGATAAGACCCCAGATTCCGGGACTCGTATTATTTCACAGAATTATTTCTTGACATGACCTTAATTGAAGTTAAATGGGAACATTCGAAAAATCTAAAAAGTACATAAACAACATAACATCACGCCTTTATTCCCAGAGTGGGGTAGGCAGAGGTACAGAAATACCAACAATTGTAAAAATAATTATTTATAATTCTGTAAACACATTTTGCACAAATAGGCTAAGAAGTTTACTAGTGTATTAGTGACAGGTTGCAAGCCCATCGCCTAACAGTACTATAAGCCCTTATTCCCTTAGTCGCCTCTTACGACATCCACGGGAAGACATGGAGTGGCACTATTCTAACCCGGCAACCACACGGGGAAAGTAAAAAGTAATGTTATTATAAATACTTTTTACTTTTTGTCATTGCGAGTGTCTACATATTTCGTCAATGCGATATTCTATGCTAGCAAAATAATCGTTAAAATCATATTTTAATAACATTTCTGAATTAAACACAAACTTTAACACTTTGCAAATGTAATACCGGGGTTACAAGCTATATCCATACTAAACTTACGCACTGAAGTCTCGCGAAATTGCACTGCCTATTCCGATCACTGCTTATAGGTCACAATACCCCCCTAAACTGTACGTTCGACAAACCGAGGAGAGAGTAGGTAAAAATAATCAACTTACCTGTGAGATCTAAAACGAAATCGAGATTTACAGAATACACGGTACCAGTATTGTTTTTTAAAAAACAATTTAATCTTGAGCCGTTTAAAGTGCTGTTAGCTGACGAGAACTCGAACAGAAACGGAGATTTTATTGGATTTATCCTAGTAGAATTCACAGCTGAAACACAATAAGTATGATAAATATAATTCGCACTATAGTTGGACGCTGTTTCGCAATAATATGTCAACCCACAAGTATTTAGCAAAAAAACGTCAACCTACAATGATCGCACCGAGGGTTGACACTTTATTGCTAAATACTTGTAGGTTGACACATTATTGCGAAACAGCGTCCAATTAACGTTAGGTTAAATTCAATCATAGTCATAAGCAATATTGATTTAAAAAATGTCTGACTGCCGAGTTCCTTGCGGCGTTTCTTGTCAGCGTAAAAGTGCGCGTGCGTCCTACTTACTGAAAAAACAACTTTTTTTTTTAATTCCTGTACCCTTACCATGGAGTTGTCTTAACACATTGCAACGCGGAAGTTCTACTTTAAAAAAACCTCGTATCTCATATTTCGTGATGTACGATTTTAAACTTATTTCGCTTCACGTTTAAGTTTAAAATCGTTCATCGTGAAATATGAGATACGAGTTTTTTCAAAGTAGTCACGATGTAAGATCAGTAATTTACATTGTTGACCGGCTCACCGTTAAATTGTAGAAATTGTTCTAAACTAAAATGTGTAATTTGATATTCATCTGCGTCACATCTTATATTGAGGTCTTCGTTAAGTTTATACTTGTAGATATAATTGGTAGCTTGGTTGACAGCAGTTGAAGCCAGACGGCTATAATCAAGTCCAGTAAACCACAGCGGATCTATAAAAAAACGTAAACCTTAAGGTGGGTACGAATCTGAGCGGCTACCCTGAGGCATGCTCGCCCTGCGCGGCAAGCTGCTCGCGAGCCAAATTGTTGCACATAAACATGCGCGAGTGAGGCAGCGTGCTTGACGCGAGCCGTCATTTCAAAATGGCGTCGGACACGATGTCAGCCGCGGCTGCGTTTACCGAATTATTAACAAAATGAAGAAGAAATCGCCTTTGCGGTGGAACGGCTCAGCAACTTCATCAATTTTGTACGCGCCTTGTCCACATACAAGTTAGAACTCATCGTTCTGCCCGCGACAAGCTCGGATACACACACAGAGGGGCCTTTGAACACGGTCAAAAGATCGACTCTCGCGCCGCTCGCCCACAGCGCGTGAGGTAGCACCACTGTAAAAAACATTCACCGCCACCTCTCAATCAAAAACATGTACGCGCCGGCCCTAACAGTTGAAGAACGCCAACTGAGCGAGTTGGCGGCGGCCCGCGTCGCCCGCTTCCCCGCGACACCCCCACCGTTGCTCTGCGCAAGTCGCTGATTGAATGCAAAACGGACACATTACAAAATCATTTGTTTCGCAATGAGAATCTTATACTAATAGCATGTTATTTTAAATGCAACACTAACCGATTTTAAAATGGGGCCGTTTTGTATTCAATGAACGAAGTACATTCGTTGCCCAACTGTATGAGTCGTTTAACTGTATTATGCAGTTCTGAAACGCATACCTATAGCTGTAAGATTTTTTCTTAATTTTACCTATGGCATGCAGTAGAAAGGAGACCATTCACGTTTCATACAAGTTTGGGCCCAAGATCAAAAGCGCCGGCCAACGGATAAAAGTATTTTTAATTTGATCTTTACATTGCTCTGAGCATTTTATTATATGACATCAAAACTCTAGGACCATCATTTGTTGGTGTTATAGAAGTTCGAAAATCCTGACTTTTTATACAAAATCAAAAGTGCCGATTTACGAATAAAAGTGTTATAATTTGATCAGAACATCGCTCTGAGCATTTCATTATATGACATCAAACTCTAGGACTATCATTTGTTGGTGTTATAAAAGATCATAACTTTTCATAAAAAATAAAAAATGTGTGTTCACCCTTTATTTGGCGATGTATTTTACACTATCAAAAGTTGATGTCTTTTGACTGATCGATGATGATACCTGCTACTTTGATATTTATCTTGGGTCAAGGTGTTTTCTATGCTCACAGTGAAGCCCGAAGCAGTAAAAAATAATCATGTTTGTTAGTTGACACTTTTGATTTTGTATGGAAAGTCAGGATTTTCGAACTTCTGTAACAGCAACAAATGATAGTTCTAGAGTTTACATGTCATGTCATATAATGAAACGCTCAGAGCAATGTTCCGATCAGTTTTAAAACATTTTTATTCGTTGGCCGGCACTTGTAATTTTGGGTTCAAAATGAATGGTCTCCTTTAACTTTTATTTAAGAAAAGCTTAAAACCCCGTGTCGTTGCCAGGTGGAGTTCGTGCTACTCCATGTCTTCCCGTGGATGTCGTAAGAGGCGACTAAGGGAATAAGGGCTTGTAGTACTGTTAGGCGATGGGCTTGCAACCTGTCACTAATACACTGGTAAACAGCTTAGCCTGATTGTGCAAATTGTGGTTACAGAATTAACAAGTTTGTTTAGGTTTGTTGGTTTTGTGGTCTGTAGCTCTGCCTACCCCACTCTGAGAAGAAGGCTTGATTTTATGTATGTATGTAAAGCTTGAGATTTCTTACCACGAAGTCTGTCCAGCTTCAAAAGGAGCCTAATGTCGTTTTGGCTTGATTTTATCGCCCCCGCCACCATACATTTCAAATTCGTCCCATTCAAATCCAACGTAGCCTGTCGCTCAAACCTTGAGTCTATATAGATAACCTGTTCTAGTTTATCTGAAACAATAATAAAGAACGTCTAGTGTGTCAATAATTAACGTCAATGTTTATCTCACAATTTACGAAAATAAAACATGACGTAAAGTATTTCGTTAATGGTTCCACCGCAACCACTTCTAGAACCAGACGCACACCAATTGTCACAGGGAGAGGGAATATAATATAATGAAATTTGTTGATACACAGAATCAGAATAATCTTTATTCAAGTAGGTTTACAAATAATAAACTCTTTTGAAACGTCATAGTAGCGACTTAGCCTAAATTGACTGCAGGTTCAAATCGCGACCGATCAGAGAAGAACCTGTAAGAAACTTTCTTTTCGACGTCCGCAACCTTTTGTCGTAAGGACTAAACATTTTTTTTCCATCAGTTCAGTCCCAAGCATTGTTATCATTATTTATATAGTCTTTAATACTATAATACGCTTTAGAAATTAGTTTACGCTTAACGTAACTCTTAAATTTATTTACTGATAGTTCAGTAACATTACTTGGGAGCTTATTATAGAACCTAATACAATCTAATAGTAATAACTAATTTTCTATTTAAAGTCAATTGGTGCTGTCTTAGATGATTTTTGTAGGTATACCTATACACTTCAATCGCTTGTGTCTCAAGAACCAATGATGTCTACATTTTATTGTACAGTCAAGGTCATAAATATGTATACACTTTAGTACCTTGTCACTTTAATCGCTGTGACAATTTCATATGGCAGTTTAAACATGACGTTAAATAGACAAGGTACTAAAGTGTATACATATTTATAACCTTGACTGTACCACTTTGTTGGCGTGACTTATATGCATATTCAAGCCAAATTACAGCTTTCTAGTACTAAGAGTCTCTGCGGATAGATGGATGGATGGACGGACGGACGGACAAACGGACTTGGCGCAACTATAAGGGTTCCTAACACTCTTCAGCTTAGTTTTAGGTATACATTTGTTATTTTATTTTATCTGAAAAGACACTTGAAAAACGTGTCTTACCACTAGTGCTCCCTAATTGCCACGAGTCGCTGATGTTTGTTCGTGAGATACAGCCCGATGACAGACAGACAGCGGAGTCTTAGTAACAGGGTCCCATTTTGATCCTTTGGGTACGGAACCCTAAAAGAAGAATGAAGAGTGTAAAAAGACAGTCAGATATTGCGGCAAAAGGAGCTAGTTGAGCATTTGCTTCGAGTGCGGTATGATAGACAGAGTACTGCCGTAATAATAAACTCCTAAGACCTACCATACAACGAAATTTGCCAATGGAATATGAACCTATTTCAAATGCGATAAAGTCAATTTTCTAGTTTGATTGTCCCTCATAAAAACAAAGGAAACCCTGTTTAATTTACTTTGCAATAGGTCTATTTTCTAATGAACGTATTATGTAAAAAAAAAATTACAAAAAATTATTAAAAAATTAGGAGGTTAAAGAAAGCAGCTTAACTGCAATGTAGTAGTTAAACCATTCTATACTCTAGTATCCGCATTCAATTTAAAATGCTTATACTACGAGTATAACTATGCAGCTAGCTGCCTTTTTAGGGTTCCGTAGTCAAACTAGGAACACTTATAGTTTCGCCATGTCCGTCCGTCCGTCCGTCCGCAGCATAGCGCAGAGGCTGTTAGTACTAGAAAGCTGTAAATTGGCATGAATAAACATCAAGGGACTCGTTTATGAAATATTAAGCTTTAAAACGCTAATTTTTGTTGGAGTCATGTGTCCCCCCCCCCCCCCCGCTTGAGATACGGGCGATTAAAGTGTTTATACGTACCTACTAAAATCATCTAAGATGACTTTAAATGGAAAATTTGTTATTACTTGTTGATTTTTAAGTTTTTAGTACTTAACGGCTTCGGAACCCTGCACTGAGCATGGTCCGACATGCTCTTGCCCGGTTTTTGGGGTTGGGGTCCATGACGGTTTTTAGGGTTCCGTAGTCAAACTAGGAACCCTTATAGTTTCGCCATGTCCGTCCGTCCATCCGTCCGTCCGTCCGTCCGTCCGTCCGCAGCCCATCGCAGAGACTCTTAGTACTAGAAAGCTGTAATTTGGCATGAATATGCATATTACGGCTTTCTACCCCATCGTGTGGGGTTTCGTTAGATAGGTCTTTCAAAAATATTACGGGATTGTAAAACAGTTTTTGGATTAAGCAAACCGTTAATAAAATATTAAGCTTTACAGCGCTAATTTTTGTTAGACTCAAGTGTCGCCCCCCCCCTACAGCCAAAACTAAAAATGCTAAAAATCAGAAAAAAATCTTAAATGAAAGAGCATATAACCATTTTTAAAGGAAAACCATCATGACTTAGTAGACATGATTGGTTCTTAAGATACAGGCTATTAAAGTGTATATACCTACTAAAATCATCTTTTGGCACCAATTGAGTTTAAATAGAAAATAAGTTAATGCTTGTTGATTTTATGTTTGTAGTACTTATCGGCTTCGGAACCCTACACTGAGCATGGTCCGACATGCTCTTACCGGGCAAGAGATTTTTTATTATTATTTTATTTCTTTTTTCTGTGGTATAATTTATTTTCATGTTTAAATGATTATGGGGTTTCACCTGATGGTTCCAACGGAAGACCAGCGCTGACAAATGCCAGCATGACCCTGTGCTGGGATCATTTCGTGACTACATTCTTCTTGTGCGTATTCCTCTGTTCTTTGTTGTTGTTTATAACGAATAATTCGCACGTTTAATCAAACAAAGGAATATCGTGAAATATAAATAACTTCGAATTTCAAACCTAACTTCTTTTAGTAGAGTTTTATTTAAAACTGAATTTGATTATGAGTCAATTCTTTTTTTGATTAAATATGCGAATTGTTTTTTTATCTTTATTTATCTCTAATTTATTTTTTACCCGACTACGGCGAAGCAAAGGAAGGGTAATGATTTTGACACCCTATGTATGTTTCTATGTATGTATGCATGTATATATTTATGTATGTATGTATGTTCCACTCTTAAGCGCCGTTCCTATTGAACCGATTTTATCAAATAAGGTGTCTATCCGTTTGTCTCTTTTGTGCGATGGTTATAGGCTATTGTGTTTTATTATAAATTAAACATGGCGGCTGGAAATTAAAAAAATGTAATCAATATACTTCGAGGTCCATCTAGCGGGCAGTGGCGGTACTACGCTTGTGATATGTCCAGTAATTAGTTCCGCTACCGGATGGTAGATGGCGTAGGTAAGCAATGTTTGTGTAACTTGTTACGAGACTACCTATATATTTTTTTGATTTTACGAGAAATGTATAGTTTTTAGACTTTTTTAATAGCTTACTTTCATATTTAAAATTTATCGTCTTATCACCCTCTTGTTCGCAGCCTATGCTCAATTTTTCCCCTAAATTGAATGTGTATTCGTAGTTAGTCTGGTATTGGTTAGTTGTTATACTTCGGCGTATAGGGTCCAAGCCGGAAAACCACAGCGATCCTGAAATTAAATAAAAAAGAAATTGGCTTAGTTAGTAGCGCTTGACACTGCCTATGAAGCCAGCGGTCTCGGGTTTGATTCCTGATAATTATAATAAGGGCATTGTAGAAGAATATTGTCGTTTTTTTTTTCAGCGGCCAATGATGATATTTGCATAGTTATTTAGAGGACCTTTACTCTAGTAATTTATGGCGTTGAATAATATCGGAGTCAAGTAAGTTTTCAGTTTTCGGTACTAAACGTACACCTACATACATACATACATACATAACATCACGCGTTCATTCCCAGAGTGGGGTAGGCAGAGCTACAGAAATACCAACAACTTAAAAAGACTTGTTGATAATTCTGTAACCACATTTTGCACAATCAGGCCAATAAGTTTACTAGTGTATTAGTGACAGGTTGCAAGCCCATCACCTAACAATACTACAAGCCTTTATTCCCTTAGTCGCCTCTTACGACATCCACGGGAAGACATGGAGTGGCACTATTCTAACCCGGCAAAAACACTAGGCTATTTAAGAGGATTGTGAAGCGATGCTTAAATCGCGTAGCTGCCAGAAATAATCCATACAAGTTTAGCTCCGGGCGATAACGTTTCTCACCACGCACAGTGAAGGGTTCCGTAGCTAAAATGAACGTTCATGGTTGAAATTCATTTTTTTTTTATTATTATTAAAATCTCAAAAACTACACAATTTTGGTTGGAAGTATTTCGTATGTTCTACTACTGTAATTTTTATTAGAATGTTCTATTTAACAGTTCAAAAGCTACCCACCCGGACAGAATTTTTACGACTTTAGAAGCGTATATCTCGCCAACTGTTCACTTACGTAAAAAAGTCACTTAAAAACCTTTTTTTTCGTCCCCTAGATATGTATAGAGTGACACCCCTAATTTTTATTTTTCAATTTTACTACATCATTGTATAGCGGTTCATAGAATACATCTACCCTCCAAATTTCATTTATATAGTGCCAATAGGCTCTGAGTAAAATGGCTGTGATATACAGACGGACAGACGGACGGACGGACGGACAGACGGACATGACGAAATTATAAAGGTTCCGTTTTTGCCATTCGGCTCCGGAACCCTACTAAAAACTAGCGGCCAGCCAGCGGCTTCGCCCCGCTGCAAATTGCTGACTTTCCCGGAAATTATTCGATTTTTTCTCGCCGTAAAAACCATCCTTGGACTTCAACGAACATTTAAAAAAAAGGATTGGTAAAATTGGTCGAGGCGTTGTTGAGTTATGCGCTTACCAACACATTTTGCTATTCATTTTTATATCCTCGTGAGGGCCACGGCAAATTTTCCTAGTTCAAAAAAGAACCTTGTGTAAGTCAACTTTATTTGTAAATACTACAAAACTACACGTTTTTCATTTTCCTGTGTGCGTGTATGTGAATATAATCATTAAATATATATTTAATAATAAAATATACCCGCAAAAGTAGCTAGATAAGCAATATCCTTATGTGTATTGATGTATTCCGAAAGTAACGATATCTAAAAGGGCGCTAAGTTTGGTACTAGATTAAGGGCAGTGGAATGATCGTTCGTTTTTAATCCAGTTTCTTTTAAGGGTAACCCAACCCTTAAAATGTGTGACTCATTTCATCGAATAGACTTCACGAAGTTTTCATTTCATCGACAGGCATTACCACGTGCAGAAGTTAATTTTTTTGGCGGTCACAGATCTAACCTTTTTTTTAACGTGGGGAAATCCTCATTATACCCACCGCATGGGGAATGCGGTGGGTTATGTCAGACTCTTACTGACGAAAACCCCACGATGTTCCACCAAATTCAGCCATTGGGACGGGGCTGTGGTCACGCGAGCTGCGACTCCCCAACCCCGTCAGTGTCCAGCAAGGACTCATCTCCAGGGAGCCTCTATGGACCCCTGACATCGCTAGTAGCGTGCCTGGAACATGGCACGCCAACCAACCCCTGAACCCTTGTCCAGTGGGTGGCGGAAATCTCCCAGGGCTCACAGTTAGGGCGGCAGTTCTGGTGGCGGTTGTACTCCAACGGTTGTAAGCTCTAACCTAGCCTGTGCTACGTAACCTATGCTTAAGATAACCTAAAACCAATAAGGTTTCAACAAGTAGCTTTCAATGAAGTTAAATTCAGTGAAATGGCGCATTCGATGAAATGAGTTACGTCACTTCTGCCCTACTAGCAAATGGCAGTAACTCAGCTAAAACTCGTGCAGCAAATGCAACCTTATTACTAAAAGGATAGGATTGAATCTGCTTTGGCTATTGCATTTGAGATACTGCCTATTGCCTCATGAGGGTCTTCAAGGGGATCCCTTTTTTTTTCTACGCGCTTTAGTTGAATATAATTGGGGTGCTAACTTGCACTGTGGCGGCACTTATTCAGCAAAAAAATTGGCTATGTTAGTTTACTTACCTGAGAGTGCACGAGATGACGCCTCTAGCTATAGTGATCATAAGTCGCTGAGGCCGAAAAACGGCCAGGATGATGATGATCGTGATGATTAGACCCAGGATTTTTGTGGCAAAAACGTCACAATAGGGTAATTTGGGGAGTAAATGGAACGGTGTTAATACAATTTGTCAATTAATACCTTTTTTGACTGAATATTTTTTATTAACTAGGCATTCACGACAACAAATATTATTATTACCGCAAGTCATTTAGAACAACTTTTGATCTGTTACGGAGAGTCAGTTAGCGAAAGAACATCTTCGATTGATTAATAATTTATGTAGCGGGTGCCTCATAGTACAATTTTCACTCCGTAGAACACCAATAGACTAGGTTGCCGTATTAATTAACACCGTTCCATTTACTCCCCAAACTACCCTATTGTGACGTCATTGCCACAAAGATCCGGGGTCTAGTGATGACGTAAAATAGAAACACAAAACGAAACATATAACGTAAATAATACATACCACTATTTACCGCAGATATTAAAGAAAATACCAACAACAACACGTCTATGATCCTAATAAACATCATTAAATTATTTATAGTTTAATATAATGAACATGTTCGTCCTCATTCGAACGGTGACTGTCGCTTTACTCAACTTCATAATGAGTATAAATGACTAATCCTGTTTCTCTATTATTTTAATATTATCCTGTCTGTTATTCCCATAGTGCAAATCGTATTTCTGTATATAATGCAACCAATATGTTTATATATAACATTTATTTTACCAAACATAACGAGGGTTAAAGTATTACGGTTTCCGAAATAAACGCAATTTATTGGAATTTCGATTTTCTGCGTCTTATTCCAGCTTTTTTAATCTCTTATCCATAACTTGATGATTTAGGCATTTTTTATGAAACTGATGAATAATTGCGCTATATTATAAGATGCATTATCATTTTTACCAACCTTGCCAGTGTTATTATAATCAATGTAAAAGTTGCAATCAAAGTCTTAAAAAAAAGTTAAGTGGAATTAAATTTATAGATTGATAAAAGGGTTTTTTATAGAAATTACTATTATTGTGTGGTTGCCGGGTTAGAATAGTGCCACTCCATGTCTTCCCGTGGATGTCGTAAGAGGCGACTAAGGGAATAAGGGCTTGTTAGGCGATGGGCTTTCAACCTGTCACTATACACTAGTAAACCTCTTAGCCTGTTAGTGCAAAATGTGGTTACAGAAATATCAGTAAGTCTTTAGAGTTGTTGGTATGTCTGTAGCTCTGCCTACCCCACTATGGGAATGAAGGCGTGATGTTATGTATGTATGTATGTACTAAGTGATCTTACTTGTGTTTGTGAAGTAATAATCAGATAAACAATCATTTTAACGAATTCATGTCCAAATCTCTAAACAGCGCCTGCAATCGTTCAAAGGCTTCCCATTATTTTGCATGTTTCAATAAAACTAAACGAAATGCGACCTTTTTTATTACTTGTATAATAACTTAGTGTAGTTATAAATTATACTTTTAATTATAGATTAAACCTGGCTTAAGTCGAAAAGCGTCGTTAAAAGTACATTCTTAAATGTAGTTGATTTATTTAGTGGTGGTAGGACCCTGTGCAGGGTCCGTCCGGATCGCTACCACCATCTTATCCATTAACCCCAAGCAACAGTGTTCGCGTTGTGTTCCGGTGTGGGGATAAGACAATCGGTGAAATTACTAGCATAGAGGCATTCCATCTTAGTCCTCAGGGTTGGCAACGCATTTAAGGTCTTAGGATTATAGTCTTGAGAATTCAAATGTCTATGGGTCTCAAATTCCACTTACCATCAGGCGGCCTGAGTGCTTGGGTGCCTTCTCCTTAACATAAAAAACCCTTTTTTATGTAAAGACATTTTACTCAATGTGAAATATGTATCACGTCTTACGAAATAAAGATGGTGTAAAAAAAGCAAATGTAATTCATATCATAAAATATATTTCTCTTATAACATAAATAAATAGACTAAACTATTTACAATTTCATTTCGTAACAAGAATAAAATTTAAATAACTACATAAGTACATTTTTAATACATTGACATTTTGTGATAACGATTAACGATAAAATACTGTAAAAGATTTCAATAGATGGCGCCACCTTCGTGGATCATGATTCAAAATTAGTTCAAGTCAATCAACCTTATAATTTACCTTTCTGATTGAGTTCCCTATAATCCAACTATTAATGCACAGCTAGTTAGTTATGTATATATGTATCCATGCGTCTGTGTGTCTGTTTGTCGCATTCTAGCTCCTAAACGGATGGACCAATCGGGTGGTTTTTTGCATGTCCTAGCCCTCTCACTCTTTAATCACGATAAAAAGGAAAGTGGCAGAAAATACGTACTTCCACACTGTAATTATTGTAACATCACAGTACAACCCAAATTCCTCTTCCAATAGTTCACGACCTCTAGATTTGTAGCAAATGCTTAAAAATCAAGATCAAGACATACTGGTTCTGGGCCAATCAACTTTTCTTTGTAGCTCGTTGCCATGGTGACGTCTCCTGGGTCACTCTTTAAAACCACGATTTTAAAGTATATAAATCCAGCAAACATCGGCTTTTGTGGCAATTACAAGCCCATTCTTTTATGGGTTTTCTTTCAAGCGTATTAGTAGTGTATATTATAACCATTTTTCTAAGGAACTCTATCACTGTCGTCTCCTGGCTTACGGGACAGAATAACAACAACGAAAAGTTGATCCACCCTTCTACAATATACATCTGTTTATGCTGCAGAAGCCTAGCTGTTTAACTGCAGCTTAGGTCTTGACTATAACCATCCTATCTAGATCCCCAGTTTCTAATAGGAAGTAAAATCCAGGAGGTAAACCTAATCTGGTTCTCAAGAGCATCAACACCAGCATATCCAGATATCTAGTTTCTAACTGTTTCTATGAATCCAGGTCTCTCTCAGAGCTGATGTGTCCACATCTTGAACGGATTTGGCTTGTCACTTTATAGCAGTAGACTAAGATAAAGACGCACATAACCAATGTATCTTGGACTTCAGTTTCTAACAACCGCTGTGAATAAAGAAGTCAAGACCAGCTGGTTAATGCCACATTTCCAGCTAATTCAGCTTCTGGATTTGTAGTAAGTTTAATTCCACCAAAATATCCAGAGCTTCAGTTTCCAACAGCTGCTGTAGATCCAGGAGTCGAGATCAACTAGTTTTAACACCACATCTTTAACTGATTTGGCCCCCAAATTTGTAGCACCTAGAATTTATTTCCACCAGAATATCGAAAGCTCCAGTTTCCAACTACTGCTATGAATCCAGAAGTTGAGAGTAACTGGCTAGTGCCACAATCTTGCTGGCTCTTAGATTTGTAGCAACTAAAGTTTAATTCCGCCAAAATATCCAGAGCTCCAGTCTTCATTAGCTGCTATGGATCCAGGCGTTGAGGATAGTTGGTCAGTGCCACTGAAACGCGCTGTGGCATAAAAGCAGGTACAGTGAGGCCACGAGGAGGTTTCCGACCATGATAGGGAAGCCAATGCGGAGGTACTGGAGGAAAGTAAAGCGGTAGCCGTGTTGCTCGGCCACTCCTGCGCATACCACGTTTGCGCTTGCTCCGATAAGTGTCCCGTTACCTGGAAAAAAAATAGTAATATAAAATATAGCTTAGTTGTAAAGTGATAAACAAATGTAAATTCACTTTTGTTGTAGTTTTTTTTCTACAATTTGGTATTCCAATAATCCTAATAAAGAAAATGTCTGCAAAACTTTAAGATTCCTGTCTTTACGATGCATCAGTATGCAGCATGTACACATTCGCATATACACTCAACAGTCAAACGTAACATGAAATAGCAAGAATGAAAATGTTACAGCCTACCTCCGAGGCAAGCTCCGAAGCTGAGCGCCCATGCCAGTGGTGCTAGCGGCAGCCCCAGGCCGGCTGGGTCCGCCAGGCTAGCGATCACTCGCACCATCATTGTCGTCAGCGGGATGTTGTCAACGAACGCTGAAGCCAATCCCGACACCTACAAGACAGACCAGGCTCATTAACATCACCATCATCATCATCTTCCCGCCCATGTCCCACACTACATGGGGTCGGTACAACATGTTTTCTTCTTCTACTCTCCTCTATCCGCTGTTAATTCTGCACGAACTCACACCTTTCATACACATGTCATGCTTCACACAATGCATCCAAACCTTTGTCGGTCTTCCTCCACCCTTATATCCATCTACATATAAACTCAGGACTCTTCTAATTATGCTTCCTTCATCCCTGCTCATTACAGGTCCATACCACGCCAATCCTAATATTACTCCTCAAATTTTCTATTATTGGTGCAACTTTCAAGCTTTCTCTAGTATTAACATTACCTTCATCATACAATAAGGGGATATCAAGGAACAACCACAAAGCTCTAGTTCAATCTTTTTGTAAACATCAAACAAAAACCAACCGTAAAAATACCCTTGTTTTTCAAACAGTTCAGCGAGTTGAAAGGGTTACTTGAGTCACATGGTGGATATTAAGTTAACGCAGAAAAAAGGCTACTCCTGTGCTACATCTGGTCTATCGTCATGTCCAGCTGCAAAACGTGGACTTTGAAAGACTACAAACAGCCTACAGGCATTTGAGATGTGGTGCTACCGTCGCATGTTGCGCATTGGTTGGACACAGAAGGTCAGGAACGGACTTGTGATTCAGCGCGTCCATATATCCCAGAAAACTATGCTATCTATCAAAAGGCGCAAGATAGAGTATCTCGGTCACGTGCTTAGGAACGATAGATACACGCTACTACAGTTGATAATGATGGGCAAAATTGAGGGAAAAGTGGAAGCAAAGACGCGATGGGCGAAGCAAGAAATCATGGCTGCGGGACATCCGACAGTGGACCGGTATTGCCCGGTATTGTCTAACAGCTGTTCCGGCTGGCTACGGATAGAGACGAGTATAAGAGCTGACGGCCACCCTTCACGAATGAAGAAGAAGAACAAAAGATCGCAAAGTAGATAACAGACCGACAAATCATATTTCCTGAACACTGCTGAGGATCGTGACCACAGGTTATGTTACGTTAATTTGTGCGGTCATATGCCAAGTGGGCGGCTCGATGTATGCTGCCGTCCACCGCCTTGCATGACGTCAGACTGACTGTCTTGCCGGTCGTCTGTATAGACCACGTTTTCCATTCATCTGACCCTAAATTAATGGCTTCTCCAGACTGTGCTTGGAAGATCGCACGATATGACCGAAGAAGCGGAGGGCGAGCTCTTTACTGATTCTTAGTGATTTCTTTACTGATTCTTAGTGATTTCTTTACTGATTCTTAGTGATTTCTTTAGTGATTCTTAACACTCTTAGTATGGACTCACTATGGTAAGAGACAACGATAAACATACTTATTTAGAGGAATACATATCCTAGCAGATATCCAAGACTCAGGAATATTTTTTGGCGAACCATCCAAACATTTGCCCATACCGGGAATCGAACCCGAACACAAATTAAAAGCTCATCAATATCAGCTGACCAACAATTTATTGGATAATCCATTTTACTCCGTCGATGAATATATGTAACTTAAATGGTGAAATCATTATTGTATTCACATTTATGAATTAAATACATAACTTCATGTCTTCATTCCCAGAGGAGTTAAAAAGACGCACACATGATATTCGGATATTAAGTGACCATTTATTAGATATTTATTTTCAGTGTTACATGTTTTTGGATTCTTTGGTTATTAATAAGTGTTAATTGTATTTTAATTAAATAAATAAATAAATAAATAAATAAATAATATTTATATTGACGATCTCAATGTAAGTTCGTATTTTTTGATATCCAACGCAATTTACTAAGACTATACTAAGTAGGTAGGGGAGAGTGGGTAACAGCGGATCACGGGTCACAGCGGATTATTCACTATAATTCTTACGTCTGATGCTTTACGCACACAAGCAAACGCGTGGCTACTGCTCGTCGATACCCCCCACTCACGCGCCAGTCGCCGCCGCGCTCGCCGAGCGGAATCACGTGCTGTCACACGCAGACCAGTAGGTAAGTACGAAAGTATTTTTTTACGTAATTTAGAAATTTGTCGTATTCCCAACCCTTTAATAAATATAAATGATAGTCGTATGTTTTGAACTTGTTATTTGATAAATCCGTTGTGGGTAATGTAATTTTGGCTTGGGTATAAGTAGTTATTTTTTGAATATTTTTTTGTGTCATACCGGCCTATGGGTCACAGTGAATAATTTTCATTTGGGTCACAGCGGACTGTGATCCAGTGTGACCCAAGTGGAAATTACATAAATAATAGCGTAAAATTAAAATGGATTTGTTCTTCTTCGTAGGTAACAATGCCTCGCAATAGGGTACGAAAAACCAATATCGGTCTTCATACTGAAGAACAGATGAGTAACGCCTTAAAACTTATATCTGATGGCCGAACAATAAGATCTGCGGCTAAATCAACTGCTATTCCATACACAACGTTATATCGATACCATGTCAAGAGTACAAAAAACCCTGATCCTGCAAAACCAGTGAGGCTAACACCTAATTATGCACCAATATGTTTATTAAAATAGAGAAGAGAACTTTGTGAAAATGAAAGGAGAAGAACTGTTGTTTATTTAAACAAAATGTTGATTAGTTTAGGTCTCTTTATACCAGCATAATTTGAAAGACTTTTTAATTTTTGATAAGACTGTGATAGAAGGCTGTCTTAGAATATAAATAAATAAATAATTATGAAGAAAATCGGTATTTTATTGAAATTTTTTTTAAAAGATCCAGTGTACCCCAAGCGATTCCCTGTCACCCATGAAAAGATCCAAAGTGACCCATCCACGGGTCACAGTGGATCATTTCCCATTTTTTTAAAAACTTGTTATAACTTGTAAATTTATTCCGTTTTTACCAATAATTGCACCTGGTTTTGTAGATTAGGGACATATCTTGTGGTTAATTATCATAGATTAATTATTTACGCATAAACTTGGGATTTGTCGAGCTTGAAAAAAAAAGTGATCCATTGTTACCCACTCTCCCTAGAAAACCTTTCTTTCTTTCAACATACCCATAATATAAGCATGACGGCGACAGTAAGGCGGGACTCCTCCCCAACTTTCAATATAAGTGACTCAGTGACGTGGCCGATCCAGTCGATGAGGCCCAGCTTAGACAATGCCTGGAATGACAAGCAAAAGGCTTTTTTCCAAAAATAAACTTTTTTTCCTCTTATCGTTGAATAACGTTGGTATAGCTATACATTTATCCTTGGCTGGAATTCTACACGGTAATAACGATATCGTATTTGACCTGTTTCCGTATTGTCAACGTTTTGATAACTCTTATGTCATTTACAATAATGGCGACTGTGACTTAAACGATTCTTAAACGTGTCAAACACGATATCGTTTTAACGCACCTGAATAGAGGCCCTTATCTGTCATATTCAAATGTCACAATGACAGATAAGGATAAAACATTGTATAACTAGTAATAAGGGGGTTTATGTATAGTTAACTGAAAATAGAAGATTGTGCTACAAGGGAGCAAAAAGACATATTTACGGCGAGGACGTACATTGAATCCTGAACGAAGCGAAGTAACCTAAAATAGTATCCGTTGCTACACTCGCGATTCAAGTGTTAACGCCCAAGGTGGAAATAATTTTGCTACCTTGTGACACATACTGCTTTTCACATCACCGTGAGGAAAATAAAAGATCTTAGTGATGAAGCAAATTTAATTATTTACACTCTAAAAGTGCTGAAATTATCAAATTTAACAAGAAAAATTGTGGTACCTATTTTTTAATCGTACCGACCCAGTGGGGCTAGTCAAGTTGCATTCGACAATCGTTAGCGATTAGGTTTCGATTGAGTAATGTATGGAATTGACGTAAGCCACCGAGATAATGCCACGTGACTATCTCGGTGGCTTACGTCAATTTCATACATTTTACAATCGAAACATAAGCGCTAACGATTGTCGAATGCAACTTGACTAACCCCACTGAGCTGAAATTCTACACGGTAATAACGAAATCGCCTTTTTCCTGTTTCCGTATTGTCAACGTTTTGATGACTCTTAGGACATTTACAATAATGGCGACTGTGACATAAACGATTCTAAAACACGTCAATCGCGATATCGTTATAACGCAGTAGAATAGAGGCCCTGTAACAGTGACACTGTGACAGATGTCACTAACATACAATTAATTACCTTAAAACGCCAAATTCGCAGAACTACATACATACATAACGTCACGCCTTTATTCCCAGAGTGGGGTAGGCAGAGCAACAGAATACCAACAACTCTAAACTTGTTGATAATTCTGTAACCACATTTTGCATAGTCAGGCTAAGATGTTTACCAGTGTATTAGTGACAGGTTGCAAGCCCATCGCCTAACAGTACTTCAAGCCTTTATTCCCTTAGTCGCCTCTCACGACATCCACGGGAAGACATGGATTGGCACTATTCTAACCCGGGAACCACACGGAACTATAACATTATTAAGTTCAATCATATTGTTTAAAATATATTTACTACTTATAAATTAAAATAACGATTATCTATAAAACCAAAAGTTCAAGAATGTTCTTGAACAGAAAAGTGCCACTTTGATCCCTCCTAGCAGGGAAGAAAAGTCCCCTTTCCGAAAAGGTGATGTGATAATATTTATTAATCCTACTAAATGTGTGTGTTAGTTTGTATCTCTTTCACGCTGCAACGGCTTGACGGATTTGGACGAAATTTGGAATGGAACTGGGTTAAACCTGAGGCTACTTTTTAACCCGGAAAATTTTAAAGTTCCCGAGGTAATAACGATTCTCGAAAAAATAAACATGACAGGCTAAACCTTAAAATAAAATGTAATAAAATAATTGCTAATGTCCCTAAAATAAAAGTAAAATATAAAAAATGTAATGCAGTTAAATGTTCCGTTTAAGTTTTATATACAATAAAATTGGTTTCTAGCCAAGTTTTGAATATAGGAAATAAACCTTGGCTGATTTTAAACCTCCTTAGTCTGAAATGATATTTTAAAACTAAACTCATAACTCCCTCGGGAGTTATTAAAATCCATAACTCCCACTTAACTTTACATAATTTCTTAAATACCTAACGTGTAGACAAAATTAGGTTAGGTTAAGTTAGATTTATAAAAATCTTGAATTAAGTAACAGCTTCCTAAAAAAATACGTTTAAACTTGCGATAATTATGACTTACAACACATTATGAATAAATATAACTATGGCAGACTATATAGAGGCATTCCATCTTACTCCTCAGGGTTGGCAACGCATTTGCGGTCTTAGGATTGCAGTCTTATTGTTAGTCTTAAGAAGAGTCTATGGGTCACTAATCCCACTTACCATCTGGGCCCTATTTTATTAAACTACAAGTTACAAGTTATAAGCGGAACTCTCTTATCAAACGAAGTTAGGAAAAGACTTCCGCTTGTAATTTGTAATTTGTAGTTTTTTGTAGCTTGTAGTGCCCAGGTGGCCTGTGTGCTCGTTTGCCTCCTACATGCCAAAAACACCAACCTCCATCAGCACGAATAAGGCTGCAAAGAACAGCAGAGTGGACCACTCCACCCGCGCCAGCACCGGCTCCAGGTCCTGGATGTCAGCTAGAAGCAGCAGCAGCAATGCACCCAGCAACGCCGTCCAGCCGAGGGACAGACGCTCTGCACATGCGAACATGAACATGATCAGCTCGGCAGGGGTGAGCTGTTCTCAGAGTTTGCATAACATAGACATACCTTGTCATTCTATACTGGGTGATTTTGGGGTCTTGATCCGGAATGGCCAAAATGAAAAAGATGGTCATACTGAACCACCTTTCCGATGGGACCAACCACGAAATTGCTAAAAAAAACCAGCTATTCCATACATTAACTCTCAATTAATTCACCGTTAAAGTATAGAACAGCTGTTTTTTTTGGCGATTTCGTGGTTGGTCCTATCGGAAAAGTTGTTCAGTATGACCATCTTATTCAATTTTGTCCATTCCGTATCTGAGACAAAGAAGAATTTGGACAATTGACGGAGTCAATTGTAAATCGATTTTGAAAATTCTTAACTGTTTGATAGGATGTATTTACTCCAGAGGTGATCCCATTGCAACCAAGTTGGTATTTGATGAGGGAATCCGTGAGGAATTGAAATAACTCCTCAAATTTTATAGGCAAACATATGTATAGCGATTTTGGTATTTTCAGTAACAAGTCTATCATTTGCATGCAGAATCTTTTGGTGAAGTGAAACTGATGATGAAGACCACTGATGGCGACGGGAACTCCTCAATGGTACCTATTTCAAGGGTGGCGATAAGATATCTCGATTTAGATAATTAAGCGACTATGACATTTGAATGATTTAAATATATTAATTATGCGCTATGATCTTCCCGCGGCGTTGCTTGCGGCGAGCAAAAATTACACTTTCGTGAGAAGTAGGAGTTCAGTTGGATTATGATCACTAAAAAGTGTAAAATCAAATTAAATGTTTTAAAAAACAATAAAACTTTTTTTGTAATTTATATTTTAGTAAAACCGCCACATGTCGTAGCTTTTAAAACGTTTAAAGATATAATGTTTATCGTTACAACTCGATATGGAAGATTGGAAATACTCACGTAAGATAGGGAAGGCGTGTAGAAAGAAGACTACGATAACGAAGGACACGCAGATCACCGACTTTATCAGTAGCGGCTTGTCCCTAATGCGGTACTGTGGGCAAAAATAAGACATTGACAAAAATCGTATTTTTGAGTCCATCCGAATCGCTACCACCATTTTATCTATTAACCAACCACCAAGCAACAGCGTTCGTATTTTAATTTCAGTGTGGGGATGAGACAACCGGTGAAATTACTAGCATAGAGGCATTCCATCTTAGTCCGGTTGGCAACACATTTAAGGTCTTAGGATTGTAGTCTTAAGATTATAGCCCTGAGAATTCTCAGGGTCTCAGATTCCACTTACCATCAGGTGGCGTGAGTGCTCGTGTGCCTTCTCCTTATCATAAAAAAACAGCATTTGTTACAGTCTTTAATTTGAATATTCAAGGTAATTTAACCAGTTCAGTCTGGATGGGATGGGTCTACGTTTAAGACCAAAATCCTGTGGCCGCATTAAATTAAATTTTACACTGACACACAGATGCACGTTATAGAAGATGGTTTAACAAGGGGCTAAAGTGAGCCATTTCGACACGATATATTTATACACACGAGCAAAGCGAGGGTAGATAAAATTTGAGTCATTACGGATTTTTAATCTCGAGTTAAACACTCTACATTTCACTTCAAAAGCGAGAAAAAATAGAAGATTTTTTATCAAATGGAAAGAGACATCATTAGCCATCAATAGTTCGTTCGAGTGTCTTTGTGGCATTTTAGTCAAGAGTTAAATTCGTTGCGGGAAAATAAATCTTAAATTAAAATAGTTTGAACATAGACACGTAAAAAAATTCCACTTAATAGCGCTACAGTTTCTACCACCAACCCATCACTCTTCCCTGCTAACACAAAATGCAGTATCTCAAACGAAACTACTGTAGCAAATGCAACCTTATTACCAATAGAATAGGATTTACTGCTTATTAACTTACTAGGGCTGCACTGTAGTGCAAAAAGACAACAACAAGGTTGTTTTTAGGGTTAGAACTAGACCCCGTTCTCTAACGCTTATTTAAAATAGTGATGTTGCTTCACATCATTGGTCGATAATAATATTTACTGAGTATAAAGGAAATATTTTTTTCTAAATATTTTTTTCTTTTGTATGTGTTCTTGAGATAACTCATTAATTTCATATTTGATCAGATAGGATGGCGACAAAATTATTGAATAGTATGGACTATGGATACAACTTACTAGGTAAGTGCCTACTTTAGTTCGAGCAGTTTATGTTTTTTATAATTTTGTGAATAATTAAGTAAGTAGTATTTCTTCTCTAAAATCATATACTTTGAAAAAAATATTATTATTTTTTTTTTTTTTTTTTTATGTTAAGGAGAAGGCACACTAGCACTCAGGCCACCTGATGGTAAGTGGAATCTGAGACCCATAGACATTTGAATTCTCAAGACTATAATCCCAAGACCTCAAATGCGTTGCCAACCCTGAGGACTAAGATGGATGGAACACAACAATGCGAACACTGTTGCTTGGCGGGTGGTTAATGGATAAGATGGTGGTAGCGAAACATACAATCAATACAATCATAAATGAATGAATAAAAACCCTTTTATAGCATAATAATTTATAAAACTACCATAGCAGAGCTCTGGAAAGTATGAATCAAATATTGATATGTGAGTGAGTGAGTAAATCAACTTAATTTTCTATCGATTTAGATTATCGAAATTGCCCCATCACTTGCCCCCAAACTGAGTGTTAGATAACGGGGTTTAGTTAGAACAAAACAAATAGTCTATAGATGACATTTCAAAACGAAGACTGAGACGGTGGAGGTTTTATGCCCAGTAGTAGCAGTAGGGGTAGAACCACCACCGCGCACTCCGGCGACAAGGGCAACATGTATCTGGCTTCTAGGGAATAAAGTGACACTTTAGTCCTTAGGAAATAAATGCTTCACTTTAGTCCGCCTATGCGTGGCTATTACGAGTCATTTTAGAGCGTGAGAAGTTAAAAACTTATTTCGTCCCTCTTTTTGTGGGGTTATGTGACCTGTGTTTTCTTGTGGTTGCCAGGTTAGAATAGTGTCACTCCATGTCTTTCCGTGGATGTCGTAAGAAACGACTAAATGAATAAGGGCTTGTAGTACTGTTAGGCGATGGGCTTGCAACCTGTCACCAATACATTAGTAAACTTCTTGGCCTGATTGTGCAAAATGTGGTTAAAGAATTATGAACAAAGCTTTTCAGAGTTATTGGTATTTCTGTAGCTCTGCCTACCCCACTCTGGGAATGAAGGCGTGATTATACAGAGTGTTTTTTGGTCAGCAACTTCCACAATAGGGGTTACTATATTCATGTTTTTGAGCTCTTAAAAAATATAATTTTTTATTAATTTTTTTCGTCAAAAGTCGAAAGAATGTGCTCACTATTTTATAAATCATGGTCTCTCGTTTCTGTAGCTACGAAGGGGGTAGGCACAAAACTATGCGCAAGCGACGTCAGTTCCGTGTATGTTTCGAAGCGAGTGCTTGTTAAGTAAAGTGTAACATCATTTAATTGAAAAAAAAATGGCTCGGCGAGAAAATTTACCTACTTCTGGACAATCGCGAAATGTTTGATGTTGTGAACATTTACTTTGTGAGTGGTCAAAACATTGCTGACACCGTTAGGATTTGGACTGAACGATTTCCTAATCGGCAGGCCATTACGCGGTTCACCGTAAGGTCTATCTTTAGCAACTTTTACGAGTGGGGTACTTTTGAAACGCCACGCCATGCTCAAGGAAGAGGCCAAAGTGGGCTTGCAGTGGATGTTAAGCAGGCTATTCTCGATTACTTCGAAGAACATCCACGGGCGAGTACTCGCGACGAAGGGCGACGTTTTGGTCTCGCACATTCAACAGTTTGGAATTTGTAACGAGCTGAAAGAATGCACACATTCCATTTTCAAAGGGTTCAAGACCTTTACCCTTCGGATTACGCTAGTCGTGTAGCATTTTGTGAATGGTTGCTACTGATTCTAAATCAAAACATTTTGTGGACCGACGAAGCTTGTTTACTAGGGTAGGGTTAGTAAACACGGCGCATGGTAACCACAATTAAGTAAAATAATGGGAAAAATTTGAAATGCTAGTTCTCTAACCTCCTTAGGTTTTTAATCTTTTAAGAAGATATTCGGATTCAGCATTAATTGTACTATCTCCCCTGTTTTAGAAGTTGTCGACCAAAAAAACATCCTGTATGTATCTATGTACTTACATACAGGGTGTTTTTTTGGTGGGACATCGTGGATTAAAAACACATAACGATTACTTACTTTTTGCTTCATTTGAGCCAGCGTGGAGCAGAACATTGGGTCGGTCTTGGAGTTCCCGCCGCCAGCTTCGCGCTTCTGCAGCGCTGTGTTGAGCCTTTCCACCTGCATTTACAACAAAAACCAATTTCAGCCCTATTTGTCGCACTTATAAGGTTTGTTTTAGCTATCCTCTTGACCATGCGCAAGAGAATACCAGTAATTTATCTTTATACGTTTTATATAATATGTACACCGCCCGAGCCTTGGCACTGCTAACCCAGTTACTTGACACAGTTCATGAAGCTGTTGTGTTTGCTGATCCACTAGTACGAATACAGTTCAAAATACTTAATTTACTTTTTAAGTTATTTTTATAGTAGTTCTATTTAACCGACTTAAAAAAGGAGGAGGTTTTCAATTCGTTGGGATATTTTTTATATGTAAGTTCCCCGATTACAAAGACCGCTGGACCGATTTGAAAAAAAAACATTTGTTTGTTTGGGTATACTTTCGAGTTGCTGTCATTTCAAGCACGTCAAGATCTAATAGGTTCTTGGAGATATCTGAGGAACTCCTCAAATATTCCAGGAATAAACATATATGATCACTAAAGGGTATGAAATATATATATACTGTCCGATTTTCTTTTTCCAATTTTCTAGTTGGACTGTCGTATTTATTACCTTATCACTTACAAAGAAGTTATTTATCACTTTTAAAAAAGCAAAAAATAACTTCTTTGAAAGTGTTAAGGTAATAAATACGACAGTCCGACTTGAAAATTGGAAAAAGAAAATCGGCCAGTTCCTCTGGGAATACCGATAAACGACTTCTACTCTGAGTTGCGGGTAACAGCTAGTCTTTTTTATGAGGCACTGTTCGTTCTCCCTACAGCTAATGATATGCTAGTAAGAGTTACCAGCACATCAGGTAGTGCTTCCGACAGTGGCCGTAGGGTCTACTAGATCTAGGTACCTTCTTTTCTAGCGCTTTCCTCACAATATCCTCGTCTCTGGAGTAGGAGGACAAGGACCCAGCAGCCCTCCTCCAAACGGCGATCTCCTGACGCATCTCTAAAATATAAAACTCATAGTTTAGTAAAAGTACTTAGTCAATGGATCAGAAATTTCTCTTGGGAGTGCATGTAATCTGAGGCTCTGTTCTATTAGGTAAAACCATATTGCTTTTGCGTGATTTTACCTCAGATCAACAATGACAACTAGATTCAACGTGACAGCTCTGGAAACGGCCAGAGAAATAAGAGCACAAAATAAGTTTGTGTTCTTATTTCCGACAGAATGCATCCAGCAGCCAACGTAAGTAATTATTATTTGGATCCTTGTTGCTTAGACTTTAGGTATATTTTAAGTCAATTTAGAAGGTTAAACAAATATAGATATAAGTATAAGCAACATGGCCACTTTTTCGCTTTGATCCTTCGCTTTGGACCTTGAATCATTCATCAATCAATGCAATTGTTAATTTCTTGTGATAGTTCTGAGTTATGGCACATTTTCCTGATCAAATACGCAGTATAGGTGTACTAATAAGACTAAAATCTCAAGACTGCAAATGCATTGCCAACCGGGAAGACTAAGATGGAATGCCTCTATGCTAGTAATTTCACTGGTTGCGGTTCACAAACAAAAATGCGAACACTGCTGTTTGGCGGTAGAGCCGTACACCACCACGAAATTTAAAGTGTAGGATGGTGGCAGCGATCTGAGCGGTCTCATCATAAGGTGTTCCACAAGATTAAGCTGAAGGTATTGGCACAAGTACCTTGTATCTCCCTAGGGACAGCATGCCGCAGCTTGCTCAGGTCCCGGAACATGTACCGCAGCTGAAGATAGGTCTGAACGCACACCAGGAGGATGCCCAGCCCCATGTGGAGAGTGAAAGACGTGAAGTTGATGTTCTGGAGAAGGGAACAGCAGTAAAGAACGGTTGAGTAGTAGGGTAGGCCGTACTCAACTCAGCAGTTGGATTTTTGAATCTCACCGAGGACAAATGAGAATCTTTAAAATCTATTTAATCGGCGATTTTTCTACGAGTGAGCTTCCTTTTTAGATTTTGACATCATAATGCTATTAGGCTACGTTTCCACCAGAGAAAAAATCCACCACCAAATCCAATGCGCTGAGCGAGGCTATGAATTCTATTGGTGGACTTTTTCCTCGTACAGCTCTGGTGGAAATACAGCTTTATGATATGAAATCCGAAAGGAAGGATTGAAAGATACTAAACTGTCGTTGGTGAGATTCAAAAATCGGACCCCAGATGAGATGCTTGAGATGATTCAGTCATTCCTTATACAGTGTCTCCCTGTACAAGGTGCACAAACGAATAGGGATGAAACTAGATGCAATTTCACCGACAAAAAATATTAAGTAGAAACAAGTGTGTGTATACAACACACACACCTGTGGGAATACATGTTACCTAATATTTTTACCCTTTGAACGCCAAAAACCCATAAAGTGGTCGTGAACTGTCGTGCCTACCACGCCATCGACCGTTATAGTGGTCACAGATACAGTGCAAAATAGACCCGAGTTATTGTGACGTAAGGTTAAAATTAGCTGTGGTTTTCAGCTGTCATTGGTGTGTGAGGACCACTTTTGTATCAAGCCAATGGCGGCGAAAAGGTTTAATCAAACTACCTAACGACGTACAAACAAGGATGATAAATAGTAACAACACGAACTCTTGCAAGAAAGTATTCAAAAAGTATTTCGCTACGGCTTTTAGCGAGAATGGGTAGTTGCTGGTACTGCTTGTAATAAATAAAACACTCCTAATTTTTTGATAGTTTTTAGAATGCTTTATAAGTTCATATGTTGTGAGTGAGTCGACCTCATTCGTGCTTCATATAAACCTCTCACAGGTTTTCGAAGCACTTTTGTAAGAAATGTTGTATTTTTATAGTAAACAAAGTAAAAAAAATAAAAAATTGTTAAGATTAAAAAAAACATCGGAACAGAGTGAAATATCTCGCCTTATATAAGGCCTTTAGAGATGAAATAGACTAAATAAACGGTTTATTAATGTTGCAGGCTAGGATCACAAGTAAAGGGATAAATTCGCCTTTGTCTTTGTACATTTCTATTCAGTAGATATTGTATTGCAATTTCTGTGTTTCGCACAATAAAATGTTTACATTCATACAAATTTACAAACATAACGAGACCCGGATGGAAGACTTGCAAGATTTGAATTATTTAACATACTTGCATACAAACCAACAATTAAATTACATGTGAAGTCATCCGCCATTTTACTTACGACACGGTGGTCTGGTTGGGAGTGACCCAAAAAATCCCGGTAAGGGCAGATATTTGCGTGATTTGTTCCTGAGTCTTGGATGTTTTCTATGTATTTAAGTATGTATTTCTCTATTAAAGTATGTTTATCGTTGTCTAGTACCCTTACTACAAGCCTATAGCTTAGTTTGGGACTAGGACAATTTGTGTGAGATTGTCCTCTGATATTTATTTATTTATATTTTTAGTAGGGAGCATCAGCTGGTCGTGTTTCAACAGCCATGATTTGAAGATGATGAGATTGATGATGAACATACCTCCCGTAGAATTGCCGGGTGGCTAGCTATGATCACGTTGGGCGGGTCCCCCACGGGGGTGGCGGCTCCCCCAACGTTGCTGAATATCACCATGGACATCAGTACCGGCACGGGGTTCAGCTGCATCACCTCACACAGCCTGGTCAAGTGGAACCATTAAACAAGTTTTATAGGGTTCCGAAGTCAACAGGGAACTCTTATAATTTTGCCAGCTCCGTCTGCTCGCTGTTTAACTCATAGACATTTGTCCTGCAGAGCTGTATTTTGGTGTACCTAAAATGGAGGCCACATTGAAAATTTATTGCAGGGTTATTTTTTTTACCCGTTATTATTTCTACTTGTACAAACAGCCACACAATTAACTGCCCATTAAAGACGGAAGTGAGAAAATGTAGAAAGAGATGTATATATATTTTACATAAGAATCTCATGTGCACGACCAAGACAGTTTCTCTCTGTTTATCTTCATTGGTCACTCAGCTGTGTGGGCCGATTGTATGACATTCTACAACGACATTTTTAGTTGATTCGATTTACATTTGAAAAAAAGTTTTATTCATTTTCACGGACAACTCACAGTTGACCAAAAAAATAACAAAACATTTTTTTTTAACAAAAAAGACCTAATGTTTGCTGATACAGTTTACCTGCATCTCCTATGGTTTTGGATATCCCCATACAGTCCCATGTAAAGAAAACACTTTATACCTGATGGTGACAGGGGTCATGAGCAGTACGGTGGTGACGTTGTCCAAGAACGTGGAGAACACGGCGGTGAACACACAGAGGCAGTTGATCAGAGGCCACGTACGGCCTCCCGTCACCTGCAATCAAGATGAGAGGCTTTAATAACATACATATCTTCGTAAGACCCACGATACAACAAACAGAAAGATTTTCGTTCATGGGAATTTGAATCTAGTATAAAGGAAATAAAGTTCAAATACTTTTGCTCTATAAGCCGTTTTCAATGTTTAAACAAAGAAAAATTGTCTTTATTCCAATTGTAATGTATTTTTGAACGTGTGGTTGCCTGGTTAAAATAGTGCCACTCCATGTCTTCCCGTGGATGTCGTAAGAGGCGACTAAGGGATTTAGGGCTTGTAGCTGTTAGGCGATGGGCTTGCAACCTCTCACTAATACACTGGTCTTAGCCTTGTGCAAAATAGGGTTACAGGATTACCAACAAGTCTTTTTAGAGTTGTTCTGTAGCTCTGTCTACCCCACTCTGGGAATGAAGGCGTGATGTCATGTACATACATACATACTATCACGCCTTCATTCCCAGAGTGGGGTAGGCAGATCTGCAGAAATACCAACGACTACAAAAAGAGTTGTCGGTAATTCTGTAACCACATTTTGCACAGATAGGCTAAGATGTTTACCAATGTATTAGTGACAGGTTGCAAGCCCATCGCCTAACAGTACTAGAAGTCCTCATTCCCGTAATAGCCTATATGTCATGTAATGTAGTTTAAATTAAATTGCTTTGATCATGTACATCCTATTGCACATCAGGCCTTACAAGGTTACATACCTTCACGCTTGTCTTCCAATGGACTAGGAAAAAGGGTAAAAGTTGACCTAATTACTAGCATAGAGGCATTCCATCGTATTCCTCAGGGTTGGCAACGCATTTGAGGTCTTAGAATTATAGTCTTGAGAATTCAAATGTCTATGACTCCACTTACCATCAGGTGGCCTGAGTGCTCGTGTGCCTTATCCTTAACATAAAAAAAACTCGACTATACTAGACTTAAACCATGTCAATAAAAACTATTTTAAGGGCATCTTCGGTGTCGTTCTATGCCCACCCCCACGCCCCGCC
The DNA here is from genome assembly GCA_949316455.1 of Acleris holmiana. Taxonomy (NCBI): domain Eukaryota; kingdom Metazoa; phylum Arthropoda; class Insecta; order Lepidoptera; family Tortricidae; genus Acleris; species Acleris holmiana. Next base: position 6,601,800 of record OX438791.1, on the reverse strand, counting down.
TTACCTCTCTCTCGCCTGTCGTAAAATCAGGGTTGTCAGAAGTATATAAAACTAACTGAACCCGCAATAAAATAGTTTATCTACCTGTGAAACTATACGATAATTCATATCCTTTTTTTAACACACGCGGAGTGAGATAAAAAGTACCCTAAATATTTTACGTCTCAGTGGTGTCCTTGACAAAACTCTTTTCAGTTAGAAGGGGCAGTTTCAAATAAAACGATTATCCAGTACTCGTGTCAGTGACGTAATAATACTAATAATATAATTATACCAAGAGCTAAAACGTGAAGGCGAATCGTGTTTTAATACTGTAGTGTTTAAAACAAGTATTGTTAAATTTAAACAAAAAGTGCACGTAAATAATGTATTTATTTAATTCTTACGCTCTTTACTTAATGTGTTTATGTTACAAATAACAAATAAAGATTCAAACTTCGTTGATATCGTTGTACAATTATCGTAAAGCACGTGGCACGTCAAAAATACGATGATAACCTTACCTCAAACGCCACAAGAGCTAGATAATCCAGCAGTCCCGTCTCCGCCAACATTGCGACCAGCAGCATCATGCTCAGCAGCAGCAGCAGCGTTTCCACGTCCAGCCAGGAAACCAGCTCGGGCAGCGAGGGTCGCATGCCTGTGAGCGCCAGCACCCCCACCGAGAGAGAGGAGGAGAGAAGCGCTGCAATGGTGCGGTTTACGACCTGGAAATATTAGAGGGGATAAGGAATACACGTGACGAATGGATCAGAAGCAAAACAAAGATGTTCGATGTTGTAACTGCCATTACGAAGCGAAAGTGGGCTTGGGCGGGTCATATAGCCAGGATGGACGCAAGTAGTTGGACCAGACGTGTATTGGAGTGGAGACCGGGAGGCCATTCCAACGCTGGGTGGATGACATCAGTCGGCACGTTGGCCATGACTGGAGAGGAGAGGGCACAAAACTGTCACGAATAGAAGACAATTAGAGGAGAATGGAGGAGACCTGTCCAGGAATGGAATAAATAAGGTTGATATGACGATGATGATGATAAGGCGTAGGTTGGCAAGACAACCGGTGAAATTACTAGCATGGTGGCAGGCATTCCATCCTAGCACTCAGGCCACGCATTTGGAGTCTTAGGATTGTATGCTGTCTTGAAAATTCAAATATATATGGGGCCCAGATCCCACTTACCATCAGGTGGCCTGTGTGCTCGTGTGCCTTCTGCTTGCCATAAATAAACACATTTTTATTTGACAACAAGGTTCGCCTTGTGTGGTCGGTAGAGGAAAAATATCGCGAGGAAACCTGCACATTCGAGCAGCTGAGTGTGTAAAAGGGTAGTTGCAGAAAATATCCTAATGGGGTCGAAGTGTAACCAAAAGGACCCATCTGTAAGATAATATAAACCTTATTGGTAGTGCCTGCTCACGAAGCTAGCAATCCCGGATTTAATTTCTTGTCAGGGGCTCTATTTTATTTCACTTTTGTTATTATAAGGAGAAGGCACTCGAGCACTCAGGCCACCTGATTGTAAGTAGAATCCCATACACCCATAGACATTTGAATTCTCAAGACTATAATCTTAAGACTGCAGTCCTAAGACCTCAAATGCGTTGCGAACCTTACCTTGTAATTTCACCGGTTGTCTTATAGCCACACCGGTACACAACAATGCAAACACTGTTGCTTGGCGGTAGGTTAATGGATAAGATGGTGCAGCGATCCGGACGGACCCTGCACAGGGACCTACCACCACTAAAACATGTCATCATATTGTTAAGGATTATTTACTTGGCAGTAATGGCAGCTGAGTTAAAACTAGTTTCTGTCTAAAAAATCGTTATTGTGTCAAGCTTTTGTTGCCAACTGTACTTTTTTTGCAAAGTAATTCAATTATTATCAAGATCAACTTAACGAGTCCCAACTCGGCGGCTCTACGTGAAGTATAGCGGAGATCCTGTCGTTACCTTCCGACTCCATCAACAGACCAGCTCGATGGTACCATAATATGATATTGTCATAGAGGTTACGTAGGTATACCAAATTTCAGCTCAATCGGTCTACACGAAGTGGTTCACATCTTCCTTGTAAAATTTGACCCGAACATACACTTACTTACGGAAGCAAACGTCAATGCCAACTATGTCCACTGCGTGTGCAAAAGTCACTCTGTGTTTTTTTCTATACAGACAATTTTTAATCTTAGACAGTTTGGTCAAAGTGCGAAATCCTTTATGTGAAAACAAACACAGCGACTTTTGCAAGCGCAGTGAATTTATGCTAAACGATGCAAGACTAACCTCAAAAATGATGAGAACATACAAGATGCACAGCAGAACGGTGGCATAGATGAGCCCCTCCTGCTCCTCGATGGGGCTGGTGAGGTAGCTCACCGTGAGCGGCACCGTGGTGTTGCTGGTCGTCTTCATCCTCAGGGTCACCGTGCCTGGGAGTGCCCAATGTGAGAGACAGAAGTAAGGTTTTTGGCTTGGTGAAGACAAACGAGCACACAGGTCGCCTGCGGGCAAGTAGGCTTTGAAGCCCAAAGACTGGGCTGAGATATTAAACGGTGAAATTAAACGATATTTCAATGACATGTTTTAGTATTGTTTTTAACGCAAAACGCAATATCGTTTTAACTCTGTATAGTCCAGTCAACGAATTACCAAAAATGGGTATAGAGAGCGTGAACAGGAACCTAAGCAACTTTTTCAGAACTTTGTTCAGTACAGTTGCATACATTATTTTATCTACACACATTTATAAGTACTCTATAAGGGTCATACACACTCTTAAAAACAAAAGTTGTCTCTCCTGTGGTCAATAGTTAAGAGCTTGCGTGCATGCAAGTTATGTTTTTATATGATACGTCTAAAGCAGTCCTGACGGTGTTTTCGCGGGAATGGGCTTAGCCAGAAAATTAGGCCTTAAAACCGGGCAAGAGCATGCTGGACCATGCTCAGTGTAGGGTTCCGAAGCCGTTAAGTACTACAAACACAAAAATCAATAAGTAATTACTAATTTTCTATTTAAAGTCAATGGTGCTGTCTTAGATGATTTTAGTAGGTATAAGCACTTTAATCGCCTTTATCTCAAGAACCAAAGATGTATACTTAGTCGTGATAGTTTTCCTTTAAAATTCGTTATAAGTATGTGCTTTTATTTACGTTTTTTTCTGATTTTTAGTATTTGTAGTTTTAACACAAAATAGCGCTTTAAAGCTTAATATTTCATAAACGGATTCCTTAATCGAAATATTGTTTCTGCAAACCCGTCATATTTTTGAAAGACCTATCCAACGACACCCCACACCATAGGGTAGACGAGAAAAAATTACGGGTAGGGAAGATACCCTAAAAAAAACATTTTTTTACATTTTTTTGTACCACTTTGTTGTTGTGACTAATATGCATATACATGCTAAATTACAGCTTTCTAGTACTAAGAGTTTCTGCGCTAGGCTGCAGACGGACGGACATGGCGAAACTATAAGGGTTCCTAGTTTGACTAAGGAACACTAAAAACGGTTAACTTTCGGTGTGTCCACAGGAAAGACGGTAACCTAAATCTGTGAATGACCCATAATAAGATCAGAACCTGAAGGCGATAATTTGCTACCAGTGCTACCTGTAACATATTTATTGGTGCTAAGCTAAGTTTCGTATTGACTAAATTTAATATCAATTGATATTAGAATTTTGGCCTATTTAATTTTAATTGGTTTTGGAAGATGTTTCAAATTGTAAACTCATAACTTTATTATATTTGATATCGTTATAAGAACATTACGGTACAGCCGCTAGCACACCCACGACCACACCACAAACGTAAAATTGAATGTCATAATGCTGGGTATTGCAAACGGGTTCTTAACGCATTATAGAACACTTATGGTACTTGTGTTTATAAATGTATTAATTTTACCATTACCATCGCCATCCGCATCTTGTTCCAGAGTGTCCGTAGCATTTAGAGGCCCAGGTGGTATTGCTCCCTCCAGCACAAGGATTTTAGAGTCTGTGGCACTCTCTGCGAAGTCCAAGACGTTGTCAGGGAGAAGCCGGATCGACCACGGCGGGGAGCTCTGAAGGGAACAAGAAAGAAAAGGGTGCGTAACGGTCGATATAAAAATATTTTCTATAATATCAGTCGATATAACGCTCATTTCATATAAGTATTGAATCATATAACAACATTTAATATATTTAAATATGATATAATTATCATTTTATACAACGATCATTCATTCTAAAAATATTTTATGTAACATACATTAAGTATAATGCATATTTACTATAATCAACTTATGATATAAAGTTAATTTTATATAAAGTACAGTTGGTATAAAAAAATACTGTCTATACTAACTTGTGTCCAACCACAAGGGTCAGTTTGTTAGTTACCTATTTTGACCCTACATAGCGGTAACTCCAAGGTCTCAACTAATATATAGGTTAGTGTAGCGTACACACTTTTGTACGTGCTTGGTATTTTGTAATAGTAATTATAATTATAATTAAAACAACTATATTTCTTTGTACTTATACCGCTACCAGCACGGGCCGTGATCTCTATATACACACCAGTGTTGCCAGTGGTACCGTCGCACATTTATTAAACACCACACCTCTTCCTTTATGACAAATTCAAAGAACATGTATGATTTAATATCACCATTGTTTAACATGTAACTTGAGGACAACCATAGAAACTAATTTAACATAAGATCATATAAAATCACTAAAACTAATGTAATCAGTTACAAACCTACTATAAACTTTTCATACTTAAACATTCATTAAACATATGTTATTTCTACCATTTTTACAAACTATATAACATACTATAGTTAAACAACGTTCAGTGTACTTATAACTAATTAGCACAACATTTTAATGCAGTCTTTCAATTCCAAACTATGCAATATAACACTATATAATCAACAATCCTACTTTTAATAGTCTTTGGACTTCTTAACTATTTTGGATAATTAGAACAGTAAATATTTATTATTCTGAGTCAGTACCCCCATTTTCTTTTCCATTCTCGACAACTTCCTTTTCTTTGTCATATATTTTCCATTCTCCTTCCACCTTCTTTAAGTGGACAATATTCCTTTTATATTCATGTCCTGTAAGATCATTTTTTACATTAATATCACTGCCGTTTGCTCTAGTGACGGTATGTGGTATGGAATTGAATTCTGGAGTTAATTTGTTATCCTTAACCATATTCTTAACATATACTTTTTCTCCGACATCCAAATAGTGTTTTTTAGCTTTTCTTCTACGATCTGCTCCTATTTTTCCTTTGTCCTTCATTTCTGTGTCCTTGTCCCGGGCTTCTAAATCATCTTGTCTGTTTTCAGTGTCTAAAACATGCGGAATTTTATCTCTGAATTGTCTGTTATAAAAAAGTTCGGAAGGAGTTTTCCCTGTTGTGCTATGGGGAGTGCTATTATACATCATTAAATAATAGAGTAGGTCCTCTTTCCAATTAGTTTTCAGACTTTGACTAATTTTAAGACGTTTGACTATGTCACGGTTTTGTCGCTCAACCTCTCCGTTTTGTTGGGGCCAGTATGGAATGGTGTTATATATACGAATACCTAATTCCAGACAAAACGCTTTAAATGCTTCACTAGTAAATTGTCTCCCATTATCTGCAGTCATGCTAACAGGAATGCCTAACCTTGAGAAAATTTCTCTTAAAACATTAATTGTATCTTGTGATGTTATGGATTTCATAGGTTTAATTTCTTTGTACCGACTATAATAGTCGATAACTACAAACAGATAGTCCCCACTTGGTAATGGTCCTAAGAAATCTACTGCAATGTCGACCCAAGCTTGTGATGGTAACAGACGTCTCTTCATTGGTATAGGTGGACTAGGTCCTGAAACCAAGGTACAACCTTGACAACTTTTGACCATGGTTTCAGCATCCTTGTCTATCTTGGGCCACCATACTTTGGTGCGTAACCTACCCTTCATAGCTACTATCCCCGGATGGCCTTCATGAGCTGCTTCTAGAATCTGACCCCGCAATTTAGATGGTATTACAAGTTTATTTCCCCGCAACAGCATTTCATCATGTAGCCACAGTTCCGAATCAAATAATTTATAGTTATTGACCTTACTGTCCCATTCATTATGTAAAAGACCTTGTTTTACTAATTGCAGTTCACTATCAGTCCGAAAAGCATCTTTTATTTCCTGAAAAGAGACAGCGACTGGACGCGCAAACTGTACAATTTGATTTACATGGAACTCATCATCAAAAGGGATTGAATTTTCAGGTGGACATAACCGTGAAAAAGGATCGTCTATGTTAAATTTTCCTGGCTGATATATTACTTTATAGTTATAAGATTGTAGACGCAAAACCCACCGTTCTATTCGAGGGCAAGGCTTTGATCTCGTACCGAATATGACCTCCAAAGGTTTATGGTCAGTTATCAAATCAAACCCCTCCAGACCATATAGGTACATCCGGAAATGTTCAACTGCCCAGACTATGGCAAGCGCTTCCTTTTCAGTCTGACAGTAACGCTTTTCAACATCAGTTAGAGTTTTATTACCATAGGCAATGACTCTGGAGCCTTTACTGTCCCACTGAATAAGAACCGCGCCAAGACCGACGGGGCTTGCATCAGCCATTATTTGTGTCCTATCACAAGGGTCAAAAAATCCTAGACAGGTAATGTTTCCCAAACTTTTCCTTAAATCACAGAATGCTAGCTTTTGTTCATGTTTCCAATAATTGGTGATATCTGCGCTTTTGTGGAGTTTTAATCTTAATATTTCGCGCAATGGTTCAGTAAGGGTTGCTAAATTTGGAATCCATTTACCAATGAAATTTACAAGTCCCAGAAAACTTCGAATTTCTTCAATAGTTTTCGGTTCTCTGAATGATTCGATACCTTTAATATATTTCTCTAAAGGTTTGACCCCTTCAGGTGTCAATTCATGGCCTAAGAATTCAATCCTTTTTGCGTTGTATATACATTTGTCCACATTTAGAAGCACATTATTTTGTTTAAGTATTTCCAGTACGTGATTTAATCTCATGTTATGTTCATTTTCAGTACTACCATAGACAATGATATCATCAATAAAATTTACAAAACCTGAACATGGCAAAAGTATCCTTTCTAAAATTTTCTGGAAATGTTCAGGTGCACAAGAAATTCCAAACATTAAACGTTTATAGCGAAATAATCCCTTGTTAGTAATAAAGGTAGTTATGTCTCTACAGTCTTCACTAATTTCTATTTGATGAAATGCTTCGCGAATATCTAATTTCGAAAACACAGTTGCTTTTCTGAATTTAGGTAATAATTGTGCCATTGTAGGTAGAGGGTGATTTTCCCTAATAATGGCTTTATTAGCACATCGCATGTCCACACATATCCTAACTTCCCCATTACTTTTTAATATGGGCACCATGGCCGATACCCAAGAAGTTGGTTTATCTACTGGCTCTATAATATCCTTAGCAATCAGTTCATCAATTTTTGAGTTTATTTTATTTTCTAATGGTATAGGTACTCTCCTACATGGTTGAGTTACTGGGGTAACAGTTTCATTTACAGCAATTTGTAACTGAATATTTTTAAATTTTGGAAAAGGGCCTTGTGAAATAGAATTTACACTTACCCCTATTTTTAAAACATTTAGGGTCATAGCAGTTTCCTTGCCAAGCAGATCCCTAGTGCCATCCTTGATAACATAGAAAGTGGCACTATGTCACTATGTGTTTTTTTTTTTTCCTTGATGTGGATGTATTGACATTTATGTATGTATTTATTTATTACTATCTATTTATTCATGTAAGTCATTATAATGTATTAGTTTGTATTAATATATATTTGATTATCTATTTATTAGTTTGGTAAGCGTGTATTTATAGGTATATTGTATTTTATAGCTAGCATAGTTCCTTGTAATTGTTCGAAATTGGTCTGCACCACCTACCGTGTAAATTGTTTTAACTTGCACCTTATCCCTTCTAAGGTTGTCTGGAAGAGATCGCTAATCAGCGATAAGACCGCCTGTTGTTTACCTGGGTCTTCTAAATTGTGAAAATTCTGTGTAATGTTTTTGTTTGGTGGACAATAAAGTGTTTTGTATTGTATTGTGTATTGTATGTCCTTCACAGCCAATGTTGATTTTTGCTTCAAAAGATCCCAATACTTTCAGCGGCTCCATGCTTCCATATGCCATAAACACTTTGTCAGTATTTTTGTTTTGATTGGTAACTTCAACAGCACATGTCTTCAAATGTTCCCATGTTTTGTCAGTAATGATGTTGCATTTACTGCCAGAGTCAATCAACATGTCTACATCCACACCACCAATTTGACAGTTCACGGTTTCATCATCATCCAGATGAAATATGTAGTGAATGGTAGCTGGATTTGTTTTGCTTTTCTTTGTATTCGACTCTGAGGAGGATGTTTCAATTTGAGAGTTGTCATGTTTCCGTTTGTAATTATTTGCCCGTTTGTACTTTCTTGTCCTACACAGTTTTTGAAAATGATCCTTATAACCACATTTGGTACATATTTTTCCTCTAACAGGGCAGGTTGTATTGTCGGATTTATGTTTTCTACTCCCACATCTTGTACATTCTATTTCAGGTCTTGAAAATTTATTGTATTTGGTTTCAACTTTGTTCACTGTTAGATCCTGTGCCGGTTTTTGAAATTCACTTAGTTGTCTTTCCACCGTTTCTAAAGTGTTAGCTTCCGTGATGATCTTGTCAACAGTCACAGTGTCTCCAAGCGTCAGGATTTTCTTGCGAAGTTCACTTGAACGGCACTTTTCTGCGATTTGGTCGATTAAATTGTTGTCATTGGGAAATTCACATTTTGCACTTTGGTTTCTAAGTCTTATAAGAAACTTTTCAAATTTTTCCCCTTCTTCTTGTCTTAATAAACGAAAAACATGTCTTTCATAGACATAGCTCTGCTTGGGAGCGAAGTACTCATCAAGTTTCTGTATTGCAATTTTGTATACATCTACTTCTTTACCTTCCGCATCCTTTAGTTTTGCATCAGCACCTGGTATATTATAATATATTTCTTGCAGAGCAAGGCCACCAGTATGAAGAAGTGTAGCTCTTTTCTTTTCTGCTGATTCTACATTAGTTGCCTGTAGGTAGATCTGGAGACCCCGTTTCCATTTTGCCCATCGTGACCCAACGGAGTTTGGGTCCCCCTCACAATCAAATGATTCAAATGTTTGTAATTGAGCCATAATACATTTGCCTGAAACATGAAGAACGACACATGGTTAAATTCCACCAATATGTAACTGCATATGAGCCATTGGTTGATATGTGGATATTTAAATTGATGTCAATGGAACATTTTGTATTATTTGTTGACATCAATTGGAACAGTTTATGTTTTGTATTATGTCAATGGAACATTTAAACTTTAATTGACATTTTTAATTGATATCAATGGAACCATCGGTTTCTGTGAACCTAATATAGTTGATATCAATTGGCACAGTTTTGTTTTCATGTCAATGGAACATTTTGCATTTAAGCTTAATTGACATTTTTAATTGATATCAATGGAACCATCGGTTTCTGTGAACCTAATATAGTTGATATCAATTGGCACAGTTTTGTTTTCATGTCAATGGAACATTTTGCATTTAAGCTTAATTGACATTTTTAATTGATATCAATGGAAAGTGACTTACGGTTTCTGTGAACCTCATATAGTTGATATCAATTGGTACGGTAGTAATATAGTGAAACCAATGAAACAGAATCCTCAGTATAAGTACTAAGTACATATTTCAATAATTAGTTGGTCTCAACAAATTTTATAATTTATCATGACTACAAGTCTATGACATCCACTTAAAATAAAGTACTTTTAACTCATTTCAACAATAACAAAACCAATTTTGCTGTGAGTTTGTAAACGCCGAAGTTGTTCGTTTCATTTTACTTACAACATGGCGCCGGCCGCCGTGTTACTTTTGTTGTTGATTCGGTTGAAATTAATCACACACTACTTACAGTTTTACCTCAGTCGCCAATTGTAGCGTACACACTTTTGTACGTGCTTGGTATTTTGTAATAGTAATTATAATTATAATTAAAACAACTATATTTCTTTGTACTTATACCGCTACCAGCACGGGCCGTGATCTCTATATACACACCAGTGTTGCCAGTGGTACCGTCGCACATTTATTAAACACCACAGTTAGGTTAGGTTAGGTTAGAATTGTGTCAAGGCGCGAAGCGCCATAACTACGCGGAATAGGAGCTCCGCAAAGCGGAGCTCCGTCGACTTTGCCTCACGGTCAGCGTTGTACCAAAAAATATACCACACGATAGTTATACAAAATGATTTTTATACAAAATGATGATTATACCAAATGATGTTTATAATAAATAAATGATATACCAAATGATAATTATAGTAACTAAAAATAGATATTTTGATAATATACCAATCGTTTATTATATAAAATGAGTGATTATATGCTCTAAAATTATATCAAATGTTATTATATCAAATGAAATTATATGAATTATTTTTATACCGATCATTACACACCCGAAAGAAAAACGTTTATTCGTGACAAACAACAAAGAACAGGGGCCCTAGCCAAGATGCAAACGCTCCTAACGTTTTTCTTTTCTATCGCTCAAAATGTATGGAGTGACATTCTCGTGCGTTTCGGTAAACCATATGGTCGACTGTCATCCCATACATTTTGAGCGATAGAAGAGAAAAACGTTAGGAGCGTTTGCATCTTGGCTAGGGCCCCTGAGGAATAGGCACAAGAAGAATGTAGTAACGAAATATGTAAATTAACGTAATATACACGATACGTCTATATTGGCTCGCATAATCATGTTTATTTGTGATAAAATGTACGAGATGGATATTATTATTGACATGACTGTTTTAGAAAACGTGAAAATTATTTTGTGAAACGGTATTTATTATATTAGGAATAAAATTAAATATGCGAGAGGCTTCTTCTTTTCCTTTCTTTTTCTTATTGTCAATATTTGTGTTTTTGTTTAATTTATCCTTTTAGTTTAAATTATTATCCTTTTTCATTTAACTTTTATTTTTTGTATTCTTCTCTGAAACAGATCGATATGTAGTGATAAGAACTTTTGAATCACTTCACACTTTCTTTGTATTAGTTTCTATGATGTTATTGTAGGTAATGTTCAATAAATAATATTTGTATTGTATTGTACAGTCAGCATCAGAAGTAGATACGCATTCGAAGGAGTCAAAATGATCTGCACTTTACTCTATTGTCAAGAGAATAGATCGTAGTCTAAGTAAGGTCTAACTATATCTATGCCAAAATGGCCGACAATTATAGCAGTCATTACTCTCAATTATAATTAGTAAAGAGACATGTTAAATGTTTATTATAATAATTACTACTTCATACAGCCAACTCCATTGTTTAAATAAGGTCGTATGGCATAATTGATGTCTTAATGACTGAGATAACTTGCAACAAGGGCGCTTTGTGAGTGGGATATAATTCATAAGCAGCATAAAGCAGTGACCCAAAGGTTATGTACTATGAAATAAATGTTTAAAAAAACGAAAAAACATGTTCAAAAAGCAAGAAATAACTTTAAAATGTTAGGTATGTCAGTCCAACTGAATTCAGCACTTGGTTAAGAATAAAGCGGGACACCGACTTCAGTCCTTACCTATAATTTTAAAAGAAGTTAATTTTTGCTTTTTGAAGACGGTTTTAGTTTTTGAAAACATTTATTTTATTTCATATCATTTACTGATCATAATAATACAGTTATTATTTCCGCTGTCTGTCCTTATGTATGCTTAGATCTTTAAAACTACGCAATGGATTTTGATGCGTTTTTTTAAATAGATAGATTGATGCAAGAGGAAGGTTTAAATGTATAATAACCCGGAGCGAAGCGAGGGCGGGTCGCTAGTAGTTATATAATATATTCGTCCGCGTGTATTTACTCCTATAACATTTGATGAGTTCCCTCGATTGCTTCAAGATCCCATCATCAGATCTTGACGTTCTGGAAACAGGAACAACTAGAAAGTATACCCAATCGAACAAAAATATATTTTCAAATCGGTCCAGCGGTCTTTGTGTAATCAGGGAAGATACATAAAAAATATCCTGACGAATTGAGAACTTCCTCCTTTTATAAGTCGGTCAAAAAGAGCACCAGCAAGAGAGTTTGTCTTCATGGCACTTACTTCCTTCTGTTGAGAAGTACAGTTTTTCGCCGATAACTCAGAATCGATTTATCTCATCATTGAAAATAATTCCTTGAAAGTATTTATTTAGCGTTACCTTTTTTATATTTTATGGACGTAAAGGAAAAAGGGCGCTATTTTAAAGCCAATAATTTCTCTTAAACGGTTCAAGATTTGTATGATACCAAGCTAAGGCTGACCAAACGCGTCACCGAAACCAATTTACCGAACATTAGCATCTCGCCAGCGTCTGTGGTGGGCACTATCTTCGACATTCGAAAGAAATTATTGATGTTGCGTCGGCGCTGCGCGAGCGCTGGTAGAATTCCGACTCTCAAAAGACGCTAGTGTGACGTCAGCCTAAGAACCAGCTGTGGTAGGACCTTGTGCAGGGTCCGTCCAGAGCAGCATTCCCATTGTTGTGTTCCGGAGTGGGGATAAGACAACCGGTGAAATTAGTAGCTTAGAGGCATTCCATCTTAGTCCTCAGGGTTGGCAACACATTTGAAAACTTCGGATTGCAGTCTTGAGAATTCAAATGTATATGGGTCTCAGATTCCACTTACCATCACATGGCCTGAGTGCTCGTGTGCCATGTCTTTACTATAAAAACTCCATCTCGATTAAACAAGCTTAAGAATCGGTTTATCCGTTTGGGAGCAGGAGCACACACGATGCTACCGACAGACAACTTATAAAATCCCGGGATTGAAGTAAAATACCTGTTCCTCATCATTGAGAGTCCTCTGCAGCCATAGGAGGAGCAGGTTGTCGCTGCTGTTACCCACGGCGTGGTCGAAGGGTCCTGTCAACGTCACCTTCAGGGACACCCTGCAGCTTGAGGAGTTTAGGGGATACTCTGAAAATAATACCAGTATAGACTTAATACAGCGGTTTCCGGATTAGAATAGTGGCACTCCATGTCATCCCGTAGATGTCGTAAGAGGCGACTAAGGGAATAAAGGCTTGTAGTACTGTTAGGCGATGGGTTTGCAACTTGTCACTCACTAAAACACTGGTAAACATCTTAACCTGTTTGTGCAAAATGTCGTTACAGAATTATAAACAAGTCTTATTAGAGTTAGATAGATAGATAAAAAGATAGATAAAAACTTTATTCAACATAAACACAAACACAGGCTCTTAAATTAAACATAAAACATTAAAAATATAGACAACAAACACGAGACTTAAAATATACATTGACTTATATACGGTGGGAGAGCCATGTGTTGTGCTGTGAATTGGCGCTGACTCAGCATAATGCTGCAGAAACTGCAGCGCTGATATTCTGCCAGAACCATTGGAATCAGGTCTGTGGCGCCCGAAAGAAGCCGAAAGATGTGCCAAACGACCATGATAATATGAATATTAACCTTAAGTTATTAAAGTTGTTGCTATTTCTGTAGCTCTGCCTACCCCACTCTGGGAATGAAGGTGTTATGTATGTAATTTTTTAAATACTGAAAGTTGTTGTTGATTATCCTTAGCGAATATTTCGAAGCTGTATTTTGGGAGTGGGCGGAAGAAGGATATGCAGGGGATCGGATACCGGTTAAATTTTCAAATCGTAATTATGTACTTGACGCAAAACCTTTTCATTTCGGTTCCGTTCGCATGAACCGGTTTTTAAACCAAAGTTTTTTCAAGCTAAAAAACAGGTTAATTCTGCCGCACGTCATGCACGTTAAACAGACCCGCTTATAGTTTTTTGCTCAGTACAAAACTTTTAGTTTCTCGACTCGCTGCTCGTGGATTAAACCGGTTAGTTAAGGTTAAAGTAAAGTTCTCAAAACGTTCGCGTTTCCTAAAAGTTGGGAACAAAACCGGAATAAACCAGTATTAACCAGTATTTTTCAACCGGTTCCGTGCCATGACGATATTAAAAATATTTATAAATGTTGCCTTTATAATGTTGGGCTTACCCTTGAATTTCGACACACATTTCACAAAATGTTTTACTCCGCCGAATTTTTATATCATAGACAGGCACTTCCTCGAGCTGGAGTTATAATTTATTTATGGTCACAGGGTTAACCTAACCTAACCTGCTTAAGATAACCTTAAAACTAAGGTTCATTCAAACCACATACGATAAAATGGGTATCAGATACACATATATATTTAAGACACACAGATATTAGCATATACTGATACAAAGATAGCGTGAGATTGTGTGAGAGACGACTGCACCTTTGACCTCCCCTTCTCTCACAGCAGTATGCAGCACCACGTCGGTCCGCTCCCGGTTCATCAACAGAGCCACCGTGAGGAACAGCCAGCCGGCCACCAGCACCGCCAGCTTCAACGACTGCAGAGCTCGGTCCACCTGGGAAGACAAGTAGCTAAAATAAATACAATTGAATTTTAGTTCAAAATACAAACATACACATAAAATCAAGCCTTCATTCCGAGAGTGGGGTAGGCAGGGTTACAGAATTACCAACAACTTTAAAAAAGTTGTTGATCACTCTGTTACCACATTTTGCACAACAGGCTAAGATGTTTACCAGTTATTACTGATAGGTTGCAAGCCCATCGCCTAACAGTACTACAAGCCTTTATTCTCTTAGTCGCCTTTATTCTCTTACGACATCCACGAGAAGACATGGGAGTGGCACTATTCTAACGCGGCAACCAAACGGATGGAATTAAAAATATTGTAAAATAAAATATCAGGGGACACTTACACAAATTGACCTACTTAGTCCCAAACCTAAGCTCTAGGCCTGTACTATGGGTGCTAGACAACGATAAACATACTTATATAGAGAAATTCATACTTAAATACGTAGAACGTGGTTGTGGAACGACGACTTCAGTTGGACTGACCTACCATTTTAAAAGCAGTTGTTTCTTGCTTTTTGAAGGCGGTTTTTTGCTTTTTAATGATTATAATATACTGGTATGTAATCCCACAACTTTACTAATAAGAAACAAGCAATGCCGCGGGAAAGTCATCGTCATATATTTACACCATTAAATTTAAATGGGGTTTGTCATAGTCGCTCAAAATATCTTAATCGAGATACCTTATCCCCCCTTATCCCTTGAAATAGGTACCGTTGAGGAGTTCCCGTGGCCATCAGTGGTGTTCATCATCAGTTCCACTTCACCAAATGATGGATTTGTCACTGAAAATACTAAAGTCACTGTATTCCTATAATATTTCGGGGAGTTCCTTCGATTTCTCCAAGATCCCATCATCAAATCCCATATAGACAATGGGACCAACTAGAAAGTGAACCATACCCTATCAAACAAAACACATTTTTTCGAATCAGTCCACGCGGTGTAAGAGTCATCGGAGAACATACACTTAAAAAAAAAGATCCCGAATTCTCTTCTTCTCTCTTCTTCAGCCTGTTGCCACCCAATGCTGAGTATAGGCCTCTTCCATTGCACTCCATTTTCTACGGTCTTGGGTCTTCCGTATCCAGTCCTTACCGGCTATTTTGACCAGATCGTCGGTCCATCTCATGGGCTGCCTGCCCACATTTCGGCGCCCCGAACGGGGTCTCCATTCAAGGACTTTTTTGCCCCATCTTCCGTCCTGTCTACGGCATATGTGACCCGCCCACTTCCACTTCCTCGAAGCTATAATCTTAGCGATGTCGACTAGTTTGGTTTTACTCCGGATAACCGGATCCCGAATTATTATAACGCAAAAATAAAAAATATTTTTGATCTTTTACCAGTATTGTGTTTTACCTGTTTCCTCCCGGCTGATTGTGCTTTCTTCACTGATTCGGTGTGAGGTTCCATTAACCTGAAATTGATGTGAGATTAAATTCAAACTTTAGTCACGATATTATTGCTGTAGTCATTACTTTCAAAACTCCAAAACGGCTTGACCGATTTTGATAAAATTACATGGAACATGGAACTGGCCAAGTGTGAGTTGGGAGCAAGTAGTCCAAGCATCTACCAACGTCTGATTATCATCATACGTGTGCTAACACGGGGCACAAAAATAATAATGGACGTAAAAAAATCGACAAAAAATATATCGATGTTACTGTCAAGATCAGGATGTTATTCAAAATTAATAAAAAAAAAAAATCTCTTTACATTTTCTTTGAAACAATAAATGTTTTTTTCCAGATTGTTTTCTTAGTGACGAATACCGCCTAGACGAAAGATTCCACTAAACGTTCTCTCAACGCCCACTATTGTGGTCAACGGGACATTACTTACTCAAATATTTAAAATGACTAAAACCCGTTTTCTGAATCATGAACGATATTGTGATTTATTCACCTTTTATTAATTCTTTACAAACATAACATCACGCCTTCATTCCCAGAGTGGGGTAGGCAGAGCTTCAGAAATACCAACAACTCTAAAGACTTACTGATATTTCTGTAACCACATTTTGCACTAAAAGGCTAAGAGGTTTACTAGTGTATTAGTGACAGGTTGCAAGCCCATCGCCTAACAGTACTACAAGCCCTTATTCCCTTAGTCGCCTCTTACGACATCCACGGGAAGACATGGACTGGCACTATTCTAACCCGGCAACCACACGGGGGTTATTAATTCTTTTTTAATTGTAAATTGTGATTTGCGGAATAATGGGTCAATACCTGAAACGTCATCAGGTCGACTATTCCACAGAGCCTGAAGACCAAAGTCTTCAATCAGTGCGTCCTACCTGTCATGACATACGGAGCCAAAACGTGGACACTTACGATGGGGCTGGTTCACAAAATTTAAAGTCGCTCAGCGAGCTATGGAGATGTTGGCTATGTTGGGAGTTTCTCTGAAGGATCGAATCCGGAATGAGGTGATCCGACAGAGAACTAAGGTTATCGACATAGCCTATCGAATTAGCAGCTTGAAGTGGCAGTGGGCCGGTCATTTGTGCTGCAGAACTGATAATCGCTGGAGTTATCGTATTCTTGAGTGGAGACCGCGAATCGGCAAACGTAGTGTAGGACGCCCTCAGACTAGGTGGAGCGACGATCTGCGCAAGGTGGCTGGCAGAAGCTGGATGAGAGTGCCCACGAATCGTGCTCGTTGGCGTGCCATGGGAGAGGCCTATGTCCAGCAGTGAACTAATATAGGCTGATGATGATGATGATGATTATGACCTGAAATTAACGCTATCTATCTATGTATCTGTCTATCTATAAGACTATTACCAACCTGCCCTCGCTTCGCACCGGGTAAAGTATTATACATATTTAACCTTCCTTATGTTCACTCTATCAAAAAGAAACCGCATCAAAATCCAGTGCGTAGTTTTAAAGATCTAAGCATACATAGGGACAGACAGCGGGAAGCGACTTTGTGTTATGTGATCACTAAATGACACTGGACTTTTGCATTTTTTTATCTTAAACAGCAGTTTTTTTCGTAAATAGAAATAATAAAGTATTTATGCACACGTTTGTTTATCATGGAGACATAAAGCTGAATAGATATAAGTTAAACTTATAACTCTTTTAGCGTCGAGGGTTAACTTACCTAATATCACATTCTTTTTTAGGAACATCGTTGGCGGCGATTTGTTCTTTACTCTTGCTAATTTCGGTGAGCGGTTTATTAAATATGGTTTTGTCTCCTTCGTGGGTTTCTGATGCTTCCAACTTTCCTGTATGGGAAAAGATCTTATTAAAATAACTTGTACTTATTCATACTTGTCAAATAATGCGAGTCAGAGTGCGTTTTTCATTCAAACGAGGCTATTTCGAAGCCTTGGTTCTTGGCCAGGGGTAGTTTTGAGTGAGGTTTAGTGGTGGATACTCCGAGGTTCAATAGAGGAGGTCAAAAGTTCTTAAGATACCTAACTGATCGCACAATCAGATAACACCACAGCGAGAGAGTTTGGGTCAGCATTTGGATTTCCTTACATTTTATTATCATTTTCTGAACATGTTCAATTCCGGCGTTAACCGCAGATTCAATCAGTTGGGTATCCTAGGCACTCTGGAAGTCCTGTATCGGTGCTCGGGGTATCCATCATCAGATTTCACTAAAAGCATCCCCTGGCGAGGAACCAAGGCTTCGAAATAGGCTCTTTAGTATGAAAAACTGACTCTGAGCCTGTATTATTTGACTGCGAGTGTATATTAAGAAAACAAACTACCGAGTCTCTTTAAGGAAGTTTAATATTTTTTGTTGTATGTTTACATCTTATCTTATAGTATCTTATATCTTATCTTACTAATATTAAAAATAAGATTTGGATGTTTGGATGTTTGTTAATCAATCACGCTTCAACCACTGAACGGGATGAAATTGGCACCCATATTTTTTTTTTTATGATAAGGAGAAGGCACACGAGCACTCAGGCCACCTGATGGGAAGTGGAATCTGAGACTCATAGACATTTGAATTCTCAAGGCTATAATCTTAAGACTGCAATCCTAAGACCTCGAATGCGTTGCCAACCCTGGGGACTAAGATGGAATGCCTCTATGCCAGTAATTTCACCGGTTGTCTTATCCCCACACCGGAACACAACAATGCGAACACTGTTGTTTGGCGGGTGGTTAATGGATAAGATGGTGGTAGCGATCCGGACGGACCCTGCACAGGGTCCTACCACATATAGGTCCGATCCTGGAATAGGCCATAGGCTACATTCAATCCCGAAATAAATGACAGTTCCCGTTGAAATATCGATAGTAGAATTGTACGCGAACGGAATCGCGGTAACAGCTAGTATACCATAAATTCCTTTACTTTTTTGGCTTTTCGTTGTCATTAATCATCTCTAAATCGGTTAAAGGCGAACTGGAAGAGATGCCTTAAAGGGATAAATTGTCTAGTGCATCCCTGCAATAGTTTGTTCTATTTTATAATTGTTATCTATTATTTTATAAAATAAAGTGTTTATATATATTATTAATTGGTATGTTCCCAAATTAATTTATTTTTATTCTTTTCTATTCTAAACACAAGCTGAGGTTGTTTTCCAAATCACTTAAACGCGAAAAGAAATCATGCCCCGATTACTTTTGTAAGATATCACTGAATCACTCGGCTTCCAGATTGATTTCATTCAACCCCAATTATAATTGGCTATTTGGACTGTGAAGCAAAAATGTCCATACAAAAAGTTTTCCTCCCCTTAAACGTAGTCCGATTTTTACGATTTTTAAATATGTTGTAGATATTATGAAAAACCACGTCTGTACGTTTTCCTTTCCAAGAAAAAAAATATTGGTATGAAAATAAAGTGAAAAACAAAAGTGGAAAGGTACAGACCTAGTTTTCCATAATATCTTTCTGACGACACGCTAGCCTAGTTGGTAGTGACCCTGCCTTCGAAGCTAGGAGTCCTGGGTTCAAATCCCGGTAAGGGCAGAAATTTGTGTGATGAGCACGAGTATTTGTTCCTGAGTCTTGGATGCTTTCTATGTATTTAAGTATATATTTCTATATATAAGTAAGTTTATCGTTGTCTAGTACCCATAGTACAAGCCTAGAGCTTAGTTTGGGATTAGATCAATTTATGTGACATTGTCCTGTGATTTATTTATTTATTTATCTACAATATATTTAAAAAATAGTGGAAATCGGATTAAATTTAGGGAGTTGTATGGATTATTTTTAACAGCTACGCGATTTAGAGATCGCTTCACAATCCTCTTAATATATTTAAAAAAAGCGGCCAAGTGCGAGTCGGACTCGCCCATGAAGGGTTCCGTAGCAGCAAGTAACATAATATAAAAGTTCGTTGTAGCTTTGATCAATGTTTTTATGACGTATTAAAAAAAAACTACTTACTAGATCTCGTTCAAACCAATTTTCGGTGGAAGTTTGCATGGTAATGTACATCATATATTATTTTTACATTTATCATTCCCTTATTTTAGAAGTTACGGGGGGGGGACACACATTTTTCCACTTTGGAAGCGTCTCTCGCGCAAACTATTCAGTTTAGAAAAAAAATATAATAGAAACCTCAATATCATTTTTGAATACCTATCCATAGATACCCCACACGTATGAGTTTGATGAAAAAAAAATTTTTGAGTTTCAGTTCTAAGTATGGGGAACCCCAAAAATTTATTGTTTTTTTTCTATTTTTGTATGAAAATCTTAATGCGGTTCACCGAATACATCTACTTACCAAGTTTCCACAGTATAGCTCTTATAGTTACGGAATAAAGTGGCTGTGACATACGGACGGACAGACGGACAGACATGACGAATCTATAAGGGTTCCGTTTTTTGCCATTTGGCTACGGAACCCTAAAAATGATCGGTTGTTTTGTGTGGAGGTTTATGTATGTATGTATGTAAACTCTTTATTGCACAAAAATATAAATATTACAATTATAATACTAAATTAATGTACAAAGGCGAACTTATCCCTAAATGGGATCTCTTCCAGCTAACCCTGAATCAAATGAGTAAGGACAATCCATGGGGTTGGACACATACAAGTTTGCACAAAAAGTAAAAAGAAATGATAATACTTATAAATAAATAAATAAATTTTAAACAAATTAGCAAGTACATAAACTAATATAAACGTACATGTATAATACACACATATATACATATATACATACATATACATATATACCTACATAAATATATAATATAAATAACAACTCTAATCATTATAGGAACCTGACTTCACGACTCATTCAGCCACAAAGTTTTTAAATTCCTCTTTAGAGAGACTACAGAAGGGGACTGCCTTAAGGACAACGGAAGTTCATTCCACAGTTGGACACCACGGACTGTGAAGGATTTGGCATAGAAACGTGTTTTATTTGACGGAACCGCAAGGGAAAGATTGGCGCTGGAACGCAGGCGATGACCGCTGCTGCAGGCCAGATAGTTGAATCTTTCAGAAAGATAGGGAGGGGAAGAAGGAAGGAAGAGGACATTGAAAAGGAGTGAAAGTACATGTAAATCTCTACGGCGGCGGATAGGAAGCCATTTCAGCTGCGTACGAAACATCGACACGTGATCGAACTTTCTCAGCCCAAAAACGTACCGGATACAAACGTTCTGCAGACGCTCTAGTCTGTCAAGTAGCTCCTCTTTTAAGTCCAAGAACGCTATATCGCCGTAATCTAGAAGCGGGAGTAATAAGGAACGCGCAAGTGTCAGTTTTGTCGGGAAAGGCAGGAAATTCTGCAGGCGCCTCAGGGAGTGGAGTGACGCAAAGAGTTTGCGACTTATTGTACTGATGTGAGTTGACCAGGACAAAGTCTGGTCCATAGTAACACCTAAGTTTTTGACTGTCGAGGAGAAGGGGATTGGAATCCCATCATAGCGAACATTAGGTACCACGGTCTCAGACAGTCTAGAAATAAAGTGGGGGCTACCAAGAACAATAGCCTGCGATTTCTTGGCATTCACTTGTAGACCGAATCTCTCAGCCCAGCATCGTATCGATTCAAGATCGCTGTTAATTTGCTCCACCAAGGAAGGGAAATCATCAAAACCGGCAGAAGAATATATTTGCAAATCATCCGCATACAAATGGTAGGAAGAACGAAGTGACTGGGAGATACTGTTAATAAATATTGAAAAAAGAAGAGGAGAAAGCACCCCGCCCTGAGGAACACCAGCGGAGAGTTCGCACCACTCAGAATATTTGTCATCAACTCTGACACGCTGGTGCCTCCCAGATAGGTAGGACCGAAACCATGAAAGAGAAGAAGGAGAAAAGTTAAGAGTATTAAGAATTCCAAGAAGAATATCGAAGTCAACGGTGTTAAAAGCGCTGCTGAAATCCAGTAGGACAAGAACTGTGAGCTTTTTATTTTCGATATTAAGACGAATGTCATCGGTGACCTTAACCAAGGCAGTGACAGTGCTATGCCCGGGCTTAAGCCTGACTGGAAGGGGTTAAGGAGGTTATGCCTATTGAGATGGGATAGGAGACGGCGATTCACGAAATGCTCGATAACTTTGGAAAGAACTGGAAGAATGGAGATAGGGCGGTACTGAGCATACGAGGATGGGTTAGAGGATTTAGGAAGTGGAATCACGTGGGCATATTTCCACGTTGAGGGAAAGGTACCGGATGAGAGAGATAAGTTGATGATGCTGGAAAGGATGGGAGCAATACAGTCTGCCGCGAGCATGAGCATGTCCACGCCAAGGCCATCTTCACCGACAGCTTTCGTCTTAATAGACCTGAGAATGGCAAGTGTTTCTTGCGGTGAAATATTACCAAGCTCAAAAGTAGAGGAGTCGGGGTGTGTGGCAGAAGAAAGATAAGATAGAGTGAGTAGTTTGACAGAAGGGTTAAAAATTACGGGGGGAGTGGAAAAATGGCTATTAATGGTTTACATACTGGATTATATGTATTTTTTTATAATGAGTATTTTCGGAGGGGAATCAAATGGACTCCAATTTACAGTTTTTTCGATTCTCCTCCGAAATGACTTCCTGTTTACATTATTAAAAATATACAAACAAAACAGTAAATTGAGTTAAATAAAACTACGGGTCATTTTTTTATATTTATTTCGGGGCATTTTTTCGTTTGAAAGATATTAAAAAATAATACAGAAAAACGCCCGTCCAAACCGTTGGCCCCAGGTTGGTCCACCTAGTAGTCTATTAGTTATACAATATACCAAAATGGTCAAAAAAAACCAATTAGTTATACTGCTCAGTATGTGTTAAGTAGATAGGTTAGGTTAGGTTTGTTTTAATATCGGGCCCGGAGGGCCAAAACAACCCAGAAACAGGAGCTCTGTGGAGCAGAGCTCCGTCGACTCTAATGCAGACAGTGCTTTTGGGAAATTACGACCCATCCTCGACGGAGTATAACTAACGTGACCATTTTTTTTTCAACTCAAAACGGGACATCGGTTTATTTACGTTAATTAGCAGGTTATAAATTAAAAACTAACAACATTTTTTCTAATGTCCTTTATTTTACTATAAGTAGGTATATGAAGTTAGATACTATTACAAATTAAAATTATTATGTATGGAACATAAATAAAAATATCTACTTAGTTATATTATATTTATATTTGTCAGAGGAACAAATTTGTTTCAATACACCTGGTGATGATTTTAAATAGGAATAAAATTCTTGGCAACTTTTTTTTATGTTCACCTTAGTTATCAACATCGCCTTCAGAACTGGTATCTGTAACTGGGTTTTTTCAGACGTCCACAATTTGTTCATTAAAGAAAATACTCTTTCTACTGGAGCATTTGTAGCAGGTAGACATAAAATATATTCAATTAAAATGCAAAAGTTTTCATGTTGAAGATTGTTGGCGCGAAAGTGTTTAAATACTTCCACCCAACGATTTTCCGTGGAAACATTTAGATTATTCCATTCGGTTATTTTTTGCAACGTGATATAGTTAGAAATTAATGAAAATTCGTCAAATACTTCTGTATCTTTATTACAATCAATATATCCCTTTTCAATCAAATCATCCAGTGCTTTTTGAACGTCTTCCCATGCGGGTACTTTTTTTAAATCTGCCCAATAAAATATCTCCATTTCTTTGGTAAGAAAGTAAGTCCACTGCTCCAGATATTCACGACTTGTTTTATAAAATTCTGTAGCAGTACTTAACACAAACTCTTCATTAATATCAATGCCATTATCTTTTAATTTCGCCATTAAACTACGAACCGTAAATGGAAGAAACTGATTGGTCTGTTTCTGAGCCAAATTGTCTTTTAGTTGATTGATTTCTTTCGCAGCTTCAATTGCCGATAAAGTCTGACCTTCAACCTTCAATACAGCTTGGTGAAAACTTGCTGACTGAGCGTGTAAGAAATAAAGCCACAATTCTGATGTGGAATCTTCAAAAAAGTTTTTTAATAATTGGGGACATTTTTCAATGCTCAAAAAGTAATTTTTCAATGGCTGATACATTTTTAAGACTCTTTCCAAGGCAGGCATAAGCGCAAGCCACCTGGTTTTGCTATAGCCGAGCATTTGGTGATATTCTGTTTCAGTTTCAGCGCAAAACTCCTTTAGAGCTTCAACTCGAACCGTGTAAATATAAAAAAATGAATATATCTTTACAATAATGCTTTCGTAATCCAAAGGCAGTCCATCTGCAGCAGATTTTACTGCATTGTGAATTATATGAGCTTGACATCCAATACCTATTAAGGGTTTTTCCAGAGATGATTGTAATTTCACTAACACATTATTAATTCCTCGCCTAGCTGCTCCTCCGAAATTGACGTTGGCATTGTCCCCACAAAATGCCACGACTTTTGCTGTTAAATTATTATCTGTCAACACTTGGACTAAATAATTGACAATGATATTAGAAGTTTCACCTGGTTGGTCTTGGAGGTCTAAAATTTTTACTTGCACACCTTCGTAAGGTTGAAAAAAGCGCACTACTATAGGATATATTTTTTTATTACCGTGGTTTGAAGCGTCGTTTAAAATTGTAATACAATTGGACTTAGCAAGTTCATCTTTTAATTCTTTGATCGCTGTACGCGCCAAAACATTTACTACAATAGCTTCTGATTTCGTACGCGCGCATGTAAATTTCTGTTCAAAACATGATTGGATTAATTTCGACGCACAATCATTGGAGCGAAAACTGTGGTTTTCTTGTATCGTGTGATAGGCCCAGACGCCTTCGGCCGCGGCAATATCCAAATCCTTTGAAGTTGGGGCGTCCGATTTCTTAAAAAAGTTCAACATTGAAGAGCTTGAAGCGGCGGCACGATCGGCATTTTTATGTTTTTCAGACTTAAATGCTGTTCAATATCACCGGCACCACTATGGGAAACACTAAATTCTGTGCGACACTTTTCGCATGTTACGTCCGAGGGAGTATTTATTTGCTTAATAAACGGGTATTTTGCTTGTAAGCCAACATTAAACGAACACTTGCGTTTCGGCATAATTAAGTTTCCGAAACAAAAATCTTCACGCACCAATAAATACTACACGACCAGCAAACAACAACAAAACAAAGCGACAAGTACACGTGGCCATCTAATGAGTAATGAGGAATTAAATGTCAAATAGTGCAATAATTTCACCCGTTTACCCGCGTTGCGCGTTGCTTGGTACACGACATAATTAATAAGGCACGCGTCGAAGCGCTTACACCTGTTAACCAAGAGTCTATTATTGCTTGATTCGGCGCGCCATATTAGTTGTGTCCTGCTGTAAGGTAACCGATAGCGGGCGCGCGGGGTGCGGTGAATCGGCTGTCGAAGACGCGGTCTCCCTCCCCCGCACAGCGCTCGCGTCAGGTGTGCGCGGATTTTCGCGCGGTTTCGGGAAACGGGACAATTGTGCGTCCCGGAGCTTCATTTTGGGACGACGGGACAGATAACCGAAAAAAGGGATGGTCCCGTTTAAAACGGGACGTATGGTCACGTTAAGTATAACTAATTGGATTTTTTTTGAGTATAACTAGATGGACTAACCGGGTAGCCCCTTAACTTACCGCCAAACAACACTTTTCGCATTGCTGTATTTATCTAAAAGGCAACCGGTGAAATAACTAACATAGAGGTATTCCTTTATGTACCTAGAACATCTGGGATGTTACACTTAGAGACGTTTGCAATCCCAAGACTACAATTTTAAGACTGAAATCCTAAGACTGCAAACCCTGAGGACTAAGGTAGAAGGCTAACAGAGATTTTTAAGTCATTAATGTCAAGTGTAGATATTAATAGAGATACACCTTAATAAGGCATATTAAAAGAAAATAAAACTTTATTACTTAATTATAAATTTTATTTTATTATTTTTTTATTAATTCCAAATTGTCTTTGTTATTGTAATGAATAAGTAAATATAAGTTTTTCTATATTTACAATTTTCAACGCATTTCTTCTATATGATATGTATGATATCAGGTTTGATATCATACATATCATATAACTGAATTAACTTTCATTGTATCGTATGAATAAACATATTATTTAAAGGGGTTTTCTGAAAAAGCTCGGTATCAAAAACATTCGTTTTGATGGCGACGTAAAGATCGTAGCAGAAAGGCAGCCTAAATAAAATAATTTCATTAGTTATAAAGTTACACCACATCTACCATTGAATGACAATGTCCATGTTACGCAAACGGAAAACAGCCAACTCCTGCCGAGCTTTGCTTATCACCATTCTGGAATACAACAACACGAGCACTGCGGTATGTAGATAAGATAGTGGTAGCATTCCAGACGGACCCTGCACAAGGGGCAACGCTAAGCTCAACATCAAGTGGCAAGCGTGCTCGTTTGTCTTAAAACAACCGTGTAGTAGTCGTTTATCGCTGCTCCCTCGGGAACTGTACAATTTTCCGGGATAAAAACTACCCTATGCCCTTCCCCGGGCCTCAACCTATCTCCATACAGAATTTCATCTCATCTTTTTCTCTCATCAGTTTGGCAGTTTAAGCGTGAAGAGGTAACATACAGACAAAAACTTTCGCATTTATAGTGTTACTAGATTTTGCGTACAACTCCACACACACACACACACATAAAATCACGCCTTCATTCCCAGAGTGGGGTAGGCAGAGCTACAGAAATACCAACAACCCCAAAAAGACTTATATGAATTCTGTAACCACATTTTACACAATCAGGCCAAGAAGTTTACTAGTGTATTAGTGACAGGTTGCAAGCCCATCGCCTAACAGTACTACAAGCCTTTATTCCCTTAGTCGCTTCTTACGACATCCACGGGAAGACATGGAGTGGCACTATTCTAACCCGGCAACCAAACGGACGACAACTCCATCCGTCGTTTATCGCTATTCCATCGGAAACTATCCAATATTTCGAGATAAAAATTAGCCTATGTCCTATTCCAGAATATAATCTATCTCTGTGCCAAATTTCATCCAGATCCGATCAGCCGTTTTCGCGTGATTGAGTAACAAGCATCCATCCATCCAAACTTTCACATTTGGGTGAGGACCAAAAAGTTAGACCATAGTTAAGCGCAGTTAACCTTATAAACAACGAAGACGGAAACGTTTCATGGAAAATTTAATTGCGTGTTAGTGTGGCCAACTTTTTGGTCCTTACCCATTTAGGGTTGGATTAGAATACTTACCATGTTGCTGTTCGTAGAGATGCTTGAACGGGGCCAACGAGGGGTCGAACTTGATGGCATCAGGGAGGTCCACCCACACCTCCAGGCTTCCTGGAGTCAGGTCGCTGCAGGATACCATGGAATACACACTGTTATAGACACTGCGTTTTTCCATCGTCTCATTCTTATTTTTCCCTATTCCTTTTATTTTCTCGAAAATTCCAGCCATGACATTTTATCGTTCGATGTATGCTTATTGGAATAGAAGTGTTGTAGCTTGACTCTTATATTGTGTTGTAGTTTGTGAAAACTAGAGGATTCCGGATGTCAATGTTTAAACAGTTTCTTGAGTTACTGTTGTAATTGGAATTATTGATTTGTAGGGTTCGGTACCTAAAAAACGGAGCTCTATTGCTTTCCGTCTGTCTATCAGTCTATCCGTATGTCACGGGTTTCAAGCTCCTGAACAGAATAAATAACAGACCTGATATTTGCATATTTGATTTAAATGGTTGACTCAAAACTGAATGTTGCGGTTTTTTGACGGGTGGTGCGAGGATGGATGTGATTCGTACAGGACCGAGGATAGTGGCAAGTTAACGAAGATGCCTATCCTCGTTAAGACCCAATACCTATTTAGTAATATCGTAATTGCACTTTGACTATACGGTGCATTTTATGTTTAGCATTATTTCCTCAAGCGACAAACCAGGGGACTCAACAGGTTAGATGGCCACCTCTTTTTTAATCTCGTAACACCCAATACCTATTTTAGTAACATTGTAGATATAACTATGTTGAATTGATAATAGAGTGCCTTTTACATTTCCCAGGTTCTCGCTTGAGGACATACAAGCGAGAACTTCGGAACTCGGGAGGTAAAACCGAGCAGTTGGTGGGTACAGGCTTTGGATGGATGATTTTTAGAGGATGGTCTGATTTATAAAAACGAAGGAGGATTCTTGACGACAGACTCATCTGAAAGGTTCGATTTCAACATAGCAAACTTATTGTGTAATGCGCGCGATTTTTCTTTTTAAGTCTTGATATTTTCTGTGTATAAAGTTTGAATTTCTTTATACAATTATGTGTATGTTAATTGTTTGTTTGCCTAATTCACATAATACACGCCTAGAGCTTAGTTTGGGACTAGGCCAATTTGTGTGACATTGTCCGGTGATATTATAAGGCCGAGTGTACCTATTCACATTGATTGTATTACTAGAGGACGCCCGTGACTTCGTACTCGTGGAATTAGTTTTTGTTGCACCCCCTTATAACCCCTTAGGGGATGATTTTTTTAATTTCCTTTGGTCCCGTCCCGCCGCGCCACCATCGCTTACCTAGGCCGATTGACAACGATCGTGATGGCACTAAATACAAATTTAAAAACCTATTATAATAACTCGAATGTCGTTCCATACCTCAAAAGGAAAAAATGGAGTCCTTATAGGATCACTTGCGTCTAAAATTACACCCATATTTGAACATTTCAACCCCATCGCAACCCAACAGGGGATGATGGTATTTCACGTCCGCTACGTTGGATTTTAAAATCGTAGTTTTCGTAATCAGCGACTCGAAAAACCGTACAGTCAATACCCATGTTGATTTTCAGTCTATGTCACCACTTTCAGGGGTTGAATTCTGAAATAACCTGGAACACTTGTTTACTCATTTATCGATAAAAGTACTCCTGTGAAATTTCGAATAAAACAGTCTAACTAAATCTTGTTTCCCCATACAAACTTTGGACCCCCGTTTCACCCCTTTAGGGGATGAATTTCCAAAAACCCTTTCTTAGTGCACCCCTAAACCTCATATGGAATCTACACGTGCTAAATTTGGAATCTCTAGACCCAGCAGGTTTGGGCTGTGCGTTTATATATCAGTCAGTTTCTTCTTTTATATATTTAGATTAATTTATGTATTGTTTTCTGCGGAACCCTAAAAGTAACCGTTACATGAAAGCCCTTCGATTTGTCTATAAAAGGATATTATAACAGTGTTATAATGACATCCATTTTGCATCAGGGGTTATTTAAAACTACAAAGTTATAAAAATATATTATTAATACGTGGATTTTTATAATGACTTACTTACGTTTGAATTATTTTCGCTTAGTTTAGGCAAAAATTTCATTCCGGTGGGCCTAACACTCTGCCACGGGACAAGATTTGACATAAGCTCGGGACTTGAGATTCATCTATTCCATATTCCAACGTAAGAATAAAGTGTTAAGGTTTAAAATAAAAGTTTTTTGTGACTTTCGTATCTTAAGAACGTTTGACGTGAACCTCGGAGTATCCACCATTAAACGACACTCAAAACAACCCCTGGTCAGGAACCAAGGCTTCGAAACTGTGTGAAAAACGCATTACAAGCAACGCAAACCCCAGTGGCTGTCATTTTAATAATTTCATTATAATTATTTGACACTATCCCGTGTGGTTTCCGGGTTAGAATAGTGCCACTCCATGTCTTCCCGTGGATGTCGTAAGAGGCGACTAAGGGAATAAGGGCTTGTAGTACTGTTAGGCGATGGGCTTGCAACCTGTCACTAATACACCGGTAAAGTTCTTGGCCTGATTGTGTAAAATGTGGTTACAGAATTACCAACAAGTCCTTTTAGGGAAGTTGGTATTTCTGTGGCACCGCCTACCCCACTCTGGGAATGAAGGCGTGATGTTATGTATGTATGTAAGTTGTGCCCGTTTGACGTATTTGACATTAGTAGGCCCACAGATCTGTCTCTTATATATAATAAGGCCAGCCAAGTGCATTTTTTGTGCATGAGATGTAATATGCATTTCCTATGGACTCGCAGCAAGTGTGCATCTCCATAAACCTTGATGCGCTAATAAAAAAGACGATCGTTATTTCAATGTCAACTCGAGGATTATTTTCATTTTTTATTGCGACAACGTGTGTTAGTTTACCGTTTTCAGTGTCCACATGTGTACAGTGCTGTGATTACACTATTGGACATTATAAGAAGTCTTGTTTGTGATAAATTGTTTATCCTGTAAGATATATACAGGGTAATTTTTATCAGTGCACAAATTTTAACATATGATTTTGTATCGTTAATATAATATTTTACGACAAAACGATAACGAGTACAAAAAAAAAATTTTTTGTTGCAATTTATCTCTCTTTTACCTTCTCGTGTGGACACAAAGTCACACTAGAAATGATGACATGGGTTGTCAAGCTGTAGGTATGCGATACACTGTATTGATATTCGAAATTTGAAATTTCATGTACAGCCTATCAGACAACAAGCCCCTCTCCTACTGATATTCTAAATTTAAAATTTCATTTATTAACTTAACAACACTCCCCTCTTCTCGCACCCCTTCATTAGAGGCTTCATGAATATCGTTAAGTTAGTGGAATCATTGAATCGGCAATATCTCTATTATTTTTTAAGCTAGAGTGAAAATAACACAACATGTGTTATTGATTAACAATAGCGAAGCAAATATTAATATGTGTGCACCTATTAAAAAATTACCCTGTATATAATTACCTATTAGACTGACTTTAGGTTTCCGTAGTTAACCAAGATCCCTTATGGTTTCGTTATTTTCGTCTGTTTGTCAGTCCGCTCTTTAACTGAGATACTTTTTGTACAACCACCAATAGCCGAATTTAGTTTCACAGACTATTACCATTTTACAAGCACCTATTTCTTTCTTTTTGAAGACAATTTTTCGTTTTTTAAACATTTATTTTTATCTTAAACTATTAAAGCATAGGTGACACAACAATATTCGAAGTATCTAAATGATCTCATGAAATTAGTAATTTGTTACCTATGCTATGTGTCATTTCACAAATTTTGCTGAACCACCTTTGAACCACATTATAGGTACATGTTCAAAAAACCCAAGCCACAAAAAATGAGTAAACCCGCGGTCTGGATCTAGCGGCATTCTTGCGTGCATGAGGTCATCGGCCGAATAGGTATAACTGGTTCGAACCAGCGCACACCAGCCGAAACTAGTTAGCAGCCATCTTTAAACTCGTCGTATTTCACATTATGGTTTTGCCAAAAGTTTTGAGACTAAAATTCAATATTAAAGGGACATTAAATTTCGAATGGTTGCGCCAAGGTTCACATAATTTTTCAACCCCGATTATTAGAAGTCCGAAAATGTTTCTCATAAATTTTTAAACCGTAATTATCTCTACAATTCGGTGTCGGTATGAACCAAAATTTATCTGAATACAGTCTGTTATGAACTCCGAAAGTACAACTAAGTACAACTATGAACATAAAAAATTATAATATCATAAATTCAGTAGTGATGATTCAGAATAAAAAACTGCCTTCAAAAACGTAAAAAATAACTTCTTTTAAAATTGTAAGTACCAACCTAATAAGTTAGTTCAACTGAAGTCGGCTTTTTTGTTGAAAATATTATGGTCGCCGACTTCAGTTGGACTAACCTATTAGTTAAGTACATGCAATTTTAAAAGAAGTTATTTTTTGCGTTTTAAAGGTGGTTTTTGTTTTTTGAAATATTTATTGTATGAAACTTTAAGTTATTTCAAGCGCGTCGCAAGCAACGTCGCTGGGAAGTCATAGTCATTTATTTCAACAAGTAAATATTCTTCGTTGTAGTCGCTCAACTATCTTAATCGAGATATCTTATCGCCACCCTTGAAATAGGAACCGTTGAGGAGTTCCCGTGGCCATCTATGGTGTTCACCAATTCCACAATCACCAAGTGATACTTTATGAATGCAAATGCTAGACTTGTTACTAAAAATGCTAAACGTTTGTCTACAATATTTGAGGAGTTCCCTCAATTCCTCCCTGATCCCCTCATCAGATGCAGATTTGGTTAGGTTAGACCACCTTGGAAGTGTACTCTATCAATCGGGCCACAATTGACGGAGTAATCGGTGAACATACATAAAAAAATCTTACAGTGGAACGTATCCTCCTTTTTTGAAGTCGGTTAACAAATCGGTAGTAGAAAAAAGTGATCCATAAATCTATTTAAAATCGCTAGCGGTTCCTAAATATCTTTGTAAGTTCATCCGTATTTTTAAAACAGGACAATTTTCCTTAAAAGCCGATGCGAAGTCGGGTCGTTAGTTTTAGTATTGCGAATATCCTCGTGTTAATTAGCTATAATTATTGCTATAAATGAAGTGTGAACGGCATTCGTACGGAAACTGCTAATAAAAAGATCATGGCTGCAGGCAAAACGACAAACACCGCGGCGGGTGAGCACATTGAGCACACATCACTTATGTTATGACACCTTGATACAATACTAGATTGCAATTTGTCATATACATACATACATACATAACATCACGCCTTCATTCCCAGAGTGGGGAAGGCAGAGCTACAGAAATACCAACAACTCTAAAAAGACTTGTTGATAATTCTGTAACCACATTTTGCACAATCAGGCCAAGAAGTTTACCAGTGTATTAGTGATAGGTTGCAAGCCCATCGCCTAACAATACTACAAGCCCTTATTCCCTTAGTCGCCTCTTACGACATCCACGGGAAGACATGGAGTGGCACTATTAGCAACCACACGGGCTCTTCTCTTAATAATTAAAGTTATAAAAAAGCTTTGTAATAACGCGCAGAGTATGTTAAGCTTTATAAATAGGATCAAAACGTGGTGATCCCCTGACTGGTCACCATCCAGCATATTTAGATCTCCGATTCCACACAGTTGTAACGCAGGGGGCCAAACATCTGTTGCAATCTTATCCGAGCGATTAGTGTTATCTCGTTCGAGTGGTCCGGTTACAACCAGATAAAACTGGTATATTTCCTATACTAATAATGTTTATATGGTGTGGTTGCTGGGTTAGAATAGTGCCACTCCATGTCTTCCCGTGGATGTCGTAAGAGGCGACTAAGGGAATAAGGCCTTGTAGTATTGTTAGGCGATGGGCTTGCAACCTGTCACTAATATACTGGTAAACTTCTTGGCCTGATTGTGCAAAATGTGGTTACAGAATTATCAACAAGTCTTTAAAGTTGTTGGTATTTTTGTAGCTCTGCCTACCCCACTCTGGGAATGAAGGCGTGATGTTATGTATGTAATAATGTTTATAGTTAACAGCTAAACCAATGAACCGATTTTAATGAAATTTGGTATGGACGTAGCTGTAGTTCCGGAGAAGAATAATGGGTACTTTTTGGCCTGTTTTTTTTTACAGTTCTTTAGGGAAGAGCAGTTAACGACTCCTACAAGGAAGAAATAGCGACTCGTGGGCAACATCCTATCTTATCGTATGTTTTGGGTTACGGATAGGTAAACCTTGACCCTATGGGATCTTTTATGTAATCATCCTTCTTTTTAAGCTCATAATCAAATGCAGCCTCCATTGCTTCCAGAAAGCGGATGGTGGAGTGCAATGGCAGTACCTTGAAATCGTTCGGTTCTGGGTAGCCACGGTGAAGAATTTTTATTATTATTCCGGCGAGGGCATCACATTCACACATTAAGTGTTTCATTGTCTCCACCTCTTCGCCGCACATTCTACAAGCTCATGTCATAAACGCGGGCAACATGTCTAAATATATATTTTAAAAAAAACCTACTACTAAAAACGCTCAAAAAATTCAAAACAAGAAAATATTGTAATCTGAACTTGATTATGTAAGTACAATTTATTCAATATTTATTGTCTACTAGCTGTTGCCCGCGACTTTGTCCGCGTTGAAGTATTTTTGTAATTCGAATTCACTCAAATGAAAGACAAACAAAGATCGCCTAATATATATATTATATATTTGAAATGTGATATCACCCTTTCATTTGACATCCCACACGTTATGAATAACTTTATGTCCTCTAGGGGGCGCTATATTCAATTTAATGTGACGTCACATAGCCTATAACCAGCGGACCAACGATACCCCATTTCATACAGTCAGGTGGGGTAAATAAAAGACACGGGTAAAAATAAGACTAAGTTTTTAACACTCAAAACTTATTCTCCTTCATTCCTATTCCATTTAAAAGGAAGTCTACACACAATGCTTCTTTTAAATGGAAAAGGAATGAAGTAGGTAGAATAAGTTTTCGAGTGTTAAAAACTAATACACTGGTAAACAACTAATAGCCTAGTTGTGCAAAATGTGGTTACAGAATTATTAACAGGTCTTTTTAGAGTTGTTGGTATTTCTGTAGCTCTGCCTGCCCCACTCTGGGAATGAAGGCGTGATGTTATGTATGTATGTGTTAAAAACTTAGTCTTATTTTTACCCGTGTCTTATATTTACCCCACCTGACCCATATTTACCCTACACGTCAAAATCATAACCCTCCTTTTTGCTTCGCCGTAGTCGGGTAAAAAGAAGATCCTAACTGACTGTCTCTGTCTTAGGTCTAGAGATGCCAAATTTGGCACATATGCTATGTCTCATGGTTCCTTATGAGGTCTAGGGGTGCACTAAGGAAGGAGTTTTGGAAATTCATGCCCTAAGTGGTTAAAGTAGGGGAAGAGGGAAACTAATTCTACACGTACCAAATCTCGGGCGTGTGCTAGTTATGTATAAATAAAGGTTCTCTGCCTTTTCACCGACCAATCTTTGACAAGTGCATCGTTTCGCAACCTATTCATTTCCCAACCCGCTTTTTTTCTGTAACTACAAATATTTCAGGTTTTTCATAAAACTAACCTATCCTAACCTATAAGGCTCGACACGATAGTCGTGAAATAAATCCAGAAATATTTACAGTTTCGGAAAAAAACGCGGGTTGTCAAATGATATGTTTGTGAAATTAATCATTTGTGAAACATTGATTATGAAACTATGACTTTATATAGGGTTACCTTCGTTTCATCAAAAAGTTTTTGATCCAATGTTAATTTCCCAAATTTTCATGTGCAAAACCGCTTTTTTTTCTGTAATTACAAATATTTCAGGATTTTATAAAAGCTATCCTAACCTAACCTGAAGGGTTCTACACGATGGTACTAAAATAAATTCTGAAAAATGTATATAACATTGGTTTGGCAAATGAATTGATGATACATTTGACCAAAAATGTTTTGGCCAAACGGCAGGCTACCCTTTGTTTATTAACACTTTACGAAAACTACAAAACGGGATTTAATCGTATGATAAAATAAACATATGTCCCATCAGCCTGCATTGCCATGCAAATTATTGATTTTGTTGTTGATAGTTTATGTATAAAGGCGTGTCCGCTGCGCCATGTTTAGGTACGTCTACTGCGACTTTGGATTGAACAATGTATTGTTTGTGATAACATTTCACTTTTCTTTTGACAGCTGTCATCCCAGTACAATTTGCAGTCTTTTGTAGGATTTTACTATATTTATTTATATTCAAAGGTATCTAAATGAATTCCCATAATTAATAATTAATGCCCTATTTGACAGTTCCTCACTCGAACTCAAAACTTTCAAAAGTAACTTGGTCCCTCCCTCGCAGACGAAGGCGGGGAAAGTCTTCCATCCGTGCCGGAAAATATGTGTCTGTGTTTGTAAACAAAAAACATTTCCGCCACACCACTTTTTTGTTCGAAAAACACGTTTGAAATTTGAAAACATCGAAAACACGGCGCAGCGGACGCGGCATAAGCGGTTAAGATAAAAGATAGATACAGTAGAACGTACAACCTCCTCCTTTTAATCGGTTAATAATAGTAGAGTAGCGGAGAACTAATTCTCGCGGGCGTCTTCTAGTAGGTAATGAATAAAAAACCATGGCTTTGTTTATTTCTGAGGTCCTAGTGAAAAAGGGTATATAAGTCTTCTGAAGATCAAGTGAAGAAGGGTTTAAGTCTTTTGAAGATCAAGTGAAGAAGGGTTTAAGTCTTCTGAAGATCAGGTGAAAAGGGTTTCTTCTGAAGATCAAGTGAAAAAGGGTTTCTTCTGAAGATCAAGTGAAAAAGGGGTTAAGTTTTCTAAAGATCAAGTGAAAAAGGGGTTAAGTCTTCTGAAGATCAAGTGAAAAAGGGTTTAAGTCTTTTGAATATCAAGTGAAAAAGGGTTTAAGTCTAGTATACTCCGTTTATGTAAGTATATACCCTTTTTATATTACGAGTTAAGTCGACTTATGCCCTTTTTCACTAGGACCCCAGATTTACACTTTACGAAAACTATAAAACGGGTTTAATCGTGTAATAAAATAAACATTTACCTCGACGTTTTGCCTGTGTAACTAGAGCCGTGGTCACGAGAAGACTAAACTAAGTACAAATATTTTGTAATTTATTTAAGAGAGAGACTACAATGTATCTCAATAACCATAACGCCTGTGTTTCTTTGGGTACGAGTGTATTAACCTCCCTCTTACCGTATCCTCCATACTGTTCCACTGTCCCTTTATGTAAAGTAGCTTTAACCTTCAGCGGGCCTATCGTGGTCGTGAGTATCGATGTGGATAAAACATCTGTTCTTTTCCAACGAATATGTAAGTGCGAGGGCGACGGAAGCTTTATTCAGCGCCATGAAGGCGACCATATTACGCGCCGTGAGCCCCAGGTTTGACGTATAGTTAATTGGATAAATTTGCGATTACAATGTTACTAAATATGTATTCAATGTATTGGGTCTTACGAGGTTAAAAAGGAGGTGGCCTCTAACCTGCCGAGTCCCCAGGTTTGTCGCTTAAGGATATAATGCCAAACATAAAAGGCACCCAATAACTAATGTAACAAGGTAGAAATTGCAATGTTGCTAAAATATGTATCGGGTCTTCCGAGGTTAAATTCTTCAGGTCCTGGTAGAATATCAGGTTCGTGACGCGTAGCTGAGCCAGGAACCCTTTCGCAACTTTTTTTTAAATTGTTTTATAATTTTGGTGCGGTGGTAGGACCCTGTGCAGGGTCAATCCGGATCGCCACCACCGTCTCATCCATTAACCTACCGCCAAGCAGCAGTGTTCGCATTGCTGTGTTTCGGTGTGGGGATAAGACAACCAGTGAAACTACTAGCTTAGAGGCATTCATTTGAGTTCTTAGTATTGCAGTCTTGAGAATTCAAATGTCTATGCGTCTCAGATTCCATTTAGCATCAGGTGGCCTAAGTGCTCGTGTGCCTTCAACATTCCATAAAAAAACTGTTGTGGCTGAACCAACTTTTTCTTTATTTTGATCGTCAACTAAGCAAAACAAAATGGAATGATGGGACCAAGATAACTCCTCAACGATTAACGTCTTTGTATCTTGGATAGCAATATTTCGAAAAGGGTGATAAGGTTAAGCATGAGCCAATTGTTTCGCCATGTCCGTCTGTCTGTCTGTCCGTCTGTCCGCGGTTTTACTCAGAGACTTTTGGTACTATATAAAGCTGTAATTAAATTAAACATAGTTATACATTTAAGTTACGCATAAAAAGGTAAAATTAAACTTTAAATAGAAAATATATATATTTATATTTTTATATTTGTTGTTTTTTTCGACATATATGTAGTTTGTTTGTGTTTGTACCTACTCGTAGTAGTCGACTTGCTCTTGCCCGGTTTTTGTGTACCGATAGCGGATCACTTAATAATTACAATCATTATGTAAATACGAAAATCCTTCAAAAATCCACTAACAAGCATAAATTAATGACAAGTTTTCTTTGAATAGCCAGTGTCGATACTTGCATCGAATGTTTGGTAAACTAAATTTTGTATAAGCTTCTTATTAGAATAGGGAGGTATGAAGTATTTGCGTTATATTTAGAAATCACGACACCGTCTGTGACAGACGCAAACTCAACCATAAGACGTCCATACTTAGTAATTCAATCGGTACTTTCTGAACCATTTTATTGTTTTCAAGCCACCATCACAACTTGCGTTACCAACTTAAATTTGCATACATTAACCTTAAGAAAAACCAAATAACATTCCAATTACAAACAGTGTAATCAACGGTTTTTGTGAATTAAAAACACTCGCGACAACACTTTTTGATTTTCGAATCGTAACTTTATAAATGGCCGACAAACATGGCGTCGCCTGCGCCCGAGGTCTCGCGGAGTACTGGCTAAAAAACGGAATTTTTATCAGTTGACACAGCGGTGTCTAACAGAGGTGGCACTCAAAGAGGAAACGCCAATAGCATGAGTCAATTTTAGTACTTGTGGTGGTTTCTAGCGAGTTCCTATGAATATTATAATTAGTTTTTGTTTGTTGCGGATCGATTACAAATAGCAAATAGCGACAAAGAAAGGACCGTGGGTCATTTTGGGCTCACATTTATCAATATTGTACTGAATTATATGTCATATGAAAGTTCTAGTTCTTGAAGTGTAATTTATTTTATTCTAAAGTAGCGAAGGTCGAATCCAGCGAGACTACAGTGTTTTGGTGCGATTTTGAAAATCTGTCATTCAATAGCTACTCACCCTTTTTTTAACGTACGAAAAAGCCACTTTCGCGCTGGATTTGAACATGGATCCCATAAGTACACGCCAAGAGTTTCGACATAATCATTCATCACTGTTGCACATATTTGGAAAAGTGGGCTCAGTATTCATACAAAAGTGCCCATGGTCCTCCGTACGTAATCGCAAACAGACTTAGTTGGGTTTTTTTTCTCATCACTACGAAACAATAGTTTTAGTGTCAATGACCTAGCTTAATCACTTG
Source organism: Acleris holmiana (assembly GCA_949316455.1). Classification (NCBI taxonomy): domain Eukaryota; kingdom Metazoa; phylum Arthropoda; class Insecta; order Lepidoptera; family Tortricidae; genus Acleris; species Acleris holmiana. The sequence continues at coordinate 6,562,976 of OX438791.1, read as the reverse complement.
TGTTAATACCGAAATATCATTAAAATGAAACTGTAACTCGTTCTAATAGTGTGCTATCATAATAATACTAATTACTTCGGTCTTGCCCGTGTGGTTGCCGGGTTAGAATAGTGCCACTCCATGTCTTCCCGTGGATGTCGTAAGAGGCGACTAAGGGAATAAGGGCTTGTAGTATTGTTAGGCGATGGGCTTGCAACCTGTCACTAATACACTAGTAAACTTCTTGGCCTGATTGTGCAAAATGTGGTTATTGAAATATCAACAAGTCTTTTTAGAGTTGTTGGTATTTCTGTAGCTCTGCCTACCCCACTCTGGGAATGAAGGCGTGATGTAATGTATGTATGTATGTACTTCGGTCTTTTATAGTTTGCCATGATTATTCTTAGTCATAATGTCATAAGGTCCTAATTATAATACACCAAAACTAAATTAGATCAATACGCAAGATGATTAAGAAAATCTTTACAGATTACTGTAAAGATTTTCTTAAATATCATAGTGTGGAATACAATAATTAGAATAGAATAGATGTTTAATAAAAATCTGGTATTATAAATAAAACTTCAAATGAGTTAATTTATAAAGAAAAAAAAACAAAGACATTATTATCACAGAAATAAAATATGAGAAACATTTTTTTTTTTTTTGGGGGACCTACGTTGTTAGCCTCTGATGGCTTTGACTTCTTCGCCGGAGAGAGGGCGGACTCCTGATGGGAGTCCACGCGGTAAAGGGTTTTTACACTAGCATGCCTAAGGGCGCCCCTATTGGGCCGACCTCGGACTTAGGACGCTAGGGGAGAATTTCAATCGAATTGGAATAGAAACAATGTGCTCCCTAATAGCCACACTTTGCGTTAGTCAAAGTCAATAGGTCATAATGTTTTAAGTTATGATTATCGCAAGTTATAACGTAGTTTTGTAAAGAAGCTGTTACTTATTTAGGATTTTTAATAATCAAACCTTACCCTTACCTAACCTTGTCTACACGTAATATATTTAAGAAAATCAGAAAAGTTAACGGATTCAGCGATATAAAAAAATTACTATCAATAATTATGTCAACAATGCTGCCCTGCTGACGCAAAAGGCAGTATTTGAGATAAAACTCCTGTAGCAAATTCAACCTTATGGCGAAATACATAGGATTGAATTTGCTTTGGCTACTGCGTTTGAGATACTGCTTATTTATTTAGGAGGGCAGAATGACATGGCCAAGAAAATGATGGGAAAGAACGGGCTCCCAAAGTTAACACATTGGCTATCTTGTCCCTGTTTACAATAGGGGACATGCATGAAAATCAGAATTGAGTTTCACTTAGGAGATAACGTAAAAAAAACACGTAAAACGCAATATAATAAGTTTCGATGCGTTTATTAAGATTTTACGTAGAATCAAAAGTTAGATGTAGATGATTCAGATGGATTTTTTTGGAATCCTAAATTGTAATTTAACGATATTGGCATAAACATACTTGTTTACGAAGTAAATGCAAATTTTCCTTCCTTATATTTTAAGCATGGAACACCAGCTGTGACGTCATTCCTGTCGTCGATTTTGTACAGTGTTTTTGCAGGGGGTCTGAACTAGGACTTTTTAGAACTTCATATCTTATGAAAAAGTTACACGACAATTATTTCGTGTGTAGTTATTCATCTCTTTCATAGCACTTTCCAGAGAGCGTTTGAAAAAAATAATTGCATGTTCCCTATTACAGTTTCCGTAGAATTGTCAACGAAATGGGAGGTAGCGAATTAGTTATGCCATGCGGTTGAAGTCGCGGTCAGAAGCTAGTAATAGAATAATAAGGAAAATTGTCAACAATAGACGTAATTAAAACGTTATTATATTATTCAGCGTCGGTGGCTTGAATAATTATCTAGTGTAAGTCAAGTTAATTAATACGAGTAGGTAGGTGTATTTAAGTAATTATTTATAGTATTTTTAGGGTTCCGTACACAAAGGGTTCCAACGACACCCGCAAGACGGGGCTTAGTAATGCCTCCGCTATCCGAGGTCCGTCTGTCTGTGGGTTATAATCTTATAAATGCGAAAGTGTCTTTGTTGTACTGAATCAATTTCGATGAAATTTGGAATAGAGATAACTAAAGTCCCGGGGAAGGACGTAGGATACTTTTTGTCTTGGAAAATATGTCAGTTCTCTTGGGAATAGCGATTAACGACTTCTACGCGGAGGGGGTCGGGCAACAGGGGGGTTATTATGACATAACTATGCAGCTCTGTTGACGCTCAGGGAAGAGGACAGAGCTATATAACTGCCATAGCTCTGTCCTTTACGCTCACCGTAAAATCAACTGCATAGCTAGGTCATAATAACCCCCCAGGTAGTAATATATACACAGTGAATTGTACACATAGTGTATTTTTCTACATACATACATAACATCGCGCCTTCATTTGCAGAGGCACAGAAGCAGAGCAGGAATTAGGCAGAGCTACAGAAATACCAACAACTCTAAAAAGACTTGTTGATAAATCCTTTGGTTATTCTGTAACCACATTTTGCACAAGTAGGCTATGAATGCTATGATGTGTACCAGTTTATTAGTGACAGGTTGCAAGCCCATCGCCTAACAGTACTACAAGCCCGGAAAGACATGGAGTGGCACTATTCTTACCCGGCTACCACCCAAGGTATAGTTTTTTTTATTGCCGTGATATTAACAAATTATTAAAATTACATATTTAAGGGTATACAAGGATCACAAGGTCTAATCCCATTTGGCCGGTTTTTAGGGTTCCGTACCCAAAGGGTAAACACGGGACCCTATTACTAAGAGTCCACTATATCTCATGTACTGTGATAGCTAAGATAGTCTCGTAGGCCCACCATACTGCAAACAGGAAGATTTTTGTGAATGGGAATTTTGTCTAGCAGCAAGGAAATAAAGTTCAAAAACGTTTGCTCTATAATGCCAATTCCAATTTTTGAACAAAGAAAAATCAACTTTATTCCTATAGTAATGTAGTTTAAATTAAATTGCCTCAATTATGTACATACTAATGCATTATGAGGATAGTTGAAATTTCAAAAATAAATAATTTAATTAAAATAAAATAAATACATACCTACTTTGGAATGGTGTCTATTGTTCTGATAATGGTACGGAACCCTTCAAGCGCGACTCCGACTCGCACATAGCCGGGTTTTTTACATGACACGGAGAAGGCAAACGAGTACCTAGGCGACCTGAGGCCTAGCCAAGATGCGCACGCCAACTAGCGTTTCTATTCGTAACTATTTAAACCAATCGCGTCACTGGTAGATCACGTGACATTTCTTATGACGCAAATTATTTGATGGTAATATCAAAACATCAACCTATTTGTACCTATTTAAATAAATCCAGAAATGTGTACTTTGATGTCAGCTGACAAAATAGGTGACATTTTAAAGTGTTTTTCGAGTAACTACTTTAAACTAGGGGCCATCACTAGTTTGAATTTATGAATTTCATTACCACCTTTTGATATTGCCATCAAAATCCCGATGTCTATCTACCTGTAATTTAGTGGTGGTAGGACCCTATGCAGGGTCTATCGCGAACACCACCATATCCATTAACCTACCGCCAAGTAGCATTTTGCGCATTGGTGTGTTCCAGTGTGGGGATAAGAATACCGATGAAACTAGTAGCATAGAGGTGTAGAAAGAGAGGACAATAGAGAGACCTCTCTCCAAGCGGGAGTTATACCTTTTTTATTATAAAGAGAAGACACACGAGCACTCAAGCCACCTGAAGTGGAATCTAAGACCCATAGACATTTGAATACTCTAGCTAGACAATAATCCTAAGACCTCAAATGCGTTGCCAATCCTGAGGACCAAGATGAAACGCCTCTATGCTAGTAATTTTACCGGTTGTCTTATCCCCACACTGGAACACAACAATGCAAACACTGTTGCTTGGCGTGTGGTTAATGGATAAGATGATGGTAGCGATCCCGACGGACCCTCCACAGGGTCCTACCACCACTAAACCGCGAGGGAACCGAAATCCATTTGGATGAAGTTGGAGGTGGTATATAAGTCAACCGACTGAAGAAACTTCGTTAGCGCGATGTAGCGCACTGTCAGATTTAGTTGCGCTGTCTGACGCTGGCGGCGCTGGCGAGTTGGTTGTTACAAATTGTCGCTAGATGTCACTAGGTCGCCACTGAGGCATTCCTTCTTAGGCCTCAGGGTTGGCAACGCAGTTGAAGTCTTAGGCCCGTATTAATAAACTGATCTTGATTTAAATGCCCGTCTCAAGATACGTCAAAGATGACAGTTTTCTATGGTTTGACGTTTACTTTGACGCATCTTGAGATAGGCATTTAAACCGAGACGAGTTTATTAATACGGCCATTAGGATTGTAGTCTTGAGATTGTAGTCTTGAGAATTTAAATGTCTATGGATTTCAGATTCCACTTACCATCAGGTGGCCTGAGTGCCAGTGAGCCGAGCTGTAAAAAACATAGTGAGTAATCTTCTCCTAAACTAATCTATAATCTGGCAAGAGCCGAGGTATATGTTTATACTTTTCCAACATGCACGGATATTTCAATTTCGGCTCCATTTCGTATGGTGATTGGGGGCTGTGGCACCGAACAAGACACAGCGCAGCGATTTGTTGATTTAGCGACTGATTCCGTTACTGGTGGACAAACAGTTTCGACATGGGAGTATAATATGTATAATTACTACTTTGATGGTCAAGTCATAGTGATTCAGATTTTGTTTTTATAGAGAACATGCATGAATAACAGAATTGAGTTTCATTGATACGATTTAGGATTTAGGTAATAAAAATAATAAATTAAAATTAAATATAGGTTTCTACAATAGCTATAAAGATAAACTAGTACCTAATAAAATAAAGTTAGTCAATATTTTCTTGGAAACTTAACAATTCAATATAAGAGTAGAATGTGTGCTCGAGAAGCCACTTCTTGAGCCTTCTTTTAAAACAGAGCAAAGAGGAAGCTGAAGTGATTGATTGGGGCAGCTTATTGTAGACTGCTGGTCCCATAATATAAGTCACCTTGCCGGACTTTGGTTCTGTGTCCTTCATCAGATCAGCGTGACACCATAAAATTGCAGTGTCACTGGGTTTACATACATAAATACATAACATCACGCCTTTATTCCCAGAGTGGGGTAGGCAGAGCAACAGAATACCAACAACTCTAAACTTGTTGATAATTCTGTAACCACATTTTGCATAGTCAGGCTAAGATGTTTACCGGTGTATTAGTGACAGGTTGCAAGCCCATCACCTAACAGTACCTACTACAAGCCTTTATTCCCTTAGTCGCCTCTTACGACATCTACGGGAAGACATGGAGTGGCACTATTCTAACCCGGCAACCACACGGGCAAAATCATCACTCGCAGCAAAAACCAACTTTTCTCTCGTCTTGCACAAATAACTATTTTAACGTTGCGACCTCTTCTGCACCACATTTTACTAAAATAAAGATATTTGAAAAGTGTCGAGATTTGTAAAATGAATTAACCTCTAATACCACAGACCTAAATTAAACGCAAACTTAACGGCTTCCCTTCGACCTTCACACTCCACTTGATAAAGAGATTACAGAGGATCGGCTGCTTCGGGGGTCGTCTCGAACTCATAAGGTACCAAGTTCAGCCAGGGGCTTACCACGCTGCCCCGGGAACTAGTGTCAAATACGACAAACGGGAATTAGTGTCAAACATTATTATGTAATTATTAACACAGCCACCCGCGAGGTTTAAGTTGCTTGGTAATAAAATGACTCAAGTCACACAAAACACACTTCTATTGTAATCCTTTTCAAGAAATCATGAGCGCGCCCAAGGACATCGCTGTACCAAAAGCACTGATACGCGGTGTGCATTAAATTGGACAATGCATTACCGATGGACATGCGACATGTACCCTCAGTATTTGTGTCCTCAGTTATTTCTCTTACAAGGTTGTCTGGAAGAGATCGCTATTTAGCGGTAAGACCGCCTGTTGTATACCTATGATTTAAATGTACTGTTCCGTGTTCCGTGTTCTGTTTTTTTTTTTTTAATTTTTGGTGTTCAATAAAGAGTATTTGTATTGTATTGTATTGTACCCGTCAATCTTTTCCGAAAGCGCATTTTAAGTTTACTACATGACAAAATGTATTAGGGCATTAATTATTTTCTTACACATTTTAACGGATACATTTTAACATAACAATAATACCTATAAAATTAACTTTAAGGTATTTTTTTTTAAATATGGATTATTTTATAAAATACTACGACATACATGTAAGAAATTTCAATTGTGATATGAAATAGACAATTGTCATTATAACTTGTAATTATACCTACAAATTAAAATATATTGTTTAAATTGTATAATTTAGGTGGCTTACTATAGATATTAATATTGCTACACCCTAAAAGGGTCCATGTACAGCACTTTAATTATTCTGTAAGACCAATATTGTAAATACCATGCCAACAATTATAAATAAATAGATGAATAACTCCGGGTGGCTGTCATTTTAATAATTTCATAATAATATTTATTTATATTTGACACTAGGTAGTTCCCATTTGACGTATTTCACACTAGGTAGATTCCGTGGCAACGTGTTAAGCCCACAGAATTAAGCTGTCGATGAAATGAAATTCGGTGAAACACGTTCGATGAAATGAGTGTCGGTGATTCCCTTTTTCTAACTTAAGTTGATCACGCAATGCTCCTACGGTGTGAAACATCGTCAGGAACTTCACATTTGTACAGCTAAGTGTGTTATATGCAGAGATCGGACAAATGGGCGTCATTACTCGCAATAATATGGACATGACTCCAATTTTAATTAAACAAATTAAATTACGATAATTTATTTCTCATCTGAACTTTAATCTTTAACCTTTGCAGGATAGTAATAAATGAATAATACAAAGACGTCAGGAGTGGCCATTGATATTATATTAATTTAAGTACATAAGTTTGCTCCATCAACATCCGTGGATTGCGAAAGAAGCTTTCACCTCATAAGTTTATTTTAGCCGTGAAAAGGAATAAAATAACCACGGAAAAATTATAAAAAATACTGTTCAATAACAAGTTATTGTATCATCTATTTATTAATTATTACTGCCTTGCGAAGGATCAAAATTATTTTTAGGGTAAGTAATCAATTAATGTAATATAATTTGTTTAATTATATCTATGAAGTCATGTCGATATTATTGAGAGTGATGACGCCCCTTTGTCCGATCTCTGGTTATATGGAACTGACGTAAGCGATCGATCGTCAGGAAACTTGTTGAATTCTACACATTTTCGATAATTATCATTCTTTGTAGGCAGGTAATAACTTGGGCCGGTTGCCATGGTCAAATATTTTTGGTAATGAATGGTGGTTTTTTAAGTCAAAATTTAAAACTTTTTTTTTATGGCATTGATACGGCAACCGAGCACACAGGCCACCTGATGGTAAGTGGAAACTGTGACCCATAGACATTCGCATTCACAAGACTGCAATCCTAAGACTGCAAATGCGTTGCCAACCCTGAGGACTAAGATGGAATGCCTCTATGCTGGTTATTTCACCGGCTGTCTTATCCCCAAACCGGAACACAACAATGCGAATGCTGCTTGGCGGGTGGTTAATGGATAAGATGCTGGTAGCGATCCGGACGGACCCTGCACAAGGTCCTACCACCCGCGAATGTCCTATATTCGAATAGTCCTAAAAACTTCGAATGTCCTATCCTTTTCACGCATCATTCGTGGCTTTATCGAGAGAAAGAGCTAGTGTAATTTAGAACTTCAATTATCAGTAACTGCAGTATGAAGAGTATCATCAAGGGTGTTAAAAAGTATGATTAAAATAAATAAATAAAAATTATTAAAAAAGTAAATAATAATAATAATTACAATAAAATTAGTTAAATTATTAATTAATAAAATTATTTACTTTATGTATTTATATTTAGTTTATATATGAATGGTTTTAATTTTGAAATTGAAATAATTTAATTGTTTCTAGTAGTTGTTTACTTTGAGTTCTAAACGAATTAGTATACACCGCCTGCCATGAATTTGTGTCCTCAGTTATTTCTCTAGGCCAAGGTTGTCCGGAAGAGATCGCTATTTAGCGGTAAGACCGCCTGTTGTATACCTATGATTTAAATGTACTGTAGCGTGTTCTGTTTTTTTTTTGGTGTTTAATAATGAGAATTTGTATTGTGTTATTTATAGACCGCCAAATTAACGCATTACGTCAAGCTGTTACGCTCTTTATACAAGAAAACAATCTAAACTTAGGTATACATACATACATAACATCACGCCTTCATTCCCAGAGTGGGGCAGGCAGAGCTACAGAAACACCAACAACTCTAAAACAGCTTGTTAATAATTCTGTAACCACATTTTGCACAATCAGGCCAAGAAGTTTACTAGTGCATTAGTGACAGGTTGCAAGCCCATCGCCTAACAGTACTACAAGCCCTTATTCCCTTAGTCGCCTCTTACGACATCCACGGGAATACATGGAGTGGCACTATTCTAACCCGGCGACCACACGGTATCTAAATACAATTAAAAGTAAATAATTCTAGTAAATTATACGAACCAACAAAACACTGCTACGGCTTACTTATATGTCTTAGCCAGGAAATGGCCTAGCATGATTCGAATTCGAAAGGAGGCCTTCATCGGGCGATAGCACTCTCTGTGTTAACTCTGTGTGACCGGCCTATTTGAATACATCAATAACAGTGTTTATTTTATTCGTAAGTACATAAACTTAGCATGTAAAGCCAAGCACAAAGATAGCACTTTTGCCCCTAATGTCAATCGTATTCTGTACAGTGGGGAATGTGTGATTTAAACAACACGTACCGTTCAGCGTCTAAGTTGGAGACGTCCCCCTCGCAGCTCGACCCTGAGAGCTGCTGGTGCCCGTTCTTCTGGCTCCAGCGCTCGTCAGCGCTGGACGCGGAGCAGGAGGAGAAGTCAGGAGTCGGCATCTTGGGACCTGGAATTATAGCTTTTCAGGGCACGAAAGGCAGCGACTGGTGAGTCGAGGAACTATCCGATATATGACAGTTTTTCAATGTTTTAAAGGCATTTTAGTGTTGACGTTGTGCATATGGTTCTCTGTGCCACCATCAGCTGATCGTTTAAAGTTTATAAGCTGGTCTAGTTCGGCAGTTTTTCAGAAGGCGTTCATTCTTTCTATCTCCAGGATTTCAGAGGTTGCAAGGGTCTCCGCTCCAAGCGGGATCTTACGGCTAAGCTAAAATAGATTCATTAAAATGAAGAAGCGAGATATTAATTTGAACTAGTAAGGTACTATGAATATGGCCTTCCCAAATAAGCTGTAGGAATGATGATGATTAACTTTAAAGTGGTCGTGTTCTCGAGTGGAACTGATTGGTGAAGGCAGTAGTAGGATGCCTTCAGACGAGGTGCAGTGTCGATCCTCACAACGCTAACAAGCTAGATGTTAATGACCACAGATCGTGCGTGATCGAAGGCGTACAATGGGACAGGCTTGTTTTTTTTTATGACAAGGAGAATGCCACGAGCACTTAGGCCACCTGATGGTAAGTGGAATCTGAGACCCATAGACATTTGAATTCTCAATACCATAATCCTAAGAACTCAAACGCGTTGCCAACCCTGAGGACTAAGATGGAATGCCTCTACGCCAGCAATTTAACCGGCTTGTTCATCCCCACACCGGAACACAACAATGCGGACACTATTGCTTGGCGGGTGGTTAATGGATAAGATGGTGGTAGCGATCCGGACGGACCCTGCACAGGGTTCTACCACCACGCAGCCAGCAGCAGCAGCAGTCCAGCAGTTGACTAGTATTTGCTGATGGTGAGTGGAATACTCATATAATACTTCAGGCACCTGAGGCTCCTAACAGATCTTACGGACTTTACGAAGTTCCATGTTAGGACTCCTAACAAACACGCAAAGTAGTTGAGAGAAAACAGATTGTACATTTTTAACTTTTTCCATTCCGTCACGAAAATTAACGCATCTAAATGTATGGCTAATTTTCGTGACGAAATAAAAAAAAAAAAAAACATAATTTTGCCATTAACGATGTGTACACTTTTTTTGGAAAACGCCCGGATTCAAACCTCTTTTGATTTTGATAGAGTACAAAAAAATCGTTATTAAAAAATAGGAAAAAGTATTCCTAAAATATGTTAAGCGGGCTTAATATAGCGAAATAAAGGGTTAAAATGCGTTGTAGTAGGTAAGTAGGTAATTCACATTGAGTAGCTAAGTTGAAGTCATAATTATTATCTACTAACCTTAATCAAATCACAGACACTAGTAACAACAACCAACATGAATGATTTAAATCATATTTAAACTTTTAAGAGTGTAATAAAAACGAAACTAAAACACGTAACTGCTTTGGCATTGTGGGTTTGCTGCATACCCACCCTGTTTGGATAACTGAATGAGACTAATATATAATTAATGGAGGTACAACTTACTACTGTTTTAATTAAATTAAGAAAGTTATGTCACGTGTATAAAGTAAGATGTGATTTAATAATTACTTAAAATTATATCTCAATCTAAATGTAAACATGTATCACGTTATGAATAAAAGTTGAATTATAATAATTTACAGCGATATAAAATACTTCAATTAAGGTCAGTAAGTGACATCTATTGGTAAGTAGTGGAACTTTTAAAGACAACCCCATCTAGCGATAGATATTAATACTATTTGACTCCGTGAGTAAGTTTACATTTGTTATAGTTCAGCTACTTGTTACTAGAGGTCGCAGCACTATGCGTGGTTTTATGTGGTTAGCCTCATCTCATCTTAGTGTTTCTGTTTGTCGTAAGATGGCACTATAATTAAAATATTGCTACGCATGAAAAGGATGGCATGAAAATTTCCCCACCACTCAGACTTATTATTATTTCGATCAGCCTTTGTTTTGGTTGTGCCCGACCATCGTTCTTCGTTCGCAATCAGTTTTCAGTCGGTTTTAAATGAAACGTTATTGAAGAATTAGTGTAATGAGTGACAATTTGTTCCTGTAACGAATTTCCTTGTAAATTTTCAGTGGTAGCATCAAGTTGGTGCCGCCTGGCTTTGTGTGCATTATCGATCAGTGTTGTTTGTGGGTTTAGTTTAAATTTACCTCAATACCATTATATTTAAATGTTATTAAGTGTTCTAGAATGACATAATAATTAGTTTAAGTGAGGTCAAGTGGTGGCAGTCAGTGTAGTGGGCATTTTGCTTGTTTTCTTCGTTTATGTAATGAGGAAGGTATGAAAATTATTGTTTATTTTCATAATTTTAACTTATTTAGCTAGTTGTCGAGATGCTTTCTTAATTTATGTATGTAGGTAACTTTAATTGACAATTGATGTGATTTTCAAATTGCATTTTTAAATTGGTACCTACTTGGGTAAGGCCGCCAAAAAAGGATTATTTCTTCTTAATAAAATGTGCCGCTGGTTTTAAAAAAAATGCTTTGTATTATTTATACTTCAATGTTACTTTTACATTAAATAATATTTTTTTTATTTGTTTTAATGCATAGATATCTGTATAATATTTTGTTTATATATATTTTGTATTTTAATAATGTGGGAACACAATATCCCCAGTACAAAAATAAAGTGTGCAAAATGTTCTCTTCCTAATTACAACACATTTTTTTAATTTGTTATATTCATCAGGCACGTACAATATTTTTTCCATTATAACAATTAATCAAGGAAGTGTTTTACTACCTTAACAAATAAATTACACAAAGGAATAATATTTTTTTCGTTAAAAAACATCATGTTATCGTATTGTATGCTTTTATGTAACACATTTTATGTAACCATATTTTTTACTGAAACTTAGAAAACGCATAGAAGAATCTAAATTTATTAATTGGCAACTTTATCTTCTACTTAGTCTGTGCACCGCTCATCTCTTGTCGGCCATATTTAGTCGTGTCCGCCTATAGTTAGTGAACGGTTGTGATTTTACAGACTTTTAAAAAACACGTTCTTTGGTGATTTTAAAGGTAAGTTTGCATTATTTTGTTTAAAAATGAAGATTACATAGTGATATTAATGTTTGATAAGTCCTAAGAGGCTACGTGCGTGGTTTTATCTTCGTTGTAGTACATTATAATTAGGATTTTATGTCGAAATGAAGCGCTTTTATGTGACTTTTATGTAACGTATGTAACGCTTTTTTATGTAACGTTACGTAAAAGTGGTGTAAAGCCTAGTCCATCATTGTTTTATGAACATAAATATAATAATATAAAGAGTAACATTAACTGTCGAATTTCTTTAATATTTTTTTTTTCATGCTGTTAGTTATGACCATGTGAATAAATAATTATTTGCATTGTTTTTTTTATTGTAACTATATTTTTAATCTATTTTTTCTTTACCGACTGATTCTTTATCATTTCATTCACATCAGTTCTTATTAAGGACTCTTTTTATTTGCTTTAAACGTATTTGATTAATTTTAATATCATGATTTTTTATTCTAAATTCTGTGATTATTCTAGATTCAGTGATTCAGTGATTTATTAATGAATAAGTACGTCAGTGAAATTTTCGTTTTTCACGCACAAAAAACATCATTTTTTTTAAATGTATTGAACCAGTACCTGTTATTTTTACTCGTGAGTATATAAGTAGATTTATCTCTATAGTTTGAAAGTGAAACAATTTTAATGTTATAGTTTTCCATAACAGATGGCACTCACTCCAGCCGAAAGGCAGAGAAGATACCGGGAGAAACTGAAAAATGAGAACCCCAATAAATAAGAAGAAAATAAAAAGAAGGTTGCAGAGAACGCTAAAGTTTACTACAGAAAGAAAACAAGTCAATATACACAAGATGAAAAAGAAAAAAGGAGACAAAAATGGCGTGAAGAAAGGAAAAAACAAAAACAAGAAAAGCAAGACAAAGAAAGGATTAATCCATTCAAAAAAATAAGAAAAGATAATAAGAGGTTCCAAATGCGTATGGAATACAAACTTCGTAAGGAAAATCGTGAGTTCAAAAATCAAATTACAACTCTACGCAAGGAACTAAGAGCCTTAAAAATGAAATATTTACGTCAATCTAAAAAAATGAGTGAGTTAAATAAATCGTTCTTAAAGACACTGGAAAACATTGAAGAAAGTAAAAAATCACAAAATCAAGAAATTGACAGCCAAGTTCAAGGTGATCAAACGCCTTCAAAGCAAACTGAAAGATTTATTAATGAGAATTTACCAAATATTGACAGCCCACAAAAAGAAATAGTAAAAACAAAAATTCTGGAATACAATGTTTTGACGGAATCTTTAAGAAAACAATATAAAGAATCGGTCGGTAAAGAAAAAAATACTTTAAAAAAAATAGTTACAAACGACATAGTGGGTAAATACAAATTAATGACAAGACTCAAATCTACACTGGGACTCAAAAGCAACATTAGGAGAAATAGAGACAGAAAGATCATGAAACACAAATTATTAAATGAAATCAAACAGTTTTATGACCGTGATGACAATAGTCGTGCGACCGCTGGCAAAAAGGAGTTTAAAACCAAAAATAAAGTCAAATTACAAAGAAGATACCTTCTGGATAGCATAAAAAAGTTACATAAGAAATATATTACAGAAGGCGGCAAAGTTTCGTTGAGCGCATTTAAGAAATATAGGCCATTTTATGTACTGAAACCTAAAATCTCGGACCGAGATACTTGTGCTTGTTTAAAACATTCCAATATGGCATTTATGGCAAACACACTCAAGCAGCTTGGGGTACTTGAAAGCGAAGATCTCAATGATGTGATATCGAAATTAGTTTGTAATACATCGTCCAAAGTTTGCATGTATGGTTTTTGTGAATCTTGCAAAGATAATGTTATTAGCGCTGATGAAAATCAGATGAGTTTTAACGAAAAAACTGTATGGTATAAATGGCAGTTACAGAATTACGAGTACGGCGAACTAGAAAACAAAAAGATAACAAAGAAAATGGTGAAAACGCAAAGAGAAGGAACTATAAAAGAATTGATCCATGCAATAAATTCTGACATGAAGCAATTTCTGATTCATTCATATAATATATCACACCAATATAAAAGTTATAAAACATGCATAACCAACTTAAAACCGAATGAAACAGTCATACACATAGATTTTTCAGAAAATTACATTTGTAAATTGCATACAGAAGTTCAAGCTATGCACTTTGGATCATCAAAGGTCCAAATAACGCTACATACTGGGGTGTTTTACATTACAGATCAAAAACCAATATCATTTTGTACGATATCACCAGAAAATAAACAAAGTCCAGAGGCTATATGGGCACATTTGGAACCTATACTACAATACTTAAAAACAACATATCCACAAGTAGACACATTGCATTTTTACTCCGACGGACCGACATCTCAATATCGTAATAAAAAAAAATTTTACCTCTTGAGTCAAATACAAGACCATGGGTTTAACCATGCAACATGGTCCTTTTTTGAAGCGGCGCATGGAAAAGGTGCTGCTGACGGCATTGGTGGAGCCGTTAAGCGCAATTTGGATTCAAACGTAGCACATGGAGCAGATATTTCCGATGCCAAAGCCGCATTTGACATTCTTTCCAAATCAGAGACATCAATAAAAGTATTTTATATTCCTCCAGAAGACATAAAACCTATTGCAGAAGACATAGTCAAAAATCTACATCCGCTGCCAAATACACTAAAAATTCATCAAGTAATATTCAATGACAAAAACTGTGTTAATTTTCGAGATTTAAGTTGCTTTTGCGGAAATATGAGTGGTAAATGTGACTGTTATTGTTTAAAATTGCACAAATTTGAAATTTCCAAAAATACGTTACGCAAAAATAAGCAAACACTTAACAAGACAAACAAAGTTGGTAAAAAAACCAAGACGAGGATAAATTTTTCTTCATCAGAAAGCAGTACTGGTTCTGAGAGCATTGAAGTCGAATATTTGGATGACAGTGATGCTACCCATTTTTCTGAGATTGATTATTTAGAAGAACTAGGTTCAGACGAAAACATGCAGGAAAAAAGTCAAGAAGAAAGGGTAGTCAAACATTTAGAAGGAAAAGTATTAGAAGAAACTACTGATGAAAATACTAATCGTGTACCAAATAGAACACAAAAAGACAACAGAACAGCTGCACAAAAAGGAGTAACTATATTATCAGATATCCGTGGTTCACCATGCAATATGAAATATTCAGACTTGAGAAAATTTGACAAACTACAATTAAAAGATATTCCCCTAAAATTTGACCTTCACCTTGGTAAAGAATCATCAGATTTTACAATATCCAAGGAAAATATTGACCCGTACAAGAATCCAGTGGCAAGTGGTTCCGGAGTCAACAAAAAGAGTAATTTCAAAAACCCAGAAGTAGAAGAAAATTACCATGTCTTACCGGATTCTAAGAAACGAAAAATACAATTGAATATCTTGAAAAATGACCTAATTGAAAAATGTGACGATGACATTATAAGAAAAGATAATTATGACATAGATACGAATAATATAACAGAAGATAAATTTGAAAAAACTAAAAAAAATGAAGTAGGACGTAACCTAGATTTAATTAGTACCAAAGAATCTAATGAAAACCAAAGGACTGAAAATATTATAGAACGTAACAAGAACCAGAAGACTGAATTTATTATAGAAGCCAATGAAAGCACTGAAGAAATTGGAAATAATTATAAAAATGCACAGTTTGAAGATGTTGTAGATGTCAACAAAGTGAAAAAGCCTCAACACGATATAGAAGTTGACCAAAGCGAAAACACTGAAGTTATTGTAAAAATAAACGAAAACGAAAAGACTGAAGTTATTATAGAAGTACAAGAAAACGAAAATGCTATAGAAAGACAAGGTAGTAAAAGTTACCAGACAACAATTGCTACAAGTCAGCACGTGTTAGTAAGATATTATATGCGCAAAAAATGGAGATACTATATAGGACGGGTAGAAGAAATAAACACCAATGAAGACGATACAAATTATACAATTAATTTTCTTAAAACCGTTAAAAAACCTACACTGAAATTTGTTGTTGCAAAAAAAATAGATCGAGATACGGTTCCTTCCAATTCCATTGTGAAAACTATAGATTTAAACACAAATGATGAAAAAAACGAGTATCTGTTAAGAAATGATTTTGACACTACTTATTTTGATGTATAAGGTACATCTATACATTTTAAGAGTTACCGATCTGTTTTGTTTAAAAGTTTAATAGATTTTGTTGATTATTTTGTATTTTATTATTTAATCATAATTTTTGATGTTTATTTTTTGCCCAGCGTATGATCTGGCCATTCAAGGTAAAAAACATGAATGTGTCTATTAACAATATAAAAAATATATTTTAGTGCTACGTCATTGTGTATTTTAGTTTAACAAAAGTATTTGCCTAGAGAAACTTTGTAATTGCGAGTATAAAAATCGCCTGAGTCAAAATATCAGAAAAGTGGTGTATTATTTTCTCTCAATTTTTTTTTATTACTTAACTAATGCGCGTCATGATGTGGCATAATAATAGGTACCACATTTATTGATTCTATATTTAACTTAAATGGCCACGTTAATTACATGCAACGCACTGGGTAGTGATTCTCTCAACAACGACGGTCGAAGAACGAACGGACGAGTGAATGTCCAAGCGGCGAGTTTAAGTAGTTCCGTCAGTGCGAACAAAACCTGTTTTAGCGCGTGCATTTTCAATTTAGCAGCATGGTTTCTGCCGGTGGATCGAACGTATAAGGCTCCTTAATTGAAAATACACGCGCTAATATGTGTTTTGTTCGCTCTGACGGAACTACTTAAACTCGCCGCTTGGACATCACTCGTCCGCTCACCTTTGCTTTGTTATCTACAGAATTACACCCCTGATGTCTAAAGTTCGTTGATGGTACCTACCTTGTGGCGCTAGGTTTATTTTTTATAATAGTCCTATTTTAAGTTTGTAAGATGTTCAGTAAAATTGTTACGGATTCAATCTGTTTATTTATTTGACATCCCGTTTTGATATTTTATCGACTGTTATTTGGAAATACGCAATTCCGACCAATAAAAAAACAAGATTTATTTTTTGAAAAAAAAAGACTCATTATGGATTTGCCTTTACACAACTTTTATGATACTTTTATGTAACTTTGTTACATACACGTTTATGTTACTTTTATGTGACATGAGGCCAATTTAACGGCCTTGCCCACTTATTAGGTACCTACCTATAAAATATTAATACTATTAAAAAGTTATTGATTATACTATTATTGATTCAATCAATAAATATGATTGTTTTGCTAAACTTTGGGAATTTATTTATTTATTTATTTAACTTACGCAAAGCAACAAAATGTTGAACTTAAAACCTAACTAATGGCTTTTTCAACCAGTCGACTGGGAGGGAAAATACAACAGACAAATAAAAAAACCAAGATATCTATTTAAAGCATGATAAAATAATGTATACTTAAGCCAAATTCTCTTTATAACCGACTTAAAAAAAAGGTTCTTAATTCACCAGAATCTTCTATGGCGAAGAAAAGGGAAATGAGCCCCCCCCACCCCACCCCACCTGTACGCAGGGACTGCATAACCGGAAAATAAAGGTGGCGTTTTAAAACGTTATGACGTCATACCGTTTCGTTTCAGTTAGGTTTGGGAAGCGCAAATAAAAAAAATCGGTAGCCGATAACGGTCCCGTTTTAATTTTCGATAGCTGAACCGTTTTCGTAAAGGTATAATTTGGGTTTTATGGGGGTGAAAACTTTAACATTCCACGGTTTTGATTTAATGTATCAAATACTAGCGACCCACCCTGGATTAAAGTATTATACATAAAAACCTTCCTCTTGAATCAATCTATCTATTAAAAAAAACCGCATCAAAATCCGTTGCGTAGTTTTAAAGATTTAAGCATACAAAGGGACATAGGGACAGAGAAAGCGACTTTGTTTTATACTATGTAGTGATTGCACAATTTACAATATCTACGTATTGAAACTTTTTAGTTTCAATACGTAGAGGGAATTATATGTCCCAGAAACTAGTAGGTAACTACGTACCTACCTACATCGAATATAAAAGGTTCGAGCGGAATTTCGGTAACGTTTAAAGGTTTAGGTACACTACACCTATTGTATCGTTAATCTATACGGGTAGCGTACTTTTATATTTTAACCGGTATAGTTCTACCTTTATAACGAAGCGGTATCCATACCCAATATCGCTACCATACCGTTTATACCGTAACGAAAACGGTCCCTGCCTGTAAGGCTAACACAGGCTGTATTCTCTCTCTTGTCACTCAGTGCGTCGCTATCGTGACAGACTAGATAGAAAGGGAGATCCAAACGACAAACAAGTCGCGAACAACATGTGCTATCGCTTCCTGATGGTAAGAGGGTTCCAATACCCATAAATGATTGTTATTTTTAGGCATTAAGTCCGCCAACAGCACTTTGTACACGTAATTGTATTTTGCAAAGTTTAAAAACATACATACAAATGACATATATAACATCACGCCTTCATTCCCAGAGTGGGGTAGGCCAAGCTAGAGAAATACCAACAACACTAAAAAGACTTGTTTATAATTCTGTTACCACATTTTGCATAATCAGGCCAAGAAGTTTACTGGTGTGTTAGTGACAGGTTGCAAGCCCATCGCCTAACAATACTACAAGCCTTGATTCCCTTAGTTACCTACGACATCCACGGGAAGACACGGAGTGGCACTATTCTAACCCGGCAACCACACGGGGTCAAATAAAAATAAAATAAATAAATATCAGGGGACAATCTCACACAAATTGACCTAGTCCCAAACTAAGCTCTAGGCTTGTACTAAACGATACACATACTTACTTAGAGAAATACGTACTGAAACACATAGAAAACAAATATTCGCGCTCATCAGTTATCACACAAATATCTGCCCTTACCATGATTTGAACCCAGGACCACTGGCTTCGGAGGCAGGGTCACTCCCAACTAGGCCAACGTGTCGAAACGTGTCAAGGAAATATGACGAAGTTTAATACATCCAAAGAGCAGACACAATAATATGAGCGTTATGGTCATTGAGATCTAGAACGCAGAGTAATACCGACCTTATCGTCATGTGGCCTCTTAAAGAAAGAAAGAAAGAAAAGAGAGAAAAACATTTATTCGTGACAAACAAAAAGGAACAAAATTCTGACATAAACAAAAGACCTGTAACGATATCGTGTTTGACGTGTTTTAGAATCGTTTATGTCACTGTCGCCATTATTGTAAATGGCATAAGAGTTATCAAAATGTTGACAATACGGAAACACGTCAAATACGATATCGTTAATACCGTATAAACACGGTGACATAAATACATTCTGTGACATAAACGATGCTAAAACACGTCAAACACGATATCGTTATAACGCAGTTGAATAGAGGCCCTGTGTTGTCACGAAATGGTTCCATTTCAGCGTTATGCACAGCACACACTATACACCTACGTGATCCATGTAGATGATGTAGATCATTGTTCTAGGATCGTGCGCTGCTGTTAGGGGTATTAACATACATTTTGATACGAGGCAATTATCACCGTGCGCGAGCAGCTGTGGGATTGCAGCGTTACAAGTTTAACAGTCCGTGTACCTATGTATGTATGTAAATACCTGCCAAATGCACAAAGGATTTCATACTGCTTGTATAGAGGGCCACTTAAATTTTAAAATTTTTTTTTTTTATTATTTGTTGTTATAGCAGCAACCTAAATTTTAGCTGTTTCCCGCGTCTAAGTTTTCGCCCGTTTGTTAAGATTTAATATCGAAACAAAACTTTAAAAATCTTTGAAACGTCTTTTAAGGTGATTGCTTTGACATCCTTATATTTTATTAACGTAATATTTTAATTCAATGATATTGGCTCAAACATACCTAGTAATTTCTGAAATAATTGCAACTGAAATAAAGTTTAGTTGTTGGTATTTCTGTAGCTCTGCCTACCCCACTGTAGGAATGTGGGCGTGATGTTATGTTTTAGATTTAAACATTTGAATTTGAAGCTGCATTCGTGGCTCGCGCAAAACTTCCATCTCACGTTCTTCGCGCGGAAGTACATAAAGCCATCCTTTTGATTCTTGCGTGGGCGTGGCATATGTGAAGGATAAGGAACCCCACTGCGGCGCACGCTACGCACGCACGCTATACACGTCGCCTGTCTACGTGGCTCTATTTATCTAGCGACGTGTCTACAGCACATATGCAGCAGACATGAAATACGTGGGACCGTTGGTCTAGCTGTCACGTCACGTGCCTGGGACCGGTGTTATTATCCAGTACGTTATAAGTCTTTATAGCTTGTGAATACAGCCACGAGCGCTGGCGTACGCGTGCGCAACACTTCAGAGCAAGCAACGCGTGTATTAGTGACGTCATTGCATGCGTAGCATCTTCGAGTGCCACTGTAAAAGCATCTAGGTACCTACATTCCCACATGGAGAGAATTTTAGTTCTCGTCACAGTGATCGAATCTAGGATGCAATTTGGGGTGAACGACCTCAAACGTTATACTTAATATAGATGTGAGTCGGGATTTCCCGGGATTTTTATAAGCGACCCGGCCTCGCTTCTCTCCGGGTTAAAGTATAATCCATATAAACCTTCCTCTTGAATCATTCTATCTATTAAAAAAACAGCATCAAAATCCGTTTCGTACTTTTAAATATCTAAGCATAACGATATCGCTTTTGACGTGTTTTAGAATCGTTTATATCTTTATTACGTTAATACTTTTTTGTTAGTTAAAATTTATTTACCTTTTTATAAAGGTAGGTAACAAAAACGTGACATAGGTACAATCCTGCGTGTGGATTGTAAGTGTTATTCATATCCAATATCCATGTTAAAATAACGGACTTAAACTCCGAGAAATTGCATCCTAAGGTGGGTACGAATTAGAGCAGCCTCGGGTCGAGGCACGCACGGCTCACCTATTATGCTCAAATTCGTACGCGCTCACGCGCTGTGCGCGAAAACCGGGCGAGCGGCGCTCCGCGAGCCGTCGAGAATCGGTCTTTGACCGTGCTCAAAGGCGCCTCGGTGTGCGTGCGTGGGGTAACTTTGACGTGTATCTAAACTTGTCTGTGGGCGAGGCGCGTACAAATTTGATAAAGTTGCTGAGCCGTTCTACTACCAAGGCGATTTCTTCTTCTTTTGGTTAATAATTCGGTGAATTATGATAAACGCAGCCGCGGCTGTCATCGTGTCAGACGCCGTTTTGAAATGACGGCTCGCGTCAAGTACGCTGCCTCACCCGCGCATGTTTATGTGCAACAATTTGCCTCAGGCTGAGCAGCTCTGATTCGTACCCAGCTTTACATCCGATCATTGCTCGCGCTGCAGCGGGACTCCGACTTCGCCCTTGTTTTGTCTTCGAATAGCTTATTGCCTTTTGTTTCACTCGTTATATCAGCATGTTTTTTTTTCAGAGCCTCTACAATGAAGACTCGGTTAACTTCGGTGACTTATCTCGGTTTTACAGCGACAGACCGCCGCCTGTCAAATGTCATGCTACCGTGGCTGCTCAAGGAAATTAGAGCTACTGACACTCAAGATAAGGTATATAATGGTACACATTTTAGACTTACAATGAAGACAAGACTACGTTTTAGAAAGAACTGCTACTGCGATTGAGGTCTTGTTATTAACATTAAACGGTTGCATTTGCTTTAGCTCGTACATGGTGGTTACGTGGTTTTTAGCGATGTGATTTTAAGTTCAAACGGAGGTTAAAATCAGGTTATTATGATTCAGTTGAAAAATAGACAAACACATTGTGTAGTATACTTGTTGCCAAGCTTAGTACGTATTAGCTTTAAATAAATACAGTAAAACACTGTTTTTCAAACTTTGTCGCCACATACGATACGAACCGGGTTCTCCATATAACGCCGGATTTTTTTGCCTATTTTTTGAAACGAGTTAACCAACCTATCCCAACTTACCCTAGGTTGGAATAGGTTTATTTTTGACGACACATTTGCATACGAGTAGTTGGTAGTGACTAGTGACCCTGCCTACGAAGCTGGCGGTGCCGGGCAAATATTTGTGTGATGAGCACGAGCATTTGTTCCTGAGACTTGGATGTTTTCTATGTATTTAAGTATATATTTCTCTATATGTTTATTGTTTTCTAGTACCCATAGTACAAGCCTAACGCTCAGTTTGGGCCTAAGTCAATTTATGTATGATTGTCCCCCGATATTTATTTTCCATTATGATAAATATAAGCTCACGCACACGTTTAAAACACTTATCCAAAAGCCATTTTGTCAATTTTGTGTAAAGAACATTACCCGTTTTGTTACAGCTTAGCGTGACGATAGAGGAAGGCTGCCTTAAGGCCTACAACGGGAACTTTGAGCCAGTCATCGTTCACAGGCTCGTTGATATAATACGGTTAGTTCCTCCGTTTAAATGTAAAAGGGATGAGGTCTTCCGGACTTAATTTATCTTAATGGCCTATCCTATACAGATCTTAAAATATACATACATACTTAACATCACACCTTCATTCCCAGAGTGGAGTAGAAAGAGCTACAGAAATACCAACAACTCTAAAAAGACTTGTTGATAATTCTGTAACCACATTTTGCACAATCAGGCCAAGATGTTTAATATTGTATTAGTGATAGGTTGCAAGTCCATCGCCTAACAGTACTACAAGCCCTTATTCCCTTAGTCACCTCTTACGACATCCACGGGAAGACATGGAGTGGCACTATTCTAACCCGGCAACCACAAGGGGTGAAAATGAAAATATGGAAGGTAGTTATATATTTGTAGTTATATATTTATAGTTATAGTTATATATTTGCTTACTTATTATGGCCAATAACCAATAAATGTTTAAAGTACAAGAAAACAGAGAGTACAGTTCGCATTTTTTCAGCTTTTTTAAATGAAATTCGCTCGTTGGCAAAATTATAATTTCGAGACATTCTCATAATTATCATTACGGCCTAGACCCACAGGAACAAGGGCGTCCCAGCCTTTTTTCGATTAGGTACTGACTCTTTCTTACATTTTGTGCCGTTGATATCCCCGTGTGGTTGCCGGGTTAGAATAGTGCCACTCCATGTCTTCCCGTGGATGTCGTAAGAGGCGACTAAGGGAATAAGGGCTTGTAGTACTGTTAGGCGATGGGCTTGCAACCTGTCACTAATATACTGGTAAACATCTTGGCCTGATTGTGCAAAATGTGGTTACAGGATTATGAACAAGTCTTTTTAGAGTTGTTGATATTTCTGTAGCTCTGCCTACCCCACTCTGGGAATTAAGGCGTAATTTTATGTATATATGATACATAACATTACGCCTTCGTAAGACCCGGTGTGGTATAAGAGGTATATTACCATAAAGTTTATTTTTAATTGTTTCGAAAGTGGCATTTAAGAGCAAAGGTAATTGGACTTTATTTCCTTGTTAGTAGATTCAAATTGCCTCACGAGGATCTTAAATAATTAAATAGTACATAGTTTAAATAGGTAAAAGGTTAAATTGTTTTGTCCAGGGCGTGTCAGGTGCCAGGGCGGCCTGAGGAGCTGTTCTACATACTCCTCAATGAGAAGGAGGCTCTTCTTCACTGCTACCTGTTCCAAGCCAACAGCGTCAATGAGGTTAGTCCCCTAGTAAACTAAAATCAGTGGTTCACAATGCAAGCATTAATAAAAACTGGGCAAGAGCATGTCGGACCATGCTCAGTGTAGGGCTCCGAACCCGTTGAGTACTACAGACATAAAAAACAACAAGTAATTACTAATTTTCTATTTAAAGTCATTTTACCGTTTTAGGTCGTTTTTGTAGGTGTAAACACTTTAATCGCCTGTATCCCAAGAACCACTGATGTCTACTTAGTCGTGATAGTTTTCCTTTAAAATTCCTTGTATGCGCTTTCATTTAAGATTTTTTTCAGATTTTTAGTACTTGTAGTTTTGGCTGAAGGGATACTTGAATCTAACAAAAATTTGCGCTTTAAAGCTTAATATTTCATGAACGGATTACTTAATCGAAAAGTTGTTTTCACAAACCCGTAATATTTTTGAAAGACCTATTTACCAATACCCCACGCTATGGGGTAGACGACAAAAAATACATCTCCAATTATGTAACGTGTAGTAGGGGAGGTTCAATATTTATTTTTTTAATAATTTAATTTTACCACTTTGTTGGCGTGATTAATATATTCATGCCAAATGACCGCTTTCTATCTGAGCCACGCTGCGGACGGACGGACGGACGGACGGACAAGGCGAAACTATAAGGGTTCCTAGTTTAAGGACCGCAACGACCTTAAATATTGTAATAGCTTATTCATTATCTGCGTAATAAATACTGCGTTGCGTCCGCTTTAACCAGTAATCGAACTGGTCGAGTTTATGACAAAACAATTAAGTCGTGTTTAATGACTTATGATACAGATCGAAAGGGTAATTAATTGATCATTTATATCTACAACACATTAGGTACGGGTCATACACACTCCTAAAAAAAATTTTTGTCTTTCCTGTGGTCAAAAGTTAAAAGCTTGTGTGCATATAAGTTTCATTTTTATATGATGATAGGTCTAAAGCAGTCCTGACGCCGTTTATGCAGGAATTAGCCAGAAAATAGGCCTTATAAACGTTAACTTTCGGCGTGTCCACAGGAAAGACGATAACCTAAATCTGTGTATGACCCACACCTTTCATCTAAATAGGGATGGTATAAAAACAAGACTGTTTTGTTTTGTGATTTTTGGCTAGTTCTATTCCCAGACCAATTTTGGAAAATCTTGAAACCTAGTAGTAGTGTCAGTGCCACTCCATGTCGTCCCGTGGATGTCCTAAGGGATTTAGGGCTTGTAGTACTGTTAGGCGATGGGCTTGCAACCTGTCACTAATACACTGGTTACCATCTTAGCCTGGTTGTGCAAAATGTGGTTACAGGATTACCAACAAGTCTTTTTTGAGTTGTTGGGAATTTAGCTCTGCCTACCCCACTCTGGGAATGAAGGCGTGATGTTATGTATGTATGTATACAGGGTGGGAACGAGTAACCCGCCAAATTTTAACCATCGATTCTAGAGCCTATTTGGAGTATATAATGTGGTATAATTAATTTCCGAAATTATTAATATTTAAAAAACATTTACATACTTAATTGAATTTGAACTCTGTCACCTTAACCTAAAGCATTATTTACTAGATAGATTCATGTTGTAAGTAGTGTAATGAAAGAAGGATGTAGCAGTACATACTCCTTTCATTGTTTTCTTTTTTCTATTTTGTTATGTCGAAATGTCTCGAAATCTTTTGAGTAAAAAGATTTCGAAATATGGAATGCCCGCCGGTGGTTTTTAGGGGGACGCTCGAGAGTCTCCAACGGACCGCGTTGGCATTCACATGTGAACTAATGTATATTTAAACGTTAAAATAAATGAAAGAATATTATTAACACTGCAAGACGTATACTTTTATTCTACGTAGCTTAGTTAAAAGTGCGTATAGTATTACGCTTAGGAATAGGCGCCTACCAGGCTTACAGTAGCGAAATCATCGACGTACAACAAAAATTAATTTAATCAATTTCTTAGTAAATTATGCTTTAGCTTATAGGTGACAAAGTTCAAATTAAATGAGCTATGGAATTGTGTTTAAAAAAATAAAAATCTTGGAAATTATGCATTATAGGACTACATGTTACATCACATTATATACTCCAAATAGGCTCTAGAATCGATGGTTAAAATTTGGCGGGTTACTCGTTCCCACCGTGTATATGAAACCTAGTTTTTAAAGTATTGTTTTTGAATGATTGACCGCCGATTTTTAGATGTTTCCGATCGACAAAAAATCCGTTTAAAGTTAAAAACATCGATGGGTCTCTATTCTACTCGGGAAAATGGCGCCGCCATTACTGAAAAGTAAATAAGAGCTATCGCAACGTTGACAATACGATAACAGCAGAGCACAACAATGCGGACACAGCTGCTTGACCGTAGGAACTTCTTTTTTATTTGTACTATGCGTCAAGCTCATCGGTAACAGCCCAGTGGGGTTAGACAAGTTACATTCGACAATCGTTAGCGATTATTAGACCCCGCTATCGGAGGTGCAAATTGGTAGCTGTCAAGTTCTTAGGGATGAGTAAAAATATTTATGATGTCGATATCGATATTCTTACGTTTTCTGTACAACTAGTTTTATTATGTAGGTCATTGTAGGTACTGCAGCATTACCGCTGCAAAGTTAAACCTTTTTTGCACCGTCGTATTGTTACCTCCTTGTTCCGGTACGTGATGTTATTCTTTGGTCGCTTGTCATATATGTTTTTAAATTTTTAAGTTCAAAAACTTTCGAATTTTTCCTGACGTTCTCCGCTCGCTTGTTCTCGGTCATTATGAATTCGGAGCTGACATGTTGATAGTCACATAAAGATTATTTTTTTGAAGAAAAGTTTTGATCAGTGAAGGCTCTCTAGTGTATCGCCTGCAAGACGCCTCAGTCTTCAACCTTTTTTTGGCCAACTTTGAGCCTTGTATTGCCTCACGAAGGCACCGCTGTACCGGTTTATTCCCCGGGTAAGTTACGCTTCGTCTGTGTTCGTTTTCCCAAGATTCCGTTCCCCTCGTTTGGTTCTCGTAGATTTATTAGTCCATTCTTTCCAGTTCCTACCGCCTACCCCATTTGGCACCAGTGCTATTACGCACCAACCAGACTCCAGTCCTTCCACCTACCCTAACCGGCACCACGGCGTGGAGAGGTTGACTCCGCACCACCACCGCTCAGCCCGCACCAGACTACACCCGGCGCGCGTGCATTTTTCCTTTTTAATTTTTATTATCTGTATAAGTTGTTTTAACCGATAGTCTCTGTACACAAACGTCACCCCAGAAACCGTGAGTATACCATTGTCACATTTCGTAGTGTTGCTTTAGCGACGTCTCTAGAGTAGCATTCCAGTATTTGTTGACTGGTATTTTAGTCACCATCTCACACCCTTCATTCAACCCAGTAATCCCCTAAATTCAAAAAAAGGCCCGCGCGCCTGATCGAACAGCATTTATAATGTTCTTTTTCGGTTCTTAATTTGGTCATCGATAGTTGTATTTGTGAACACATAACCGGCTCGCTTTCCTCTTTTACGGTGTGTGTATTTCTCATTTGTGTATTTCGACTTAGGATTTAATTAAAATAAATCTTTGTCTTTAAAACGTTGTTCGGCATTTTTAATTCCACAAATTCTACGTATTGAGCACCGGTATACTCCGTGTGTTCGGTAGTACGATCATTAAAAGTTTTTTTTAAATAGTCGTGCTACAAATGGCGCCCGAAGTAAGTGTAGTTCATTTATTTTGAAATTTAATTGTATTTTTTTTTTCATCATCTTAACTATACCTTTTTTTTCTTTCCCACCAAAAAAGAGGACCCCGTGTTTTATTCACCTGTGTTTAGAAGTTAGAACTGTACAAGGTGAGTGTTTTTTTTTTCTTTCCCTGTGTGTATATTTCTGTGTTTGTTTTCTGTGTTTGTCCCTAGACAGGTTTCTAGGTTCCGTCTGTCTTCGTTCGTTATTTTTTTCCTGTTAGCGATGGAGCGCGGCGACGAACCCTGTACGGACATGGAGACTCCACAGCGGAATACACCACCTAGTCCACCCGTCAGGCTTCCGGAACAGTTTTTCGACACCGAGCTTGAACAGTCGTCGACACCTCTTCCCGCGTTACCACAGCGTCCGTGTTTCAAGCAGGAGTCTTTGTCCAAGTGGAACGTGGTCTTTTCGGGCGAAGGTTGCGTTAGGGAATTTTTCCTGCGCATAGACGAGGAGGTCGAAGCACGCGCGGTAACCTACGAGTACGTCGTTCGGCGTTTCCATGAACTTCTATCGGGTAGCGCGTTGAAATATTTTAGGTCCGTGAAGTATCCAGGTCTTACTTTTGACCATTTAAAAGGCGCTTTCTTGCGAACGTTCGACGTGATAGATTACGACTTTAAGGTCGAACGCGAATTGCGTACCCTTCAACAGTCCCCCACTCAGTCCGCGAGGGATTTCATTATTGCTGCACGTGATCTCAACGCGAAGCTTCGCAGACCGATTTCAGAGACCGATTTGTTTACCATCGTGAAGTATGGCATGCACTCCAGGTATCACCCTTGTTTGGCAACAAACCTGATCGTGGACCTGGATGCATTGTTGCATATAACCGCGAACTTCGAGGCATTCTTGCCACAGACTAGCGTTTGTGCCGCATCTACCTCTGCACAGGGAACGATTCCGCCGCTGTGTCTTAAGTGCGACTCATCCGGGCACCAATACCGTGGTTGTCCGAATTTCCCGGGGCTTGTTTGTTTCAATTGCAAGCGTCCTGGCGTTGTCACCCGCGACTGTACGACATGTAACCCATCTCTTAAAAAAAACTAGTGGAGGGTGATACGGTAAGATCTAACGTATCACCTGTTGTCATTTCAAATACGCTCGACAATCGTCTTTTTGTCGAGATCGTTATCAATTCGTGTAGGGTGAAGGCGTTATTAGATAGCGGCGCTCAGGTGTCCTTGGTTGACTTTTCAGTTCTTGAGAATCTCAAGTTGTCTTATAGTCCTGATCATAGACCTGTCGTAAATTCAGTTAACAGTTCTCCGATTGAGATTCTTGGTAGTGTTGACCTGCCTATATTTTTTAGAGGTGCTTGGGTCCAACATCCAGCTTTGGTTAGCAGAAATCTACCCACTCAGTTAATTTTAGGTATTGAATTTTGGGAGTCATTCGGTCTCACAGCTGTTTTAGCGAAAGCATTTGAAGGAGAACATTCCGGTACCTTTTTTATGCCGCCGAGTGAATCTCGCGGTCATCCCAATGTCCACATCAGTGAGGTTCGTTATGTACATCCTCGTTCGGTTTTAACCCCAGTACAAGAAGCTAAACTACAGGTTGTAATCAACGAATTCGATGAAATTTCATCTGATAAAATCGGCCTTGGATGTACGTCTTGGTTGTCCCATAAGATCGTTACTGAGGGACCTCCGATCCGTCAGAGATATTATCCTCTTTCACCTGTCAAACTTAAGATTTTAAACGAGGAGATTGATAAGATGTTAGAGGTCGGTGTTATTCGTCCGTCTAGGTCACCCTGGGCGAGTCCAGTGGTCATGGTTACCAAAAAGGATGGCTCTGTTAGATTCTGCGTTGATAGTCGTAAACTCAATAATGTCACCGTTCGTGATTCATATCCGTTGCCTCGTATTCAAGATATTTTGGACAACTTACGTGGCGCTAAATATTTGACCTCGCTTGATTTTCGTAGTGCTTTTTGGCAGATACCTTTGGCCGATAAAGCGAGTTGTGAGAAAACTGCTTTCATAGTTCCACAACGAGGGTTATTCGAGTTTACACGTATGCCGTTCGGGTTAACTAACGCCGCGTCGGAGATGCAAAGATTAACGGATTTAATCGTTAATTTCGAATTCACCTCAGATTCTGATAACTTTGTTTTCGGGTATGTCGATGATCTTATATTGGTTTCGAAGGATTTTGAGAGTCATTTACGTCTCATTCGTAAGGTTCGTGATAGGCTCAAGGAAGCTGGTTTAACCGTCAGTTTAAAAAAGTGTGAGTTTTGTAAACCAGAGCTCAAATACCTTGGATATATAGTAAACGAGAGAGGTTTACAAACTGACCCGAAGAAACTTGACGCTATAAACGAATTTCCTTTACCTACTAACGCGAAGGCTTTGAGAGGATTTATCGGCATGGCGTCTTATTATCGTCGTTTCATTAAGAACTTTTCGTCGATAATAGCTCCTTTGACGGCTCTTATCGGCAAGAGAAAAGGAAAAGACCCTATTGACTGGAACAGCGAAGCAGATTCAGCTTTTAACTCGCTGAAGAAGGCGCTCATGGAATCCCCGGTTATGTCTTGTCCTGATTTCAGCCTCCCGTTCGTTCTTCAGACAGACGCTTCCAGCTCTGGACTTGGATCTGTTTTATTCCAGGAGATTGAGGGTGTAGAGCATCCTATCGCCTATTATTCGCGTCTATTCTCCAAAGCCGAGAGGAATTATAGTACAACCGAGAGAGAACTCCTCGCGGTTCTCGATTCAATTAAACATTTCCGAGGTTACCTCGATGGTGTTAATTTCACGATTATTACGGACCATATCGCTTTAAAGTGGCTTATTACGCTCGATAATCCATCTGGTCGCTTAGCTCGTTGGGCTACGGTTATTTCACAATTTAATTTTAAAATCGTCCACAGAAAAGGTGTTTTAAACGTTGTTCCGGACGCTCTTTCGCGTGCTCAAGTCGGTTTGATATCATTTAATCGTGGCAGTAGTCCTACTACGGATCCATGGTATGAACGGATTTATAATGGTGTCCAACATTCCCCTCAGATGTTTCCCGCCTATTGTATTCGTGACGGTGTTTTACTTCGGAAAATGTCCATTGATAATCCATTAAGAAGTAATCCTTGGCGCATCGTTTTACCATCTGTTAAGGTTAGAGAAGCTGTTCTTGAGTTGCATAATGGATTTCCTAATGTTCATCCAGGTGTCATGAAGACCTATTCGAAAGCAAGGGAATTATATTATTGGCCTTCGATGTATCGTACCATCACTTCCATTTTAGCTGAATGTCAGACTTGCAAGGCTTATAAGATAGCAAACTGTACTCCGCATGGTCTTAGGCTTTACCCTAGGTCAGTAAACGCTCCATTAGATTTACTTTCGATCGATTTGATAGGTCCTTTGCCACCCGCTTATTATGGTTTCCGTTACATTTTGACGATGGTCGACGTGTTCACTAAATACGTTTGGCTTGTCCCGCTTAAGGTCGTTAACGCTGGTAATATCGCCAGAGCTCTTGAGTCCGAAGTTTTTTTGCGCTACGGTACTCCTTTGAATGTTTTGTGCGATAATGCAACAGTTTTTCGTAGCTCCGAGTTTTCTACGTTTCTTTCTGGTTACCATATCCCCGGTCCAATATTTACTCCGTATTATTCTCCTCAGGCTAACGTCGTTGAAAGATATAATCAGAGTGTGATTACCACTCTAAGTATTCTCGTGGAAAATAA
This sequence comes from Acleris holmiana, assembly GCA_949316455.1. Classification (NCBI taxonomy): domain Eukaryota; kingdom Metazoa; phylum Arthropoda; class Insecta; order Lepidoptera; family Tortricidae; genus Acleris; species Acleris holmiana. Next base: position 6,531,818 of record OX438791.1, on the reverse strand, counting down.
TAACCGCAGTTGGGCAAAGGTGCTTTCAAAAGTTGCCTTGTACCTTAACTCATGTGTCAACCTTGCTACGTCGTATACTCCCAACTTCTTAATGTATGGACGCGAGGTCGTTTCAGTACGCGAGCGTAACAATATCCAGACTGTGGACCCAGGCTTGGTGCACAGTCGGGATGAACGCGCAACGTGTCTCGAGACGCTCCAAGAAGTCTATGCCAAAGTTTCGGATGCACTTGTTTTAGGGTTCCAGCGGAATGCTAGGAATTTTAATCGGAATAGAATTCAACCTCTGTATAGATCCGGCGACATCGTTTGGCGGAGGAATTTCGCTCGGTCAGGTCAGGACGAGTTTCGTGGAGGGAAATTCGCTCCACGGTTTGTCAAGTGTAGGGTTGTTAGCGTCGTATCTCCTCAAGTGTTAGAGTTGGCCGACGTTGATTCTCGGCATGTCGGTGTATACCATGTCAAGGACGTGTTAAAGTAGGAAGTAGTTAAAAAGTTTTTTTTAATAGGTCGTGGATGGTTCCATGCTCTGCATGTTCATATCCATTTCGTTTTTATGTTCCCTTATATTTTTTTTTTCTTTTCATCTCTCTAAATTTTAAAAGGTCTTTGTCACCACGATGCACCTAACATTGGTAATTTTTGGTCATTTATTTTGGTCTTTTTGTTTTGGTCACCTTTTTTTGGTTCTCTCTAAATTTTAAAAGGTCTTTGTCACCACGATGCACCTAACATTGGTCATTTTTGGTCATTTATTTTGGTCTTTTTGTTTTGGTCACCTTTTTTTTGGTTTTCTCTAAATTTTAAAAGGTCTTTTGTCACCACCATGCACCTAACTTTGGTCATTTTTGGTCATTTCTTTTGGTCATTATCGTTTTGGTCTTTTCCACAAATATTAATGTACTCGTTTTTTCTTTGAGTGTACTAATTTTTTTGGTCTGATCCAAAATATGTTTGGTCACCCTTTTTTTTGGTCTGGTCCAAAATATTGGTGGATTCCTTTTTTCTTCGGTCACCCTTTTTTTGATCGGGTCCAAAAAATTGGTGTACTCGTTTTTTTCTTATCGTTTTGGTCTTTTCCAAGAATATTTGTGTACTCGTTTTTTCTTTGAGTATACTAATTTTTTTTGGTCTGATCCAAAATATGTTTGGTCACCCTTTTTTTTGGTCTGGTCCAAAATATTGGTGTACTCGTTTTTCCTAGGATGACTGTACCTAGTGTTTCCAGTACGAGTGTAAGTACTTCATTTTTTCCCAGTACGGAGTAACTTCCGTACTATGTTCGCGGCGTTTTGCGTTCCAATTTTCAATTTGGTCGGCCGTATGTGCTTCATTTGTTTGTTTTGCATACTACGCATTTCGCGCGGTTTTGCTTGCGGAATTATTTATCGTCAGCCGTTCTGTCCGTTTCGACTTATATTGGCCTTATCTGACGGTTCGATTCGGTTTTTAAACCGGAACCTTGTTCCTTGGGGTTCCGTACTTTCACGGTATGTTCGAGGTTTGTAGTTTGTCGTCGTTTTTTTGTCGATGGTGAGCTGCTTCCTCTCACTCTGTTCTCCGAACACTTTTTTTTCTGCGAGCTAGCGAAATCATTGTTTTCTTGGTAGTGGTGCCGTTGTCGCCTTCTGCTAGCTCATTAGGCGATTTACGCTTGCGGACTAGTTTCGTTGGCTGTGTAGTGCGTAGCATTTTGCGTATTTTTTTGATTTAAAATCTGTATATAGAGGTAATTGTCTGCACTTTATGTTACGGTTTAGTTACGTTGGTGGTCTTGAGTCCGGTTGTCCGTACGTTTCCTCCCTGTTCGGACAATTGGTGATCCCTCGGCCGTTCCTGTTGGGTTGTGGTCTTGACACCAGTCGGCACTTCGCCTTTTTCTGCGTTTGCCTGTACGTTTTGGTTTAATCCCGCGGTTTTTTGGTATTTGTACGTTGTAGTAACGGTGTTCGAGGTCATTGACCTTGAATGTTTGATAACGTTTACCGCTATCTTGGTTCACGGATTTGTTTTTTTTTTGTCAGATTGACAAAAACTGTAGTTTAAGGTACAGGTGTACCTTTCGGTGACTGACTCCTTTTACTTCCTACCTTGTTAGGGTTGTCACTTCTTAGATTGTGTAGGGTTATCACTTCTTAGATCATTTAGGGTTTTCACTTCTTAGATTGCTAGGGTTGTCGCACACCATTTAATTTACTGTATGGTTGTAATTTTTTTTTTTTTTCTTCTCCTTTGTCTAGAAGGGGGATGATTGCAGCATTACCGCTGCAAAGTTAAACCTTTTTTGCACCGTCGTATTGTTACCTCCTTGTTCCGGTACGTGATGTTATTCTTTGGTCGCTTGTCATATATGTTTTTAAATTTTTAAGTTCAAAAACTTTCGAATTTTTCCTGACGTTCTCCGCTCGCTTGTTCTCGGTCATTATGAATTCGGAGCTGACATGTTGATAGTCACATAAAGATTATTTTTTTGAAGAAAAGTTTTGATCAGTGAAGGCTCTCTAGTGTATCGCCTGCAAGACGCCTCAGTCTTCAACCTTTTTTTGGCCAACTTTGAGCCTTGTATTGCCTCACGAAGGCACCGCTGTACCGGTTTATTCCCCGGGTAAGTTACGCTTCGTCTGTGTTCGTTTTCCCAAGATTCCGTTCCCCTCGTTTGGTTCTCGTAGATTTATTAGTCCATTCTTTCCAGTTCCTACCGCCTACCCCATTTGGCACCAGTGCTATTACGCACCAACCAGACTCCAGTCCTTCCACCTACCCTAACCGGCACCACGGCGTGGAGAGGTTGACTCCGCACCACCACCGCTCAGCCCGCACCAGACTACACCCGGCGCGCGTGCATTTTTCCTTTTTAATTTTTATTATCTGTATAAGTTGTTTTAACCGATAGTCTCTGTACACAAACGTCACCCCAGAAACCGTGAGTATACCATTGTCACATTTCGTAGTGTTGCTTTAGCGACGTCTCTAGAGTAGCATTCCAGTATTTGTTGACTGGTATTTTAGTCACCATCTCACACCCTTCATTCAACCCAGTAATCCCCTAAATTCAAAAAAAGGCCCGCGCGCCTGATCGAACAGCATTTATAATGTTCTTTTTCGGTTCTTAATTTGGTCATCGATAGTTGTATTTGTGAACACATAACCGGCTCGCTTTCCTCTTTTACGGTGTGTGTATTTCTCATTTGTGTATTTCGACTTAGGATTTAATTAAAATAAATCTTTGTCTTTAAAACGTTGTTCGGCATTTTTAATTCCACAAATTCTACGTATTGAGCACCGGTATACTCCGTGTGTTCGGTAGTACGATCATTAAAAGTTTTTTTTAAATAGTCGTGCTACAGTACCTATACCATTTATAGACTACAATTTAACAAGTTTTTTTGGGATCCATGTTTATAAATGAATAGATAAGATATAGGGTTTATTGTTAAAATTATCATGACTGCACTAGATACTACAAAAAAACTGGAAAGAAAACCGATCGTTCATTAAGAAGACGATAATCAATATCCCTTTTTGTGGACATAAAAGAGAGATTTATGAATGGTTCGTGCTACGAAGATAACGATAATTTGTTAGTAATTATGAAAGATTGAAGATTTTTATTTATAGTAAGTAATGAAAAATATTTAACACATTCATTTTGTAATTATATAGTACTTTTTTATAAAATAAACAAGTTTAATTAAAGTCCTAGACCCTCATTATGGTAAAGAAAAAATATCGACATATAGCTATAATTATCGACATAGCTAGTATTTCAAAATAATTTTAACTCATCCCTAAGAGCTTGACAGCTACCAATTTGCACCTGCTAGGTCTAGCGATTATATTTCGATTGAAAAATAAATAATTTGACGTAAGTCACGTGGTACTATATCGGGGGCTTACGTCAATTCCATACATTTTTCCATCGAAAGCATTCTCGCTAACGATTGTCGAATGCCACTTGTCTGGCCCACTGGGCCGAGATTATCACGGTAAAAACGATATCGCTTTTGAAGTGTTTCCGTATTGTTAACGTTTTTATAACTCTTATGTCATTGTCAATAATGGCGACTGTGACATAAACGATTCTAAAACATGTCTAACGCGATATCGTTATAACGCAGTAGAATAGAGGCCCCAAACGCTCCTAACGTTTTTCTTTTCTATCGCTCAAAATGTATGGGGTGACAGTCGACCACGTCGTTTATCGTAACGCACGAGAATGTCACCCCATACATTTTGAGCGATAGAAAAGAAAAACGTTAGGAGCGTTTGGGGCCTCTATTCTACTGCGTTATAACGATATCGCGATTGACGTGTTTTAGAATCGTTTACGACTCGGTCGCCATTATTGTAAATGGCATAAGAGTTATCCAAACGTTGACATTATAGTGTATTTACTAAACAGTTTGTTTGCTCGTCATCCATCAGCGTCCTGTCTTGACAGATTATCTGAATTATCTCACATCTTAAAACAGCTTCTACACTTTTAATACGAGCGTTTTTATTTATTGCCTTATTGATAACACGTTGATCTAGTTGGGAGTGACCCTGCCTTCGAAGCCAGCGGTCATGGGTTCAAATCCCGTTAAGGGCAGATATTTGTGTGATGTGCGCGAATATTTGGTCCTGAGTCTTGGATGTTTTCTATGTATTTAAGTACCTATGTATTTCTCTATTTAAGTAGGTTTATCGTTGTCTAGAACATTACCCGAATTTGCCCCAATAGCTTACCAATATTTAGTAATTATAACCATTTAAGGTACCTAATTTAATTTAAAAATAAAAACTACAATACCTATCTTTTAGCCTTTTAGTCGTTTACCATCATATATGTATATAAACACTTTATTGTTCAGAGCACAAAAAATGTAATAAACATTAAATATTTTCAATTTAAGGACTTTTCCGTTTTATGATTCTGTAGTCAAACTAGAACACATAGTCATTTAAAGCGTGCACTAAAACCGTGTTAAAATTGTATTAGTTCATCGATAAATCGAAAACATTCTATTGACCTATCTAAACAAGTTCCAGTTCAGTTGTGTTATATTTCGGCAGACAAACTTTTGTAACAGTTTTGGAAGGCTTCGATTTGACATCACGAAAAGTGTTTTAATAGTTGTGTTAGTTTTATGTTTTATATAATTACTATCAGTTTCCCGCGACTCCGTCAGCGTAATAGTTTGTCGCTATTCCCTCTGGATAAAAAGTACTCTATGTCCTTCCTCGGGACTCAAAATACCTCTATCCCAAATTTCATCAAAATCGGTTCAGCGGTTATCATTGACATTCGTGTTAAGTACCTACCTACATAATTTCATTAAAAACAAATCATAGAAAAAAATATGTCAATAATCACAAAATAAAAAACAATAACTAAAGCTAATTTTATAAATAATATTAATAACTAAAGGGCAATGTGTGTGATATTCATTGTCGGAATAATAAGCCTTCTGAGTCAAAAACGTTTTAATTTTACGATCAAATGAAGGTGTAGACCTGCACTTCCTAATTTGGAGCGGACTGTTATTAAATATCCCATGACGTGCAGCGACCTGTTGCGTAAAATTTGATCTTCGAACTAAAAGTTCGGTGTCCATTATTGGTGCCTCTCACTTTAAACTGTCTAACACTGGTGCCAACTTAGTATAATAAGGAACATGCATATTTTTTTTTCTTACGCTCTCTGGAAAGTGCTATGAAATAGAGGAATAACTGTACACGCGAAATAATTGTCGTGTAATGTTTTCATAAGATATTAAGCTTTAAAAAGTCATAGTTCAGACCCCCTGCAATAACCCTCTATACAAAATCGACGACAGGAATGACGTCATGACGCGTCACAGCTGTTGTTCCATGTTTAAAATATAAGGACTTTATAAAAAATTTTACATTTATTTCGTAAATTACTATGTTGAAGTCAATATCGTTAAATTAAAATAGCACGTAAATAAAACGAGAATGCCGAAAAAAATATCTAAACATTAAAAGAGTATAGACTAAAAAATGGTTCATGATATAAAATGCACTTTTTCCCAAATAACCTGCAAAATTAATTAAAAATTTCAACTTGTCCATTTATACTGTCTGTAACTGTAAAATGATATTGAGGTTTTTAATATATATTTTTTCTAAACTGAATAGTTTGCGCGAGAGACATTTCCAAAGTGGTAAAATAATATTGTATGCCCTCCGCCCCTTGTAACTTCTAAAATAAGAGAATGAGAAACCTAAAAAAAAATATGATGTACATTACCATGCAAACTTCCACCGAAAATTGGTTTGAACGATCTAGTTAGTAGATTTTTTTAATACGTCACAAATCGTCTTGCTGCTACGGAACCCTTCATGAACGAGTCCGACTCGCACTTGGCCGCTTTTGTTTTTAGTATCCATCCCATATAAAAAAAAACTGAAATTATTTACTTCTCCACAAAAAAAAAAAAAAAAAGCTAATTTTCAGTAACACCAAAGTTTACCTTTATAAAAAAACGCCATCCCCTAGCTAGTGCATTAAAGATCGAACCCGGAACCGCTTGCTTCGTAGATAAGGTCACTACCAACTAGGCTAACAACTTCAGTGATATTTGTTGCCAGTTCCGCCACAGAATAAATAATGTTGTAAGGTCAGTTCAATATTAACGCCAGCGACTGACCCCGCTGTTTGCATAATCTGTGGCTGAAACACTTAGGCTTTGTTTACACGAGTGATTAAAAACTAGCGTGTTGTCAACGCTGAGAAAAAGGTGACTAATTTTTTTTTAATACCGCTTCCTTTTATGGAAATGTTACCGAGCATACTGGGTATACCTTTGAAGTGTTTTGGTATTGTTCTTAACTTGGCCGCTATTACTGTCAAGTAAATATGAGTTATCTAACCGTTGACAATACCGAAATATGTCAAAGACAATATCGTTTCAGCCCAATAAGAAGCCCTTAAAATCAGCAAGCTCCTAACAAGTATTCCTTTAAAAAGAAAGTTCATGAATTTCTCAGCAGGTAGAATTGTCATCATCTTGATATTATGATTGCTTTATCTGAATTAATTTTTGTTTATCCTCATATTACTATATATTATACATTTATATTATATATGTTTGTGTTATTATTTTTACTAGCGCAATATATGTATTTATGTTATTATAGCTTATTGATATGTAAGTGTATGTGTATTAGTTACACCTTACCTTATGTTGCACCGTCCACTACAATCTCTGCTTTGTCCAAAGGTCAACTGGTATAGAATGCCTTACGGCATTAAGTTCGCCTTTTGTATGCTAAGTAAGTGTAATCTTTTGTGCAATAAAGACTAAATAAATAAATAAGAAAAGATTTTTAAAATAATAATACCTACGTACTCTCGGCGGTACGGAACCCTCGGTGCGCGAGTCTGACTCTGACCTGGCCGGTTTTTTGTTTTTGTAGTAACGGTGACGGAACCCCACACTGCGCGTTGTCCGACATGCTCTTACCCGGATTTAAATTAGTGTATTTGTAATCTAAATTGATGGTAGAGTTGATAAACCATTGAAAAAAATGCCTTTTTCCAAAACTGTTTTAGATTCTAATCTAGAAAAAAAAACGTGTGTCTTGGTTTATTTAACTTTAAACCATTACTTTTTCTAAATTACTTACGAGGCATAGTTGTTATTTTTAATTTTGAAGTAGCATCAAATATTTTATTCTAGTTATTATTGGCAAAAAACATGAATAAATATCCATTTTATGTATAAATGGATCAATGGTCGAGTGGCATATTGACATTGAAATTTAAAAACACGAAACAATAACTATTGAATATTCATATATGTTACGGCGGATTACGTTTTAAAACCTTGGTCATTTTAAATTTAGAGTTCGCTTCGACATCGTTGGTTAGTCCAAAGTTGCCAGTGTTACCGGTGGCACTAGATTTGGCTCTATAAAACCTTTTTCGGAAATAATTATTTTTATCCCATTATTCACGACTTTTTAATCATATCTTAAGTGTATTCATTAAAATTTAACGAATGTAAATTCATAGTTTTATTGTGATTGTGTGCAAAAAAATCTTTAGTAACATTTATTTGAAACTTGTAAAAAGTGTGATGTAATCAGTGACATTTTTTGAGTTTGGATTTTTTTTTAATAACAAGTGTTTCCATTGTCATAAACTTTTGCTTGTTCAAACATCGATGGACAATTTAAAAACAAATTAATCGGAAAGTGATAGATCAGCTGGATCGCAGCCAGGTCGCCATGTTGAATTCAGTGTGCGCACCGCTCTCGCCGCCGTCGGCCGTTTTCCGAACAGCATCGCAATTTTCAAATTTGGAATTCTGGCTCGGAGCACTTTTAATACTTTTCGCGTGTGAAATGGATTTAATATACTTCCATATTCTGAACTATTTGAATCTGCAACTTTTTTAATATAACTTTTTAAATTAGCAGTGAGTTTGTAAACATCGTATTGCGCGTGAAATCAAAAAGTCTCAATTGTGCCAATAACATGCTATTTAAATTTTAAGTTGTACGTAACCGGTTTTTGTGGTTCGATATCGAAAACGGTGTAATTTAATGAATCGTTAAATTTTAATTTGTTTTTAATGTGTTTGAATGAGTTGATAGTGATGTGACGAATCCGCTTCGAGTGCAACGCAGTTTATTTGACGTGTAAGCATTTTATTTTATTTCTCACGTTTCTATGTTGATTTAAGATTATGTTCGCGTTTTCCCATTTAATCAAGTATGTAATCTAATTTAAAATAATAATTTAAAACTTTAATCGGCAATCACGTGTCGAAACATACCACTAAGCAATGGTTCTTAATATAAAATGCACTTTTTCTCAAATAACTTGCAAAATTCATTTAAAATTTCAACTTGTCTTTTTATACTGTCAATAGTTAACAAGTTTGTACTGTAACTGTTACAGATTATCGATAATTATTTTGATAATTAGAAGATGGCCTTCATTTTAAGACTATAACGGATGTTGTGTCAGTGGCATATATGGAAAATTGTGTATTACTTGTTTTAATTAACAAAGTCAATATTGCCTAAAAAAGGACCTTAAAAACTTAGGTACATAACATGACTATACGAAGCCCGTGACTTCGCATGCGTAGAATTAGTTTCCCGCTGCTCCCACTATTACCCCTTAGGGGATGATTAAAAAAAAAAAAAAAATTTCCTTGTCTATGTCTTATAATCAACACCTATGAAAAATGTCTGCATGCTACGCTGTCACTGATAAACCGCTGAACCGATTTAAATAAAATTTGGTATGGAGTCAGTTTGAGTCTCGGCGAAGGACGTACTTTTTATCCCGAAAAATAGGACGGTTCCTGAGGGAATAGCAATAAACGACTTCTACACGGACGGAGTGGTGGGAAACAACTAGTGGGCGAAAAAATAGGTACACTGATTTCATTAGACATGTGAGAGAATTAGAGGTCGTATACGAAATTTTTCCGGTTTTGCTTATTTTCATGGTTTTACAGTTAAGATACTGGGGGTGATCCTCTCAACACAGCGCTGCGTCGATTTCAAAGGTGAAGTTTTATCCGGCAATTTGCTGGTAGAATCATCCCCATTTTCCATAAGTTTTAATGCACAACATGAAACATCACTTCAGTTATGATCGAAAAAATTAGTTACGAATAAATGCGTTTTTTTTTATTGATTAAGGTTGTTTTAAATCATTATATGTATATTGCTAATTTTTTTTTAATGTTTTTTATGGTAATGGATTGATTTTAAACTATGGTTTATTACTGTTGTTTTTTTATTTTATGAATGAGAGTTGTAAGTAGCCGAAATCAAAATAAAATTTTTGCCCATTTTCTTTAACATATTTTTTTGGTGGTAAGTTTTTCAAAAAAATTATGGCGACTTTTGCAGCCTTAAATTGTAATTTTTTCATACCTTTCGTGAATATGCGATTTTCTAAACTTCCTACGGCTAAATTCACAAAACAGTCGCCGGTTTCAGGTCGATTAACCAAAATTAAATAATAAATAATAAAATTTGTTCAATAAAGTATTTCAACTGTAAAATCATATAAATCAGCGACATCGACAAAATTTCGTATACGGCCTCTTAACTACCTCATAAAAATACATAAAAAGTTGGTAGGTACCTACATACCTATATATGTTTATAGTTTGTCTATAGACTATAGGCTATTCGTGGGCATTTCTTAGAATGTTTGTACCTAGTTATGGATTAAAATTAAGAAACGTTAACTTTTCCACGGAGTTTCGAAAATTAGTCGTACATTTATACACTCTCAACGCCAATTAGCAGTACCTAACTCAGATTCAAAAAATGAACCAGATTCAACCCTCACTCGTTAGTAATATGATTACACTTGCTACAGAAGTTTTGTCCGAGATATCACCATATGTCTTATAACAATATATAGCAAATTTTCGTAACTCAGCGGAAAAGTTAACGTTACCTAATTTATTCCTTACCTAGGTACAAACTTTCTAAGAAATGCCCTCGTACGTGATTCGCTGCTCCCGCAGGAACTGTGCGGTTTCCTTGTATGACATCTGGTTCATTACCTTGTATACTAAACTTCTCCATTTTTAAATAGATTTAGTTATTTTCGATCATCGTAGGATCCATGTCACAGCTGTATTTTCTTCAGATTGTCGTCTTGAAAGTGCAAATTTATATTGGTCACAGATTTATCCTCTATGGCATAAAAAAAATACGTCCCTATCATCGCAAGCGAGGTTTAAACTGGAAATCAAAACTTAATAAATATGTAGAGCTAATAAAACTCGAGGTTAAAACCTAAGTAGTTTACCTCAAATTTAAAAGGAAGTAACATTAAATGAAAAACCATGCAATTAAAAACCTTGACCACCGTCAATAAAGTTGATAATAAATTAGATTCCAAATGGACTTCCGTCTTTTTGTTTTCGTACGTTGACATTGTAACAACGTGACAAGGCCACGTATGATTTCTGTTTAAAAAATACTATAATGATAAAAATAATAGTCACTTTTTTATTTAATCAATAAAGTTTGACAAGTGTTGCCAAATGTGTCAGAAATTTTATAGGTATAAGGAAATGTCGATGTATTTAGTCTCTGTTAAGACCGTCACAAACGGAGCTATAGTAAATATTAACATACCTGACTATACTGGGTAATTTTTTAATAGGTGCACAAATTTCAATATTTGCTTCGCTATTGTTAATCAATAACACATGTTGTGTTATTTTTAATTTTTACTCTAGCTTAAAAAATATTAGAGATATTGCCGATGCAATGATTCGACTAACGTAACGATATTCATGGACCCTCTAATGCAGGGGTGCGAGGAGTGATCGAGAGGATTAGTAGGAGAGGGGCTTGCTGTCTGATAAGCTGTACATGAATTTTTTAAATTTCGAATATCAATACAGTGTATCGCATACCTAGCTTGACAACCCATGTCATCATTTCTAGTGTGACTTTGTGTCCACACTAGAAGGTAAAAGAGAGGTTATTTGCAACAAAAAATATTTTTTTTTAACTCCTTTTAGTGTCGTAATATATTATATTAACGATACGAAGTCATATGTTAAAATTTGTGCACTGATAAAAAAAAATACCCTGTATATTATATTATAGTACCTAAGGGACGACACATTACTAAGATATACAAATATTATATCTATATCAATCATTATACTGACGAGGGAAAGATATAAATAATATATCTTATAGCTGCGTGTGAGCTCTGTCAACTAGTACGGAACATGTATCGTAAGATGCATTAATATATATTTTGGCATATGTGTGACGCGCCCACAAGTACGTTTGCACAAGTAGGCTTGTTGTTTACCAGTGTATTAGTGACAAGTTGCAAGCCCATCGCCTAACAGTACTACAAGCCCTTATCCCTTTGTCGCCTCTTACGACATCCACGGGAAGACATGGAGTGGCACTATTCTCGCCCAGCAACGACACAGGGACTGTAACGATAAACATACTTATATAGACAAATACATACTATACATACATATGTATTTAACATAGAAAACATCCAAGACTCAGAACAAATATTCGTGCTCATCACACATTCGAATCGAGAATCGAGTTCTTACCCCGCGGTTACAAGAAGAGGAATGGGTGTTATTAGGGCCCAGGATTTTTGGTGCGGTTTTTGAGAAGTGGTAGAGAAAGAGCTTTTTATCGACATTATCAGACTATTATCAATGCAAATATGAGTACCTACTTACTTTGAATACGAAATAGACAATTATTAATTAAGTTATAACTTTAATATGTAAATGGGTCATACACACTCTTAAAAACAAAAGTTGTCTCTCCTGTGGTCAATAGTTAAAAGCTTGTGTGGATATAAGTTATGTTTTTATATGATAGGTCTAAAGCAGTCCTGACGGCGTATTTGCGGGAATAACCTTAGCCAGAAAATTAGGCCTTAAATACGTTAACTTTCCGTGTGTCCACTGGAGAGATGGTAACCGAAATCTGTGTATGACCCATATATGTTTTAATGGAATATTATTATAAAATACTTTATATTGGCTATGTGGAAACTGAGGAAATACACACTCATCCCACTTAACATCATGCCTTCATTCCCAGAGTGGGGTAGGCAGAGCTACAGAAATACCCACAACTCTAAGAACATCTTGATAATTCCGTAACCACATTTTGCACAATCAAGCTAAGATGTTTACCAGTGTATTAGTGACAGGGTGCAAGCCCATCGCCTAACAGTACTACAAGCCCATATTCCCTTAGTCGCCTCTCACTACATCCAAGGGAAGACGTGGAGTATAGCATCATTCTCACCCGGTAACCACGCGTGACGTATTAAGTGATCTACCAGTGGCGCGATTGGTTTAAAAACAAAACGAATCGAAACGCTAGTTAGCGAATGCATATTGGCTATGCTCTGAAAGTGCAGTGTCGACAAAATGTGCGGTAGACTGAGTGATGTCGCCTTTGCGTTGCAGCTTGTTGCAAATGATGCAATAAAATTGTTGAATTTTGCTCATTTTCACACCCTAATGTCGTATGGTACGACTTTGTAGTGGTGGTAGGACCCTGTGCGGGGTCCGTCCGGATCGCTACCACCATCTTATCCATTAACTACCCGCCAAGCAGCATTCGCATTGTTGTGTTCCGGTGTGGGGATAAGACAACCGGTGAAGTTACTAGCATAGAGGCCGTCTTAGTCCTCAGGGTTGGCAACGCATTTGAGTTCTTAAGATGAGAGTCTTGAGAATTCAAATGTCTATGGGTCTCAGATTCCACTTATCACCATGCCATCAGGTGGCCTGAGCGCTCGTGTGCCTTCTCCATAACATACTAAAAAATGTTTTTTTTTTCGTTTAGCTTACTGAACCACCTAGAAATGACAAAATGTTTAATTCTAAAGTTTTCTTATCGTGAAACTTTGTTGTCATACATATTTTGGCTATAATTGTGGCACAATTTAATCTTGGCTCACGCCTTCGACGGCGGTGGTCGCCATCACTACCATCACGTCTCTTGGCCGGCTAACAGCGTGATATGTTTTCAGAGTTTCTCGAATACAGACATAATACAGGGCTGGGATTCTACACGGTAATAAATAACGATATCGTTTTTGACGCGTTTCCGTATTGTCAACGTTTTGATAAAAGATAAAGGTGGTTTATTCAGTAAGTAGGCCGCACGGGCACTTTTACACATCGAAATTCTACCAGCGCTTCCCAAGAGGAGACCACTGCTGAGAAGATAACTCTTATGTCATTTGTCCGACGACACGTTGGCCTAGTTGGGAGTGACCCTGCCTCCGAAGCCAACGGTCCCGGGTTCAAATCCCGGTAAGGGCAGATATTTGTGTGATGAGCACGAGTATTTGTTCCTGGGTCTTGGATGTTTTCTATGTATTTAAGTATATATTTCTCTATCTGAGTATGTTTATCGTTGTCTAGTACCCATAGTACAAGCTTAGTTTGGGACTAGGTCAATTTGTGTGACATTGTCCCGTAATATTTATATTTATTATTTACCATAATGTCGACTGTGACATAACCGATTCTAAAACACGTCAAACGCGATATCGTTATAACGCAGTAGAATAGACCTGGTCTCCTGTGAAAAGGTCACATCTGCCATTTAATAGCCGAAGCGTATTAAATCCTTAACGTTATGACACTAAGGCGCATAATCAAAACTCTTAAATCTGTCTGTTATGTCTGTTCGTTTGACGACATGTAGGCCTAGTTGTTCTTATTTGTTCCTGAGTCTTGGATGTTTTCTATGTATTTAAGTATGTATTTCTCTATATAAGTAAGTTTATCGTTGTCTAGTACCCATAGTACAAGCCTAGAGCTTAGTTTGGGACTAGGTCAATTTATGTGAGATGGTCCCCTGATATTTAAAAAAAGTGTCCTATGTCCGTCTTCGGGATCTCTGTCTCCAAACCAAATTTCATCTAAATCGGTTCACGAGTTCCTGAGATTAGCGCGTTCAAACAAACAAACAAACTCTTCAGCTTTATCCTCCTGGATCCTGACATTTTTTTGTCATAACAATCTTAAAACCGAGAGTCCTTTATATAGTACTTCGCACTTAACATAAAATTATTTTCTTTCTTTCTTCTTTCTTCTTTCACTTGAGTCCTAAACCTTCCGCCACTTGAATTGTTACCGTTTTTCGCTAGAACAAAGTTGATTTTAGCGGAAAATATTATGTACTTAATAAAGTGCAGTCGGTTTTCTCGGATGAGTTCATTTGCGTCGTGTCAGGACTTAAAGTGAGCGTCCATTTCGTTCTTTATAAAGGATGCGGGGATCTAGGAGGCTAAATATTAGTATAGATATTTATTTATTCAAACAAATTTATTCTTTAACAGCTGGTGCTAAAAGAGCACAAACTTACAACTACTAATTAATTCTATACATTACAAACATAATGAGTACGAGGGCTGCACTGAAAGTTTCGAGAATCTAATACTTAGAAACATATTTTTGACACATATCATACCTTTTTATAATCTGTAAAGTTTAATTATTTTAACACACTGGCCACATAGGAAAAAAAAGCGATGGTTCGTTTTCAACTGTTTTTTGAAGTCGTCGAGTCGCTGCTGAAAATGGAATTGTCCCGTGAAAATTTAAGAGCTATGATTTATTACGACTTTAAAAGTGGATTATCACAAAAACAATGTGGAGACCGGATGATTGCTGCTTTTAGTAATGAAGCACCTTCAAAGACGACAATATACAGGTGGTATGCAGAATTTAAACGTGGCCGTCTATCCCTCACGGACGACGTGCGTGAAGGTCGACCAAAATCGGCAGTCACGCAAGAAAACGTCGATGCTGTGCGTCAGTTGATAAAGGAATACCGACATGTGTCATATCGGGAGATTCAAGAGTGTTTGGGCATTGGAATGAGTCAGATACAAATCATTTTACAGGAACAATTAGGCGTGCGAAAGTTGTTTTCCCGTTGGATCCCTCACTTATTGTCTGAGGAGCAGAAAACGACTCGTGTCAATTGGTGCCTCAGAACTTTGAATAAATTCAACGGAGGAAGCTCAAATGCAGTTTTTAGCATTGTATCCGGTGACGAGTGTTGGATATATGCATATGAGCCTGAAAATAAAAACCAATCTCGAATATGGGTCTACGAAGATGAGCTCAAGCCGACAAAAGTTATTCGCTCTCGCAGCACGGCCAAAAAGATGGTGGCTACATTAAATTTGTCTCCAAATCGGGTCACGTGGCTTGAAGATCATAGAGCGGTCAATGTCGATTGGTACACCACTATTTGTTTGCCGAGTATCTTTGCTGAACTCCGAAAAAAAACCCTAGTCGCCGCATTATCCTTCACCACGACAATGCCAGCCCTCACACCGCTCGGAAAACAACTGAGTACCTGGACAGTGAAAAAGTCGAATTACTGGACCATCCTCCACACAGCCCCGACTTAAGCCCCAATGATTTTTTCACATTCCCCAAAATTAAGGATAAGTTGCGGGTCAGCGGTTTCAGACGTCGGAAGCAGCAGTGGAGGCTTTTAAAATGGCCATTTTGTCGACCCCTACTTCAGACTTCAATAAGTGTTTTAATTACTGGTTTGATCGCATGGAAAAGTTCATAAAATATAAAGGAGAATACTTTGAAAAACAATCAAAATACTTTTATTCAATTTAACTGCATATTTTTTCTATTCCCGAAACTTTCAGTTTGACCCTCGTACAACTACTAAATAATACTAAAACTTACAAACAATGACATGTTCAGTACTTTTACTCTATATTATCATGACCACGCTTCGGTTGCACTACGGATAGTATTAAAGTATTGATCTTTTAATGGATACGTTACAGTGATGTTAATAAAATTTTGGTATTTTAAATATAATAGGTAATAAAATAATGAACAGTATTCGGTCAACTCATTTAAGGAAAACCTCAAGGAAACACGGTGTATTATTAAGTTATAAGTGAGTCATTATTACTATTACTGAAAGCGATGAGTATTTAATACTTATTGTTCATTGAAAACATGTTAAATAATAATAATTACTATTTACAGTGGCGGCGCTAGTTTTTACATCAATACTAATGTTTAAAAGAGTTTGTATTGTTTGTTTGTTTGCTTAAAGTGACTACTTTGGAATTACTGGTTATATTATTATGTACTCGTACTACTCTATTGTATGTAGGTGTTTAAATATGTAAGTATCTAGCACTAATTTCATTTGTCATAAAGACATTTTTTCTGAAATCGTAAACCTTTCAGGTAGTTTTTACGTACCACCATAGAGCCCAGTAGGTTAGGTTAGGTTTATTCTAAATTGTTCACAGTTTAAGAAAAAATGCCTTTATAGCAAAAGAATATTATGGCACATGATTCGTATGGCATTTTAAATTATGACATATGAAATAATGGCAAATGAAATTATTGCATATGAAATTCGGTCAAACGATAGAGAACCTATATAAAAGTAACATTTAGGTATCTATACTTAATATTATAAAGAGGTAAAGTTTGTGAGGTTGTTTTCCTCTGGATCTACTGAACCGATTTGTGACGACACGTTGGCCTAGTTGGGAGTGACCCTGCCTCCGAAGCCAGCGGTCCCGGGTTCAATCCCGGTAAGGGCAGATATCACACAAATATTTGTGTGATGAGCGCAAATATTTGTTTCTGAGTCTTGGATGTTTTCTATATATATTTAAGTATACATTTCTCTTTTTAAGTATGTTTATCGTTATCTAGTATCCATAGTAAGTACAAGCCTAGAGCTTCGTTTGGGACTAGGTCAATTTGTGTGAGATTGTCCCCTGATTTAGATGAAATTTGGTATGGAGATAATTAAGGTCCCGTGGAGGGACATAGGATACTTCTATCCCCGAAAATTTAACACTTTCCGACGGAATAGCGATAAACGAGGTATTTGACATATAGTGTCTGCATACACCCGAACGGTCGCCCAGAACTACAACATGGATAGGGGAATCACGCATCTTTATTTTAGTTGTACTTAAAATAATTATTTTTACATCGATACATACATAACGTCACGCCTTTATTCCCAGAGTGGGGTAGGCAGAGCAACAGAAAACCAACAACTCTAAACTTGTTGATAATTCTGTAACCACATTTTGCATAGTCAGGCTAAGATGTTTACCAGTGTTTTAGTGACAGGTTGCAAGCCCATCGCCTAACAGTATTACAAGCCTTTATTCCCTTAGTCGCCTCTCACGACATCCACGGTAAGACATGGAGTGGCACTATTCTAACCCGGCAACCACACGGGGGATTATTTTTACTTTATTGTAATTATATTTTCACTTCTCTCGCTCTATAATGACTTCTTATAGCCTTGTATACGCAGACTACAGTGACGCATTTTATCACTAGGGACTAAACTAACATTTTACTCCCTACTAAAGTGTTTCTTTTTAATTTCCTTATAAAAAGCGCTGGAACACAAACAGCCAGATACATGTTGCCATTTGATGATGTTGATCTTGACGTCGGAGTGCGCGGTGGAGCCGGTGCAAAGCAGGCTGGGGCTGGGCATACAACCTCCACCGCCGAGGGCTTCATTTTGGAAATGTTGTATATGGACTAGGTACTTGTTGTACCCCGTGTGGTTGCCGGGTTAGAATAGTGTCACTCCATGTCTTCCCGTGGATGTCGTAAGAGGCGGCTAAGGGAATAAGGGCTTGTAGTACTGTTAGGCGATGGGCTTGCAACCTGTCACTAATACACTAGTAAACCTCTTAGCCTTTTAGTGCAAAATGTGGTTACAGAAATATCAGTAAGTCTTTAGAGTTGTTGGTATTTCTGTAGCTCTGCCTACCCCACTCTGGGAATGAAGGCCTGATGTTATGTATGTATGTATGTATGTACTTTTTCTGTTCTTACCCCAAAAACAAACTTGTTATTGTCTTTTTCTACATTAAAGTGACGGGTTGAGAGTATAAATGATAGCGCTATTAAGTTTTAGTGGTGGTAGGACCTTGTGCAGGGTCCGTCCGGATCGCTACCACCATCTTATCCATTAACCACCCGCTAAGCAGCATTCGCGTTGTTGTGTTCCGGTGTGGGGATAAGACAACCGGTGAAATTACTAGCATAGAAGCATCCCATCTTAGTCTTCAAGGTCGGCAACGCATTTGAGATCTCAGGATTGCAGTCTTGAGATTATAGTCTTGAGAATTCAAATGTCTATGGGTCTCAGATTCCATTTACCATCAGGTGACTTGAGTGCTCGTGTGCCTTCCCATTGCCAAAAAAAAAAAATGATTTTTGTCGTGTCTATGTGTTTTGTTTACCTCGCAATCGAAGTGAAAAGTAGAAGTTTAAGTCAGACTCAAAAGACATAATGACACTCGTATTTCATCCACCCTCGCTTTGCTCGGGTGGATAAATATCTCGTGTCATGATGGCTTTCTTTAGTCCCTCGTTTTAAAATCTACTATTACGTATGTTTCACTGTGTCATGACACAGTGAAACATACGTAATAGCATATTGTGAATAAAGTTTTTATCTATCTAAATAATATAATAACGGTAATTCATAAATCATACGGTTTTAGACGCGCGAGATTAACGCTGACCTCTCTATTAATAAGCCATTAGCATTGTTATCCGTGTTGAGGCGTTTTTCTCTTGTCTTATGTACGAGTAATATTATGTCTTTAGCCTTTGTATGAATAAATTCCTTTTATTTTATTATAATTATTATATTATAGTTAAGTCGGTAAGTGATTATGCCGTATTTCATCTGTGCTAAAGAGCTTCGGTGGCCTAGGCTTAGGGGGTCGACTTGCGGTCATCTCTCAAACTCATTATTACACGGACACCATGTACCAATGAGTTTTTCTATCTTAAGTACATTACCCGATGCTCTTAAGGAAAGGAAAAACATCGTGAGGAAACCTGCGCATTTGAACAGCTGAGTGTGTAATTAATTGGGTCATACACAGATTTAGGTTACCGTCTTTCCTGTGGACACACCGAAAGTTAACGTTATTAAGGCCTAATTTTCTGGCTAAGCCCATTCATTGATTGCTGCTCTTAACTATTGACTACAGGAGAGACAACTTTTGTTTTAAGAGTGTGTATGACCCAATTGCACAAAATATCACTAAGGGGTGGAAGTGTATCCGTAAAGGTTTAAAATAATGTATACAACCATCGCTTTGCTGCAGCAAATCGCTGAGGGGTGTCCTTTTTAGCGTAACTTGCATGTTCTATTTCTTTTGTCTCATTGTATATTGTCATAATTTGTTTGCGCTGAATAAATTAAATACTTTTTTACTTATCTACATATGATGTGACTTCATACATCCGTCTGTCACAAAAATAAAGTTGCATTAGTAGCTCAAAGATGTGAGTAAGTGGAATCTGAGACCCATAAACACTTGAATTCTCGAAACTGCAATCCTAAGACTTCAACCAACGCGTCTTCAATGCGTTGCCAACCTTGAGGACTATAATGGAATGCCTCTATGCTAGTAATTGCACCGGTTGTCTTATCCCCACACCGGAACACAGCAATGTGAATACTGCTGCTTGGCACCATCACATTACCACCCCCTTATCCATTAAAAGATAAGATGGTGGTAGCGATCCGGACGGACACTGCACAGAAAGACCTTACTAGAAACATAACATATCGATATACGAGTATTATCATTGCGTGTGCCAATTATTTATCAATATTTAGAAAACTATCGCAATTGACATTCGATCTGGCATCTGTTAATGTGTAACAGAACCAGATCCAAAAATATTCCTGACAGAGTATCTGATAATATCGGTCTTTTAAATGCAATATTCCGTCGGTGTTTCTGCAATACAGCGTAACTAACAAATTAAATAAATTGTAAAATACACCTTGGCATGTAAGTCAGTAAGGTACATTTTGCGACGTACTGAAGTGGTTAGTTAGGTTTTTCAGTATCACGGATGATTTGATAGGTACCAGTCACACTGACGCTCTATTCTATTCAGTAAAACTATATTGCTTTTGACATGTTATCGTATTGTCCACGTTATGATAGCTCTTATTTAATTGATAGTAATGGCGGCCGAGTTAAAAACTACTACAATACATTAAACGCGATATCGTGTTAACCTAAGAGAATAGAGGCTCTGGAGATTTTGTAATACAATACAATACAAAACTCTTTATTGTCCACCAAACAAAAACATTACACAGAATTTGCACAATTTAGAAGACCCAGGTAAACAACAGGCGGTTTTATTGCTGATTAGCGATCTCTTCCAGACAACCTTAGAAGGGATAAGGTGTCAAGTTAAAACAATTTACACAGTAGGTGGTGCAGACCAATTTCGAACAATAACAAGGAACTATGCTAGCTATAAGATACAATATACCTATAAATACACGCTTACCAAACTAATAAATAGATAATCAAATACATACTAATACAAACGAATACATTATAATGACATTAATGACTTACATGAATAAATAGATAGTAATAAATAAATACATACATTAATATCAATACATCCACATCAGGGAAAAAAACCACTACTAATACTTAGGCAAAATGTAACACTTAATGTAATCCTTATAATAACACTTTAATATTTTAATGGCAAGTTTGCATGAAAATATGTGGTTACTTCTTTACGCTGGAACGAATGGACAGATTTAAATGAAATTTAAAATGGAGATGCTTATACCTTGAATTTACAAATATCGTTAAAAATATCTCTGTTTCAGTGGAATGGTTAAAGTCGCAGGCAGAAGCTATTATTATTATAAAACTTCTGTATTTTAAGAGGCCTAACTCACTGACTCAATTATCAACGCCCAGAATAAACCTTACCTAGAAAGCTGATTTTTTCACAGATGTTTTTAAGACAGACGAGGAATGAGAAAGGATTTCCGAAATTGAACCCCCATGGGAATAAATAGGGGAAATCAATTCTACGCGTATGATGTTGCGGGCGTCTTCTACAAAAGCAAAGCAAGTTCGGGCGTAGTTTGACAGTTGAAGGATTCGGAATTTGAAAATTGACGTTTAAATTTTGAAGATGGCGTCGTGTGAGCTTTGCTGATAGAAGACCTGGGGGGCTATCATGAGCTAGCTTTGCAGTTCTGTTTACGCTCAGAGAAAAGGACAGAGCTATACAACCGCCATAGCTCTGTCCTTTACGCTGACCGTAAAATGAACTGCAAAGCTAGCTCACGATAACCCCCCTGGAAGGTTATTATAATGTAGCTACGCAGTTAATTTTACGGCGAGCGTAAAGGACAGAGCTATAGCAATTTATATATATAGCTCTGTCCGCTTAGCCCGTCTGGTTGCCTGGTTAGAATAGTGCCACTCCATGTCTTCCCGTGGATGTCGTGAGAGGCGACTAAGGGAATAAGGCTTCTAGTACTGTTAGGCGATGGGCTTGCAACCTGTCACTAATACACTGGTAAACATCTTAGCCTGCTTGTGCAAAATGTGGTTACAGAAACTATCAACAAGTCTTTTTAGGGTAGTTGGTATTTCTGTAGCCCTACCTACCCCACTCTGGTAATGAAGGCGTGATTTTATGTATGTATGTATATAAAAAAGTTGCAACTTGCTGTCTTGTTGAATGAGCCTCCTTCCTTTTCTTTCAGCGTAAACTGTACTGCATAGTTATTTCATAATAACCCTCTGTCATAACATGATATAACATCGTCAATATAATTACGATATCAATGCGAGTTGGGCTATAATTAATGCAGAATAGAGGCCTAGATGAACTGTGTCCATTTTGTTCTCAAAGATTATTGTTTTGGCTTTACCACTCCACACAAAAACCGCAATCTTTAAGTGATAACTTTTACCTCTTTGTGGTTTTCTGTGACTACCCCGTTTCATAATGTTAAAGGGGTTAAATACATATGCTGCCACACCCGCACAAGAATCAAAAGGGAAGGGAACCGGCTTCAATATGAGTTGGAGGAAGAACGGGAGATATAGATATATAGCGCGACTTTTTGCTGCGTTAAATTCAAATAATTGTTGTTTACTTCCTTATTCTAAAGACCCAAAACCTATTTAATAACATTGTAATTGCAACCTTATTTAATTGGACATCGGGTGCCTTTTATGTTTGGCATTATGTCCTCAAGCGACAAACCTGGGGACTCGGCGGGTTAGATGGCCGCCTCATTTTTAATCTCGCAAAACCCAATACCCATTTTAGTAACATTGTAATTACAACCTTGTCTAATTAACTATAGGATGTTTTAAGTTCGTTTTTTTGTCCTCAAGAGAGAACCTGGGGACTTGGGAGGATAACCATAACTTTGAAAAAAAAAATATGTCTATTTACGGTATTTACAGTTTAGCGCCTAAACCGATCGGGGTGAAATTGATTACTGAGACATTTTGAAGTCCTGAGGGAATAGCGTTAAACGCGTCTGTCTGTCTTTCTGTCCGTTTGTATACCCGCTAACTCCTTCTAAACCACGCAACGGATTTTGAATAGTTTTTCACCACCTGTAAGATATTTTTTCACGAAGGGATAAAGTCGTTTGTCACTATTTCCTCGGGAACTGGCCAATTCTTGGGATAAAAGTAGCCTAGGTATATGCTATTCCAGACTATAATCTAAACCAAAAATCACCCAGATCAGTTCAGCCGTTCTGGCGTATTTGAATAATAAACATTAAAACATTCGCATTTATACCAAATATTAGTAAGGTTCTGGTTTATATAAGGGTGTTACAAAACGGGCTCGCTAGTATTTTAATAATGAAGGAAAAACATCAAAACACTTGCTTGTATTATTTATTAATATCTATTTATTAAAATGACAAGACAGTGACAAATCTAAGTATCAGTAAATCGTACTTGTTGACCTCGACGTAAGGTCACAAATTAAATAATTTAATTACAATATTATTTGTTGTAAAGCTTTTAAGGTCAGCTACTTATAAGAACTGCACAGTTTTGCACCTTGTCGCTTTAATGCCTTTCACAGATTACTGCATCAGTTTCAACATGACGTTAAAGTGACAAAGCACTAAAGTGTGCAGCTAGTACTTATACCAATAATTGGTAATTCATGCTCTAATTGGTATCTTTATTAGGGGTCCGTATCAAAAAGTAAAAACGGAACCCTTACATACTTAACATCACGCCTTCATTTCACAGAAATACAAATGTAACCACATATTGCACAATCAGGCCAAGAATAGAAGAATATTAGTGACAGGTTGCAAGCCCATCGCCTAACAGTACTACAAGCCTTTATTTCCTTAGTCGCCTCTCACCACATCCACGGGAAGACATAGAGTGGCACTATTCTAACCCGGCAACTTACACGGGGGATGACGACTGTCCAACTGAGACTAGAATTGAAAAAAATCAAATCCCGCCTTACGTATTCAGTGGAAAAGCACCTTAAAATTGGCTTCTAATATTGTAGTCTTAACCTTCACATGTTCTTCCTACTTCGTTGTCTAATGAAGCTTTGAAAAATATTATTTTTCGTTTCTAAAATTGTTAAACAAGGAATAAAAGCCAATTGTACTGTACATTTTCTCAGAAATTACTTGGCAAGCGATCAAAACTCGACACTCCAAAGATCATCTTATTTTAGGGTTTGGGAGTTTTCTTCGTTCGAACTAATCTATATTTGGGTCATACCCGCTCTTAAACACAAAAGTTGTCTCTCCTGTGGTCAATAGTTAAGAGCTTGTGTGCATATAGGTAAGTTATGTTTTTATATGATAGGTCTAAAGCAGTCCTGACGGCGTTTTGCGGGAATGGGCTTAACTAGAAAATTAGGCCTTGAAAACGTTATCTTTCGGTGTGTTTAATAAATTTACTTATACAGTCCGATTGACTGTCATTATTTTCATTTAGAGAAATTTTTATATGGTCACCGTATTTATCAAATTCGATTTAACAAAAGTAAAGGTAATTTCTCCTAAAACACATGGAAATGAACGTAATATCATGACGCAAATAAATATTTTATCTTGACATGTCGAGCACTGGGACGTCCAACTTAACCTAGTTTCGTATTGAGTTTTTTTTCTCGTTCTGTTGAATTATTTAGTGTTCATAAAACTTTTAGTAGAAAGATTTAGGACATTAGAAAGACAAGAATACAAAACTTGGTTACGTAGTGGGACGAAGGGGAATTCCCAAGATTGCAGTCTTAAGACTCCAAATGCGTTGCCAACCCTGAAATATATTTCAGCAGTTTTATAAATCAAACCTTATCAAACTTAGTTCTATTTACACGTTGAATATTTACGTTCTGAAAATTTTACAGCGATATAAAAATTATGTCTTTTAATAATCATGCGAACAAAATTATTAGACGTAATAAATATAGGAACTAACGGGCTCCCACTTAGCCAGTGCTTAGTTGAGTTACATATTGATGTCGAGGGTAGAAAAGTGCGCGATTTATGGAAGAGCCATCTTATTGTCACGTTGTTGACGCCCTCTAGTGGACGACTCCATAAATTACACAAACATACTCATAGTGTTTTTCTTAACTACTGCGAGAACATACTTAAATATTTTTTTTTCAGGATCTGTAATTGATATAAATTAGGTCAAGAATATTTCTATATATACCTGTCATAAAAGTGTTTACCAACCAAAAATTTTCATACTTCCGAGCATTGTACAGAAAAAAGGGTGCGCATTTTCTCAGATAACTTTTTAAGTCCTATTATCGGCAGTCCGAAAATATTTCTCATACGATTTTATAATGATAATGATAATTTGATGATAATTTTTATAATGATCACTCTTCATAAAAATATTTCTCGTAACATTTTATAATGATAATGATATTTTTTATAATGATCACTCTTCATAAAAATATTTGTCGTAACATTTCATAATGATAATGATAATTTTTATAATGATCACTCTTCATAAAAAACGTTTCTTATACCATTTTACAATCATAATGATCACTCTTCGTAAATATTAATCACCTGTTTATATAGGAGATTTTAAAAATATACGCCTGGCAAATTAGGTTAGGTTTCAGTAAATTTCACTTTAGGAGTTGCGATGATTATGAATAACAAAATTATAAAATAAAGTATTAGGAAAAAATATGAAGAGCGATTATTATCTAATTATGAGAAT
Organism: Acleris holmiana; assembly: GCA_949316455.1. Taxonomy (NCBI): domain Eukaryota; kingdom Metazoa; phylum Arthropoda; class Insecta; order Lepidoptera; family Tortricidae; genus Acleris; species Acleris holmiana. Next base: position 6,506,215 of record OX438791.1, on the reverse strand, counting down.
CGATACCAAAAATAGGAATAAATGTGAGCCAATATGGACCCTCAGAAGAAGGTTTTCTATTAAACAGTCTCCACCTGTCTGCCTGCCAGGCCTTGGCAGTAGGACATGACATTCAAAAAGCCATTAACCTGATGCTGACGCTCTGGCAAACCGCCCGACACAGACGATCGTCATAGCGTTACGTGATCAATACTAGGTATAGTCCTAGTTCATTCTCGATTTATACGTGACGTACGGACTGGACCAAGAAGGTGGTCATTGATTTTACCAGGGTTCTATTCTGGTAGACAAAATTATTTACGACGTTGCTATAGCTCTTATTTATAAAAAAAAAAAAACTGGGCAAGAGCATGTCGCACCATGCTCAGTGTAGGGTTCCGAAGTCGAAGTACGATGATTTTAGTAGGTATAAACACTTTAATCGCCTGTATCTCAAGAACCAATGATGTCTACTTAGTCGTGATAGTTTTCCTTTTAAATTCGTTATATGTGCTTTCATTTAGGATATTATTCAGATTTTTAGAATTTTTAATTTTGTCTTTAGGGGGGAGGGACACTTGACTCTACCAAGAATAAGCGCTTTAAAGCTTAATATTTCACAAACGGATCCCTTGATCGAAAAACTGCTTTCACAGACCCATGATATTTTTGAAAGACCTATCCAATGAAACCCCACACGATGGGGTAGACGAGACAAAAAATCCCCACTACGGAACCCTAAAAACCATACAAATTTAGCTCCGGTCGATAACGTTTCCCACTCCCTAATGCCCGGTTTCAACTGCGAGCGGAGCGGGTTCCGTACGGACTCCGTTTGGCTTACAACGGTGACTTCAAATGTTTCCAACGCGAGCTAACCTCTTTAAAGTCACCGTTGTAAGCCAAATGGAGTCCGTACGGAACTCCGCTTGCAGTGGAAAGTAGGCATAAATCAGGTACTGATTTTTGCATATGTTGTAGTTATTAAGAAAAACATGTTTTTCTTTTTAATTTATTTTTAAAATATACTACATAACATTTATAATTGGGTATTTTTCTAAGAAATTGTATGTAATTAAGGACTGAAATTAAGTCCATTTATATAATTAATTTTCGTTACTCACATGTAAAAGTTACCGTAACTGAATTTCAATCCTTACTTACATTTTTTTTTTTAATACCCAATTAAACTACTACCTCGCATGTTTGTTTCCGTTTTCGTTTTCTATTGTGTTTCCAAGAAATATTTTTTTGGAAAAGAAAACGTACAGTCCTAGTTTTTTTATATTCAAAAATCGTAATAATCAACTAGGATTATAATATTAATAATATCAGGGGATCTTCTCACACAAATTGACCTAGTCCCAAACTAAGCTCTAGGCTTGTACTATGGGTACTAGACAACGATAAACATACTTATATAAAATACATACTTAAATGCATATAAAACATCCAAGACTCAGGAACAAATATTCGCGCTCATCACACAAATATGTGCCCTTAACGGATTTGAGCCCAGGACCGCTGGCTTCAGAGTCAGGGTCACTCCCAACTAGGCCAACGTGTCGTCAGAGATGGTAGAGAAACGTTATCGCATTTTACATACAAATTTTCACCATAACATTACATATTATTTTTTATTTGACGACACGCTAGCCTTGTTGGGAGTGAGCCTGCCTTCGAAGCTAGGGGTCCTGGGTTCATAGTAGTCATAGTCATAGTCATATATTTTATTGCCTTATGTTCAAATCCCGGTAAGGGCAGATATTTGTGTGATGAGCACGAGTATTTGTTCCTGAGTCTTGGATGTTTTCTATGTATTTAAGTATATATTCCTCTATATAAGTATGTTTATCGTTGTCTAGTACCCATAGTACAAGCCTAGAGCTTAGTTTGGGACTAGGTCAATTTGTGTGTGAGTGTCCTGTGATTATTATTATTATTATTAACACTCCTCTGAAACATTTATTCAGAAAAACAAGCATGGAATCCTACGGTGTTTTTCACTCAGGCCATCGGTCTTATGTTAGTTGAGGTCTAAGGTCAAAAAGTGACCTTAGCCAATACCTTTCCACCCGAGTTTGCATAAATTAAACGTGTTTAAGACCGGACTCGAACCTGTTTACCTTGATCGTGACATAAGTGAGATAACGCTACTCTGACGTCACATGTCATAACGCCATCATGAAGTAAAGTTCGCTATAATACAAGAGGAAGAATCAAAACCAAAATATTTTTTTGCTGAACGTAGGTACAAACAGCCACACAATTAACTGCCCATTAAAGACGGAAGTGAGAAAATGTAGAAAGAGATGAATATAGATTTTACATAAGAATCTCATGTGCACGAGCAAGACAGCTTCTCTCTGTTTATCTTCATTGGTCACTCAGCTGTGTGGGCGATTGTACCTAATTATATAGTTGGTGACATAAACAAAGGGTCAGGGCCTCTATTCAACTGCGTTATAACGATATCGTTTTTGACCTGTTTCCGTATTGTCAACGTTTTGATAACTCTTATGTCATTTACAATATTGGCGACTGTGACATAAACGATTCTTAAACGTGTCAAACACGATATCGTTTTAACGCACCTGAATAGAGGCCCATGCCATGTTCTGCTGGGCGTGCACACTTGGGTGTTATACAGGGTTTATTTAAACTATAAATATTTTCCTACATTACCTGTAAAACAATAAATTTATATATTATCTTTTATATGCCCGAGTGGTCGCACTCCATGTCTTCCCGTGGATGTCGTAAGAGGCGACTAAGGGAATAAGGGCTTGTAGTACTATTAGGCGATGGGCTTGCAACCTATCACTAATACACTGGTTAGGCTACTTGTGCAAAATGTGGTTACAGAATTATCAACAAGTCTTTTTAGAGTTGTTGGTTCTGTAGCTCTGCCTACTCCACTCTGGGAATGAAGGCGTGATGTTATGTACCTATGTATGTATGCACGTTAAAAAATACATTAATAAATTTTCATTGACAGCGAGCACAAACTCCGCAGATCTTATCTGCCGCTGGTTTATGTATCGCTGTTTTTACACTACATTTTCTTATCATATTAACATACTCGTAGTATTCGTCCTAATTTTCTAACATACATTCATTGATTGATAACCTTTATTGATCAAAAAATATTTCAAAGCGCTTTTGAACTCGTTAATACCGTCTCAACAATACATTTTGGTAACTTATTATATATTTTTGGCGCCATTCCTATTCCATTTAGAAAACAGAGCAGTGTTTGATGAATACGGACGTTCTTTACTACGCAGTCGAACACTGACAAACTTGTTAAATATGCCGTTGACCCGAACAAAACCGGCCATTTAATTTTCATATTATGTACAAGCTTGGCAGTGTCAGTTTGTTTAAATTTATGAAATGTACATTAATGAAGTAAAGAAGCAAAAAAATAGTAGTTTATTTATTGTATTGAACTGTATTTCTGGGTATCCTATCGCAAACACTAAAAACGTTTGCCAGCTGTTTCATTTGCCATAATTTTCATTTCCCATAATTTTAATTTTATTCTGAACCCAATATCTTTTCAATTTTTTAATGAGATACTACAGAACGTGTAGACGTGTAACGTGAACGTGTGAAAGTGTAAAATTACTTTCGGTCAAATGAAAATTATTGCAAATGAAACAGCTGGCAAAGGTTTTTAGTGTTTCAGATAGGTAACCGTATTTCGGTCTGTCTGTTTGTTACGCTTTCACGGATACACCGTTAAAGCGATTTAGATAAAATTTGTCATGGAGATAGTTTGAGTCCCGGGGAAGGGCATAGGGAACTTTTTATCCCGAAAAATTGGACGGGGCTTGAGCGAATAGCGATAAACGACTTCTACGCGGATGGATTTTGGGTGGGTTTCTGTGGTCACTACCGAGTTTAGGGTAATTTTGCGCTCATGTATTGCGCTTTAAGTTGAGTCATTTTTAACCGACTTCTAAAAAAGGAGGCGGTTCACAATTCGTAGAGTTTTTTGTGGTATGTTCCCACAACCGCGTGCCGCGTGCGCGCCAGCCCCATTATCGTCCTTCGTATGATTGGCAGTAGGGTAGACTGCCCCTACATACGTCATTGTTGTCAGTTACATGCCCCTAGTAATTAGTGTACTATTATTATTAGGTACTAACAATTAGATTTAAGGAACTACTAACATTAATATGAGTTGTAATTTTCTCGAATTGAATGATTTATATTTTATTCTATTCTATTGTATTTCACAAAGACCTCTGGACTGATTTGTATTTTTTTGTCGATTGTGAATTACCTATTCTTATGACCACTAAAAGGTATGATTATTTTTTTTTAAACTAGAAACTGTCTTCGAAAAGCAAGAAATAACTTTTTTTTAAATTATTGGTAGTCAGTTCAACTGAAGTCGGTGTGCCAAAATATTTTTAACCAAAAACCAAATTCAGTTGGACTGACCTATTAACCTATAATTTTAAAATAATAATAATAATATCACAGGACAATATCACACAAATTAACCTAGTCCCAAACTAAGCTCTAGGCTTGTACTATGGGTACTAGACAACTAGAAATATATACTTAAATACATAAGTAGAAAACATCCAAGACTCAGGAACAAACAGATATCAGCCCTTACCGGGATTTGAACCCAGGACCCCTAGCTTCGAAGGCAGGGTCACCAACGAGGCCAGCGTGTCGTCCTCGTTGTCGTGTCGAAAAGAAGTTATGTATTGCTTTTTGACGACGGTTTTTAGCATTTATGTTGAAAAGAAATTAAGTACAGTAGTGGTTAACTCCTGAGTAAGTCAAAGGTCGCGGATTCAATTACCTTGGTCATTAAACCGATTATACTCATACTAGCGTGTAGAAAAAGGACGCAAATTTAAGTAAATTATCGTACGATTATGGACTTTATTACAAAAGCGCTAGGCGTTGATTTTGTGTCGTTGTCAAACAAGGATTTATATTGACACGCAACTTGCATCTCTGGGTGTGACTTTTGTAAAGGAGTTTTGATTATGAACCTGCAAAACATCGGATATCCGCCATTTTTAGGGTTCCGTACCCAAAGGGTAAAAACAAGACCCTATTACTAAAACTCCACTGTCCGTCCGTCTGTCTGTCTGTCACCAGGTTGTGTCGCATGAACCGTGATAGCTAGACATAAATTGAAATGTTCACAGACGATTTATTTCGATTGCCGCTATAAAAACAAATACTAAAACCGGGCAAGAGCATGTCGGACCATGCTCAGTGTAGGGTTCCGAAGCCGTTAACTACTACAAACATAAAAATCAACAAGTAATAACTAATTTTCTATTTAAAGGTGCCGTCTTAGATGATTTTAGTAGGTATCTATAAACATTTAAATCGCCTGTGTCTCAAGAACCAATGATGTCTACTTATTTGTGATAGTTTTCCTTTTAAATACGTTATACGCGCTTCCATTTAAGATTTTTAGTATTTGTAGTTTTGGCTGTAGGGCCCCACACCTGACTCAAACAAAAATTAGCGCTTGAAAGACCTATCCAACGGCATGGTGTAGACGAGAAAAAGAAATACACCCCACGTTACATGCAGGGGAGGTACACGTACTAAAAAAATATTTTTTTCATGATTATATTTAACACTCTGTTGGCGTGACTAATATATTCATGCCAAATTACAGCTTTCTAGTACTAAGAGTGTCTGAGCTACGCTGCGGACGGGCGGACGGACATGGCGAAACTATTAGGCTTCCTCGTTGGACTACGGAACCCTAAAAACAGAATAAAATAAATATTTAAGTGGGGCTCCCATACAACAAATTAGTTATCTTATCCCCACCACACCGGAACACAACAATGCGAACACTGCAGTTTGGCGGTAGGTGGATACGATGGTGGTAGCTATCCGGACGGACCCTGCACAGGGTCCTACCGTCACTAAAATAAAACTATAATTTTATTAGGTCAATAGCTATTCTGTGGTGGTTAGGTATGTTTTCAACGTTCAATATTCGTGTTTTTAACATAATTATCAATATTAATGTTTTCAACCCAGTGGTTGTTGATTGGGTCGTTCTACTTTTCTATATTTTGCGTTTTTCAACTATTGATAATTATGGTTTTAATTTTTGATTTTAAAATATGTTGCGTGAATTTTTATTTGGACTAATTAGTGATTATTTCGGTGGCGATAATGTTTTTTTCTTTATGGTGGTTTTTCAGAATATACTGTGACAGAGTGGCCGTTTTCAGAGGAGACTAAATTATGAACCACCACTCTGTCACACGATTCTATAAAAATAAAACATATAAAAAAAAAAAAAAAACACTGGATAGAGAAAGTGAAAGATTATTTAGTACTAATAGATGAATAAATGTTTGGACGTATATTCAAACACTAAAACATTAATAATCAATACTCTAACTGATAACGTATGGTAAAATGAGGATAGGCAATCGTCGGTAAAAAGAAGAATGACCCGATTATGGTAAACGTGTTCAAATGTATTATTGATTCCATTATGTAGATACATTTCATATGGTTATTCATTATCATATTAACCTCTATAACGTCACGCCTTCATTGCCAGAGTGGGGTAGGCAGAGCTACAGAAATACCAACAACTCTAAACAGACTTGTTGATAATTCTGTGACCACATTTTGCACAAGGCTTAGATGTTTACTAGAGTATTAGTGACAGGTTGTAAGTCATCACCTAACAGTATTACAAGCCTTTACTCCCTTAGTCGTTTCTTACGACATCCACGGGAGACATGGAGTGGAACTATCTCACCTGACACGGACGTATAGGGACTTATTTTTAAATTAGGGGCGTTCTCCCTAATTTAATGTTATTATTTTAAGACTAAGTAATTATTTTAACCTCGTAAGACCCTATACCTATTTTAGTAACATTGTAAATGCAACCTTGCCGAGCTAACTATAGGGTTTATATTATTATATTGGGTATAGTGTCCGCAAGCAAAAATCTGGGGACTCGGGTGGCCATCAAGAAACGTAAAAGGCAATTTATTAGAAAAAATAAATAACATTGACGACTTGTTTCAATTATTGTGTGAAACACAACAAGTTGGTCTAGTTGGGAGTGACCCTGCCTTCGAAGCTAGCGGTCTTAGGTTCAAATCCCGGTAAGGGCAGATATTTGTGTGATGAGCGCGAATATTTCCGTGGCTGGCGTGAGTACGTTGATAACTCGCTGAAAAAGAATGAAGTAATTTGAACTATATGCAATTTGTTCTAAATACAAATTTCTCTAACTTTTCATTTCGATTTTTCAACTTATTCACGCCATGCACGGATTTGTTCCTGAGTCTTGGATGTTTTCTATGTATTTATCTATATAAGTATGTTTATCGTTACCCAAAGGAGAAGCCTAGAGCTTAGTTTGTGACTAGGTCAATTTGTGAGATATTGTCCCGTGATATTTATTTATTAATTCATTTCTCTTGATTTTGTGTAAAAAAACAATGTGGCATTATTAGAAAAAAAAGTGTTAGTTAAGTGTAAGTCGAACGCGAGTACAGAGGCTTATGTATCGTTTAAATAATAATTTAATATATGTCTGTCGTTTACAATATATTTTTCATATTTTCTTTACAGTCAACATGAACACGAGAGAGAAGCCGTTATTCGGCTCTCACTCTGACTCTTCGACAATCAAAATAAAGCATATGGTATTTATTTTGCTTTCATAATGGACAAATGAATTATATATTTGTAAGACTTAACCCAAAAAATACCTTGTTTATAGTTAAATAAAGTCTTCGTTAATTTGTTATGAAGGTGTCAGTTAATACATTTGTCCACTAGCTTTTTCAATTAGCACTTACCTAATCCGCCATTTTGATTTTGACAATAATAGTTATTATTTAACATTATTAACATGTGTCGTTTGTATTTGCGGTGGTCTGTGTGTTTGTGTCATTACTGAGAGTTCCTGGACAATGAATAATTAACAGGTAGGTACTAATTTTCTAAATTGACAATAGTGTGTCAAAGTAAGCGTATTTTCGTTTAAATTTTTAAACTGTATATCCATAGAAGTGGACATTATGTTACAAGTATATATTACTCTATTATGCCGTTATTTCAAAGAAGATCGCTAACTGTATAGTAACGTGGAATAAGCTTGGAATAGTTATGCCATGCTTTGTCCTTATCTGTCATTGCGACAGATATAAGGGCAAAGCATGGCATAAGTATTCCAAGCTTATTCCACGTTTATTAGTAAAGGGGTACTTAAGTAATTGTCGACACGTTGGCCTAGTTGGGAGTGACCCTGCCACCGAAGTCAGCGGTCCTGGGTTCAAATCCCGGAAAGAGCAGATATTTGTTCCTGAGTCTTGGATGTTTTCTATGTATGTAAGTATGTATTTTTCTGTATTTCTCTTATGATATTAATAATAAATCTTTACTAATATCACTTATTTTACAATATACAGTGTGTTACCGGCATGAGGGCTTTCCTTGATATAGAGTAACAATGGGCAACTCCTTAATGTACCTACATGGTTATTTTAATTAAAACAAGATAAAACAGTACACGCTAGTTTTCTAACAAAAAATAAATTGCAAGCAATGTATACTGTGCGTTAAAGTTAATTAATAAAGTCACGTGACCAAACCAAGACTTGTTTTATAATATAAGTGACCATAGCAGCCCCATTTGACGTCTGAACTCGTTGCACGGCTTCTAATATGGATCTGGGATTGTGAGGATGTCGCCTGTTCGGGTATCTTTCACGATACAACCTCAACGCTTCTGCTGCGTTGCCGTGTGTTTCGCCGTACAACAAAATCATGTCGCACGTTTCACGAGCGTCGTAGGCCATTAGTTAAACTCACTATTTATTAAACATTAAATTATTACAAGAGGAATGACTTTCGTTCAAGTTTGACAACCACAGATTAGAAGGATATTAGACAACGATTATTTTCTGTCATTTTAGTTTCTCAAATCTGACAAATTCAAGGAGTATTAATAACTCTCTATGTTCTGCCCCTGTACCAATGTATGCCTTGTACCAAGTAATAACGATATTGATTACGATACTAACACATAGCTCCAGTATGTTGATGATAGTTAAAATCTAAGAAGTTAAATTGCAGCGTTACGTTAGTTAACTTCGACTTAATTATACCTGCAAATAGTTACTTAAACAACATATTATCGTTAGTTAAAGCAGAAGCCCTCATGCCAGTAACACACTGTATAACACTAGACTAAACATACCCAAAGACAAATAACTGGCGCGCCTGAGCTAGGAAGTTCCTGTGTTTCAGACGTAAAAGGACTTACAAAACTAAATGAAATAATAAAATAAAATGAAAAAATGACATGTAAAGTACAGTGCAGAGGATTCTTAGTAGATAATTAAATTATAAAACAAACTGTAAACAAAACAATAACAACAAAAATATAATGAGTCAGCATTATGAACTAAGTGTAAACAACGTAATAACAAAGTTAATGTTGAGACAGTCAGTTGAAGTACGAAGATACAGACCTTTCTGTGTCTTCGTAGGGTAGGACATCATTTGTAGTGCATCTTGAAGCATTATTTTAGTGTAATTGTTATAAAGAGGATATAATATGGTAAGTTTGGCATTCAATCTATTGTAAAGAAGTGGTCCGAGAAACACGAAAAATCTGTTAGAGAACGCATGTTTTGTTCCTATACTTTTAGGACAATCTTTGTCTCTCCGCCTTTTGTTTGTTTTGACGCCATTGAATTTACATCCGTTGTTTGTTTTCTTAGTTTTATTACTCATAATCGCACTTGGACGTTATAAAAACCTGATTTTCCACAATTATTTTAGTTGATTAATTCATTTCGTTGTTTATTTCGACGCCGTAGCAGCAAACCGGTTTATCATTCCCTTCCACTGACGAGGAAGTAAGGGTCAACTTAATTGCTGTTTACTCTAAAACCACACCATTTATTTTAAAAAGTTTCCAGGATTAAGAAGTTATTAGTACACAACTGTTAGTAATTCATAAATCATCGTTAAAGATCATAGGGTTTCGAAAATTCAACCAAACACGTGCGATAAAGTAAGTGCATAACTGTAAGTTGATCAACTTTCTTTTATAACATACACATACATGACGTCACGCCTTCATTCCCAGAGTAAAGTAGAGCTACAGAATACCAACAACTCTATAGGTAAACTTGTTCATAATTCTGTAACCATATTTTGCACAGTCAGGCTAAGATGTTTACTAGTGTATTAGAGACAGGTTGCAAGCCCATGGCCTAACAGTACTACAAACCTTTAATCCCTTAGTCGCCCCTTACGACATCCACGGGAAGACATGGAGTGGCACTATTCTAAAGCTTACTATAGGGTTGAGGATTATCTAACAGACAAAATTGCTTGGCCTAAGATACCTAACGTAACAGCTTAGTACCTATCTAGTCTAGGGACACGGTTTCTGTAGGAGAACGAATCGAACTTCTTTTTTTTTTTTTTAGTTTAGCTCGTATTTGCTCTCGTGTTTATTAGAAGTTTCGACACTTTTTCCTGTTTAACTGCGCATGATATATATATATTATATTTAAATTTTATTAATTGTTTTATATAATGCTAGGTTAAGTTCTAACATTGTCATAAGCAATATTTAAAAAAAAAACTGACTGAGTTTCTTGTGGCGCTTCTTCTCAGCGGTGGTCTCTTTGAAGCGCCAGTAGAGTTTTGACGTGTAAAAGTGCCCGTGCGGCCTACTTACTGAATAAACTACTTTTAACTTTTTTAAATTTCTAACTTGGCAAGTTTTCGGCGGTTTTTGTTTCATATCGTGTTCCCTAAAATACTGTTTCTTTCGATTTTAATTTTGGTCCCTGTGCATGGAGTTAATCGATTTGCGATTATTGAATGCGATTGAAAGACCTATCCAACGATACCCCACTTTATAGGGTTGACGAGAAAAAAAAAACATTCCCACGTTACGTGTAGGGGAAGTGCAGTAAAAAAAAAATATTTTCGTGGTTTTATTTTACCACTTTGTTGGCGTGACTAATATGTATATTCACGCCAAATTACACCTTTCTAGTACTAATAGTATCTGAGTTAAACTGCGGACGGACGGACGGACATGGCGAAACTATAAGAGTTCCTATTTTGAATACGGAACTCTTAAAACATGGTTGACGATGTCAGTAAGGCTACCATAATACCAAAAAGCGCTAACTGCATAGTAATGGTACTAGCATTTTAAATTTAATGTGGTTACTAATAGAGTATAGAATGCTTTGGTATTATGGCAGAAGGGCCGCCCTATACAGTGATTGATTCGCGATATATTGAATGAGAGCCAAATTGAAAGCGCCGGAAACCGACGCTAGTGCATAAAGAGGTTGATGAATGAAGAGGAAGCGAAAGAGGTATGTTGGACTAGTGCACCTGGTGTTCCATAGTCCATGCCCCATCGCGAGTAAGGCGAGAAGGTATAAATCGTCACTACTTTGAAAATACCTCGTATCTCATATTTCGTGATGTACGATTTTGAACTTATTTCTCTTCATGATTAAGTTTAAAATAGTTTCAATTTCAAAATTGAAATAGCTTAATTGTTTCTTGTAGTTATTTAGTTTGAGTTCTAAACGAATTAGTTTACACCGCCTGCCATGAATTTGTCTCCTCAGTTAATTCTCTTACAAGGTTGTCTGGAAGAGATCGCTATGAAGCGGTAAGACCGCCTGTTGTATACCTATGATTTAAATACTGTTCAATAAAGAGTATTTGCATTGTATTGTATTGTATTGTATGAGATACGCGGTTTTTTCAGAGTAGTGACGAAATGTATGTATTTACAACTTCAAACTTTTGCCAAGGTGTATTACTCAATTATTAACACACATAACATTAATTCACTTTCTCCATAACTTTTCAGATAAGAATAAATTTTGTAGAAATGTTCAACATAAACGAAGGCCAAATTAAATACAATTGTGATTTCTTTTTACTTTATGCATACCAAGAATTAGAATATTTAGACAAATAGTTTTCATAAATATCTCGTTACGTGTGCGACTTTGATTTTTTTAAACTAGGTCCCCCGTGTGGTTGCCGGGTTAGAATAGTGCCACTCCATGTCTTCCCGTGGATGTCGTAAGAGGCGACTGAGGGAATAAGGGCTTGTAGTACTGTTAGGCGATGGGCTTGCAACCTGTCACTAATACACTACTTAGTAAACCTCTTAGCCTGTTAGTGCAACATTTGGTTACAGAAATATCAGTAAGTCTTTAGAGTTGTTGGTATTTCTGTAGCTCTGCCTACCCCACTCTGGGAATGAAGGCGTGACGTTATGTATGTATGTATGTATGTATGTATGTATGTACCCGAAGCGCAACCTTTCACTTTTCTCAATCTCTGTTATCTGGAAGAGATCCCTTAAATGGATAAGTCCGCCTGTGGATTTTCTGTTTTATCTTCTTTGTTTTTCTTTTTGTACAATAAGGTGATTACATACATACATACTATTACAGGTCAATCAAACACAAGGACCTAGTCTCTATCATTTTAATGTAAAAATGCGAAGTAGGCATACAGCGTCTAAATTTTATCCAGACGTAGTTAACGATCATATAAATCACGTGAGAAAGATATTTCGTTAGTAATTTTTATTATTGAAACGTTGTTAATTACCAAGACTCCGCTGTCTGTCTGTCTGTCCGTTACCAGGCTGTATCTCACGAACCGTGACAGCTAGACAGTTGAAATTTTCACAGATGATGTTTTTCTGTTGCCGCTATAACAACAAATACTAAAAACCGAATTAAATAAATATTTAAGGAGACTCCCATACAACAAACGTGATTTTTTGCCGCTTGTTACTCGAATTTAATACAGACATCGTGGTTGTATAGATAATGTCACGGAACCCTTCGTGCACGAGTCCGACTCACACTTGGACGGTTTTTTAAAGGTTGGTCTTAGGAGCAATGTAACGCGTCCATCAGTCGTCAATGTATTGCCAGTCCATCCATTTGCAAGAACGACATTTAAAAAATAATAATTACTTATCTCAGGCAAATGAACCGCCACAATTAACGAGTACTTTAATTTAAAACGGAATAAATTAATGATATTTATTTTGGACTTCTATTGGCGAAGTAAACAAAAGGCGAACCGTACTTTGTGACATGACGGTTACGTAGATGCTTTAATTTAATTGGCGCAATACATAACAGCACGCCTTCATTCCCAGAGTGGGGTAGGCAGAGCTACAGAAATACCAACAACTCTAAAAAGACTAGTTGATAATTCTGTAACCACATTTTGCACAATCAGGCCAAGATGTTTACCAGTGTATTAGTGACAGGTTGCAAGCCCATCGCCTAACAGTACTAAAAGCCTTTATTCCCTTAGTCGCCTCTTACGACATCCACGGGAAGACATGGAGTGGCACTATTCTAATCCGGCAACTACACGGGTTACGGGTGTATATAAACTGTTGTTAAAATATATGCCCGTATGAAATTTAAACGCTGTAGACAGATATAAATCTTCTTACAGTTAACCTTGGTGCTTGGTTCTCTAATAACAATTGCCCGTTTTATTGCCTTTAATTCTGCGTCGCTAATCAAACCCTTGCTCACGTTGCGCGTGCGCCGGTAACCAGTTATTTATCAAAGTAGACATTACTAAAGACATCACTTAACAAAATCAGGGTTGCCACAGCAGTAATAATTATTAAAATATCACACAGTTTTTTTGTCAAATTGACTTTGATCTATACTAAGCTTTCATTTATTTATTTATTTAATTGCACAAAATACAAATTTGAGTATAAAAATTAATGCCTAATGGCATTCTACCAGTTGACCTTTGGGCAGATCAGAAAATTGTTGTACAGTCAAGCTTTAATTGTTATGTCAATATGGAACCCTGTCATAGTGATAGCGTCAAATCAAATGAAAGAAAGCTAAAATAAATTATTAACGCTGTCATTATGAGAGGGTTCCATAGTGGCATAACAATTAAAGTCCTTGAGTTGGTGGTGCATTTAAGAACGATTAAGAGAAAAGAAAAGCATCGGATATACAAATATAAACATATATGTTTAACGTATACAAAGAAATAAATATACATGTGAATTAGTACATAAATACTTTAAATATATACATTTTATGAACATAATATACCTACACTAAAAGGATAATACCTTGTACCAAAGGTACTAGGCAACCATAAACGTCTATATCTATTTGCATAAATCTTCCGTAACTAATTGACTGGCCGGCAACGCACAGCTGAAACTGCTGGACCTGGGGACTTGTAATTTTTTAGACAATATTCCTTGAGTACCCTAGAGGCGCACACACTAATTCTACGCTTAAAAAGAAGTTTCGAGCGTCCCTAATATATATCAGGGGAGCATATAATTTTGGTGTTTTCAGTAACAAGTCTAACATTTGCATGCAGAAACTATCTTGGTGAAGTGAAACGGATGATTACGAGTACCTCTTTCAAGGGTGGCGATAAGATACCTCTATTAACATAGCTAAGCGACGAGGACGAAGCATAGTTGAATGGTTTAAATATATGCACAATGAACTCCCCGCAGCGTTGCTTGCAGCGAGCATGAAATATCCTGTGGTTATTATTTAATGAGAAGTGGGACTCCAGTGGGATTATGATCTCTAAAAATTATAAAATAAATCATAATGTTTTAAACAACAAAAAAACCGCCTACAAACCCCAAAAAAGCCCACTTCAGTTTGTTTGACCTAGCACATAAAAAGAAGTTATTTCTTAAGTTGTTAAAGGCGGTTTTTTGATTTTTAAATTTTTGGGGTTTCGTAGTCAAACTAGGAACCCTTATAGTTTCACCATGTCTGTCCGTCCGTCGGTCCGCAGCCTAGCGCAGAGACTCTTAGTACTAGAATTTGGCATGAATTTACGTATTAGTCACGCCAACAAAGTGGTAAAATAAAATCACGAAACGAAATTTGAAGGAAAACTATCACGACTAAGTAGACATCATTGGTTCTTAAAATACAGGCGATAAAAGTGTTTATACCTACTAAAGCCATCTAAAACGGCACCAATTGACTTTAAATAGAAAAATAGTTATTACTTGTTGATTTTTATGTCCTTAACGGCTTCGGAACCCTATACATGGCCCGACAAGCTCTTGCCCGGTTTTTTCTATTTTAAATTACTTGGTGCGTGTTTTGACTTTTGACAGCCCTGGTGTATACCACTCTGAATCACTTGTCGGTAATTTCAAAACACGTGCTCCTCACAATCAATATTGATATTCACAGGGCGATGCGTCTGTGTAATGATTAGTGCACCGATATAATCAACGTATGAATAACATACATACATACATAACATCACGCCTTCATTCCCAGAGTGGGGTAGGCAGAGCTACAAAAATACCAACAACTCTAAAAAGACTAGTTGATAATTCTGTAACCACATTTTGCACAATCAGGCCAAGATGTTTACTAGTGTATTAGTGACAGGTTGCAAGCCCATCGCCTAACAATACTACAAGCCCTTATTCCCTGAGTCGCCTCTCACCACATCCACGGGAAGACATGGAGTGGCACTATTCTAACCCGGCAACCACACGGGCAACGTATGAATAACATTTGTTATTTAAACTAATTAATAATACCTACAGTGTGCCCAGAACGTGGCTCCAGCTGCAGCACATGCTGAGCTAATTAATAAATATCACAGGATATAATATCACTCAAATTTACCTAGTCCCAAACTAAGCGCTCTAGGCTTGTACTATGGGTACTAGACAACGATAAACTTGCTTACATAGAGAAATATATACTTAAATACATAGAAAACATCCAAGACTCGGGAACAAATACTCGTGCTCATCACACAAATATCCGCCCTTACCAGGATTTGAACCCAGGACCCCTAGCTTCGAAGGCAGGATCACTACCAACTAAGCTAGCGTGTCGTCAAAGTCCTATTTGATCTTACACTACAGCGCAACGTTTCTTAATTCGCCACTTGTATACAGAGCGACATCTCTGTTCTATTGTTTCTTCTTTTTGATGTTTACTAACTTACAAATATGTTAATTAATATCTGCCCTTATCGGGATTCAAACTGGGATTACTAACTGCGTAGGCAGGGTCAGTAGCAACTAGGCTAACGCGTCGTCGTCTTATAGGTACTTATAATAGACTGTAAATCTAGATCGAGGCCGATTCTCATTAAGGCTTGTTTTTTCCTTCATTTACTTAGTCACAAGCATAATACATACATTACATCACGCCTCCATTCCCAGAGTGGGGTAGGCAGAGCTACAGAAATACCAACAACTCTAAAAAGACTTGTTGGTAATTCCGTAACCACATCTTGCAAAAACAGGCTAAGATATTTACTAGTGTATTAGTGACAGGATGCAAGCCCATCGCCTAACAGTACTACAAGCCCTTATTCCCTTAGTCGCCTCTTACGACATCCACGGGAAGACATAGAGTGGCATTAGCTAACCCGGCAACCACACGGGCTAATATTAGCATAATATCTAAATATTCGTGTGTCCGTGTGGTTGCCTGGTATAAGTCCCTTGATGTCTTTAACGAAAATTTTAATTTAATTATTCCATTTTTAGGGTTCCGTAGTCAAACTAGGAACCCTTATAGTTTCGCCATGTCCGTCCGTCCGTCCGCAGCCTAGCGCAGATACTCTAAGGACTAGAGAGCTGTAATTTAGCTTGAATATGCATATTAGTTACGCCAACAAAGTGGTATAATATATTTTTTTACGTTACCTCCCCCACACGTACCCTATAGTGTGGGGTGTTGTTGAATAGGTCTTTAAAAAATATGATGGGTTTGTGAAAACAGTATTTCGATTAAGTAATCCGTTTATGAAATATTAAGCTTCAAAGCGCTAATTTTTGTTAGACTCAAGAATCCCCCCCTACAGCCAAAACTACAAATACTAAAAATCAGAAAAAAAACTTATTTGAAAGAGCATATAACGAATTTTAAAGGAACACTATCACGACTAAGTAGAAATCATTGGTTCTTGAGATAAAGGCGATTAAAGTGTTTAAATATACCTACTAAAATCATCTAAGACGCCACCAATAGACTTTAAATAGAAAATCAGTTCGTAGTTGCTTTTTATGTTTGTAGTACTTAACGGCTTCGGAACCCTGCACTGAGCATGGTCCGACATGCTCTTGCCCGGTTTTTGTCATTCATTATGTTTTATTTATGGTTTGGAAAAGGCAAACGAGCACACAGGCCACGTGTTGCGAATTCCAAAATTGCCTGTAGACTTTTTACGCGGACGGAGTCGCGCTTAAGTGTTGGTAAACACTATCACTACATAACAACGTCGCTTCCCGCTGTCTCTCTGTCCCTATGCACATATGCTTAGATCTTTAAAACTACTCGCGTCGCGTCTTCGCTTCACTCCGCGGTTAAAGTATTATGCAAATAAACCTTCCTCTTGAATCACTCTATTAAAAAAAACCGCTTAAAAATCCGTTGCGTAGTTTTAAAGATCTAAGCATACATAGGGACAGACAGACAGCGGGAAGCGAGTTTGTTTTATACTATGTAGTGATTGTGGATACTTTCGTACGTACATCCATGAGAGGATCAATTTAATCGATGTCAACTTCCAATCAGCCGTAATAGTTCACCTTGACACTACGTCATCGGCCAATAGATGGCGCTAATTAAATAGTGACGCACGCGCACGATCGATAAATGTTTTTGTTTATCGATCTTGAACTTGTGAACCGGTAGAAGTCAACAACGTTGTGTTGTTGTGTTTATACACGTTACAGGCATGGCATAAAATATACATTTAGAAACTGGACAATACACAGAAATGTCCCTAACTACCAACGGTACATATATCCATACATAACATAACGCCTTCATTCCCAGGGGGTAGGCATTGCAGAGCTACAGAAATACCAACAACTTCAAAAAGGCTTGTTTATAATTTCTATAACCACATTTTGCACAATCAGGCCAAGTTTCTAGTGTATTAGTGAAAGGTAACAAGCCCATCGCCTAATATAGCCCTTATTTCCTTAGTGGCCTCATACGACATCCACGGGAAGACATGAAGTGGCGCTATTCTAACCCAACAACGACACGGGGCCAAAAAAAATTGAACACCGTAATAGTATCGTTATTTATTACGGTTCAAATGATACAGCTAGGACTGTATCCCTATTGGGAACAAGATTGTACGTCCAGTATTCGAGCTTCGAGACACCAAAATGATGTGAAATCCTCTTCGCAGGTGACAGACCTGTTCACCCAGATGAGGGAACCGTCTCCTGGGGCCCCCAGCCCCCGATCCTCGACCAGCTCGCTCCACGTCACCAAGAACGTGGGCTTCCAGCAGCACAACACCCAGGAGATGCCCTGGCACACCCCCGCCATATCCCTACCGGGAAACTGCAATAGCAACCTGTAAGTTTAATTTGTTTTTTTTTTATTAAATCTATCACTGAATGATACACAGTAGCGAACTACAATTATTATTATATTACTCATTTATAGATATGAATATAGTATTCTGTATTATGTATGCCTATTTATTTCCCCACATTACATACACACAGCAATCAGCTTTTTAGACTATTCGAGCGCATTCAGCAAGACAACAACTTGCAACTTTTTTATTTTATTTATTTTCTTAGGATGATTGTTTACGAGTATCGTCGCACGCAAACTAAAGTTAATTTATTTTAGCATGATACAGAATTGAAAAAACTTTTTTATTAGGCACGTTGCACGCAACATAATATACAAAAACTTTGCTCAAAAACGTCTTTATTGACTACTATTATTTCACAGTAAATATTGAAAGAACGTCATAATCTATTGCAGTTGTACTTTAATTTGTATTCGTTAATATTTACATTGCGTTTTTTATGTGTTATTAAATTAACTTCAACCGGAAACGTGGTCTATAAAAGACCTAAAGAGGCAAAGGTTATAAACATGATAAAACGACTAAGCATATAACACGACTAAATCAATATTCTGTCACCTGTCTAATATATTAAATCTAGTGAATTTTAAATTGATTAACGCCACGGAAAGGGTAACCTTTGGGGAGGGAAGATGGCCGCTGTTTACTGATTTACTCTATTCACTTGACATTAGTGAAATCACTGTGTAGACCGCCATTAATTAAAGAAGAAGAAGATGAACGCCACCATTTGCATTTTTTGACATTTGGAACGTCACAACGCCCTTATGTCACTCATATTTCTCCTGAATTCGAGAGCGTGTCATACATAACATCACACCTTCATCCCCAGAGCTACAGAACTACCAACAACTCTAAAAATCTTCTTACTTACGGTAAGTAAATACTGTTACCACGTTTTGCATAAACAGACTAAGATGATTTAGTGTAGATATTAGTGGCAGATTGCAAGCCCATCGCCTAATACGTACTTAAATATTTTTATATTTAAACGTTGATATAATATCGAAACTATGTGTTATCCAACGATAAAATATTAATGACACATTCACAGATAGAATATTTTGAGTACATAGATTCTAATTAATATTGTCAGCGTGTGTCATCACTACATAGTATAAAACAAGGTCGCTTTTTCTGTCCCTATATCCCTATGTATGCTTAAATCTTTAAAACTACGCAACGGATTTTGATGCGGTTTTTTTTAATAGATAGAGTGATTGAACAGGAAGGTTTATATGTATAACACTTTAATCCGGAGCGAAGCGAGGACGGGTCGCTAGTCCTAAAATAAATGAACTATAGGAATCCACTGAAAGTCAGCGTTGCAGCACATGCGCCGTAACTCATGCTAAGTGGGCCCCTATTGGCGCCAGGGTGCAATACCACCAATGGTTATGTTCAGACATAGAAGTTTTTGTGGCAAAAACGCCAATTGACTAGGAACTTCCTTCCGATATTAAATTTATCGACAATTGTTTCAAATACTTTTTATAAAGTATCATAGTAGATAGTTAACTTTCACTGGATTAAATATAAATTAACTAAAATGCTGATCACTAACCATGGATGCAATTCCATCGATTTCCATACAAAATAAACTTAAACCAAGAGTGCCTTGCAACAAAGGCGTATTTAGGTAAATTGTATGACATTGTTGATCGTGCAAAATGTGGTTACAGAATTATAAACAAGTCTTTTTAGAGTTGTTGGTATTTCTGTAGCTCTGCCTACCCCACTCTGGGAATGAAGGCGTGATGTTATGTATGTATGTATGTATGACATTGTGTAGCACAATATTATACTCTAATATCTACCTGCTCAGTTTTCGGAAATGCATGGAAAAGACTCAAACTTAAAAATATTATAAATAGATAATCATTTATTTTTATCGTTATGCTTATGCCACTTTTAAGTTTTGAGTTACGATGTATGGGAATCTCATAGTCATACATAATTAACTGTCATAAGAAAGTAC
This sequence comes from Acleris holmiana, assembly GCA_949316455.1. Lineage (NCBI taxonomy): Eukaryota > Metazoa > Arthropoda > Insecta > Lepidoptera > Tortricidae > Acleris > Acleris holmiana. The sequence continues at coordinate 6,485,799 of OX438791.1, read as the reverse complement.
AATTTATCGATAAATTATTATCGTTCGGAAGTCCCTAGGACAATTTTATTTGTGCCACAATAACTTCCATCTCTGGTTATGTTCTGTAAAGTTTCGTATCTACACTAGGCTAGGCCTGATTCGTAGAATGACACTATAAAAGATTACCAAGACAGAAACAGCGAACGTTAAATAATTATTTCTAAATAGTGTCGTAAACAACCAAAAAGAAAATAACTAAATATATAAAAATCAATTGCTGTTCGTTTGTCTCGCTAAAACTCGACAACGGCTGGGCCGATTTGGCTGATTTTGGTTTTAAAATGTTTGTCATAGTCCAGGGAAGGTTTAAAAGGTGCGAAAATAATTGAAAAATCCACCGGGATCGTCAGGAATTTGCAGCGGGGCAAAGCCGCGGGCGGGCGGCTAGTTATGAATAAAATATAATGCATGCTGTGTGTGTGAGCGTGTGTGCGTGTTTGTGTGCATGTGTTTGTTTGGGCTTATTTGTGTGTGTGTTTGTATGTGTGTGTGGGATTTTGCCGAACCAGTTTGTGTTTCTACTGAATGAGTTAATGGATGCTCGCATCGTCTATTTACTAACACGAGTGGGACCAAAGTCGGCTGGCCCTTGTCCAATGTCAGGGAATATAATTAGCGCGGCCGACTGACCACAGTACAATAATAAACATTCAGTTATCAATATCATATTTTACTATTACTATACACGCTTTCATTATTTAGAGACTCAATCCATACATACATAACAGCACGCCTTCATTCCCAGAGCGTGGTAGGCAGAGCTACAGAAATACCAACAACTCTAAAAAGAATTGTTGGTAATTCTGTAACCACATTTTGCACAATCAAGCCAAGAGGTTTACTAGTGTATTAGTGACAGGTTGCAAGCCCATCGCCTAATAGTGCAGCACTACAAGCCCTTATTCCTTTAGTTGCTTCTTACAACATCCACGGGAAGACATGGAGTGGCACTATTCTAACCCGGTAACCACTCATATCCATGCTAATCTAATAAATGCGAAGGTGTCTGTCTGTCTGTTACCTCTTCACGCTTAAACCTCTTAGATGAAATTTAGTATAGAGATAGTTTGAATCCCGGGGAAAGACAAAAGATAGTTTATCCCGGAAAATTGTACAGTTCCCGAAGTAGCAGCGATAAACGACTTCTACGCGAACAGAGTCGCCGGCAATAGGTAGGTAGTGAGTTAAAACATTTCGATTATCGTTATTCCCTCGGGAACTTTTAGATTTTCCGGGATGAAACGTAGCCTCGTGTTAATCCACGGTATAAGCTTCTCCATTCGAAATTTCATCCAAATCTGTCCAGCCGTTGCAGCGTGAAATAGTGACAAACATACACACATCTATCCATACAAGCTTTCGCACTCATTATATTAGTAGGATTTAGAAGGAAAAATATCATGACTAATTAGAATGGATTGGATTTACATTACTCAATGACATTCTACACAGTGACGGCGACGTGGATTTGTTTTGTAGCTCCGAAGCTAGGCTTGTGGCTTCAGCCACCAGCTACCTGGAAGCTAGGGCCAGGTTAAGCTCTGTTGTAACCTAGTATAGTCTATGTTTATAGTTACTCTCTTTATCTATATTGTTAATTAAGGTGATCAGCATGTTTGGTTATTTACTGTAAGTGTTGATTGTGTACATATGAATAAATAAATAAATTAATAAATAAATAAATTGGATCTTAAGCCGGAGGCCAAATAACTTTGAATTTAAAATTTGTTCATACTTATTGCTTTTTGAGATAACATTTCGTGTTTATGTAACGGCTTTGGAACCCTACACTGAGCATGGTCCGACATGCTCTTGCCCGGTTTTTCTAAATGTAGTCACGTAGGGTGAATGAAAGGGACATAGCATCGGAAGTTTTGACGTTGCCATTCTGCTTAACGTCATGGAAGTACGTCAATGAGTATTATGACAGCGGTAGACTAAACATTCCTTACAATAAGAGATAACATTGAATTTTCATAGTTTACTTATGTAATCGGCTTGATCATACACACTTCTGACAGATCATCATCGATTGACGTAGTGACATTTGGTACCTGGGCCTCTATTCTACTGCGTTATAACGATATCGCGTTTGACGTGTTTTAGAATCGTTTATGTCACAGTCGCCATTATTGTAAATGACATGAGAGTTATCAAAACGTTGAAGATCGGAAACAGGTTAAAGACAATATCGTTATAACACAGTAGAATAAAGGCCCTGATATTGTTCGCTTCTCTCTATTCATGCTTGTACGTCGAAGTCATAAATATGTTTACACTTTAGTACCTTGTCACTCTCATTCACGGAGATTGTCTCAGTGATTGAAAGTGACAAGGTACTAAAGTATAAACATATTTATGACTTCGACTGTACCCCAGTCCACTTACGGCCGAACCCTAAATTCAAACCGTGGATAGATAGCCTTACTTCGGATTAAAATTTGACACATTTTGTATGGGCAAATGTCAAATTTCAACCCGAAGTAAGCCTTATCTATCCGCGGTTTAAATATAGGTTTCGGCCGTTAGCTAACATCAGGATTTAACATCAGTTCATCAGGTCATCAGGTTAGTTAACATCAGGATTTGCGAACGGACGGACGGACATGGCGAAACTAGGGTCCCTAATTTGTTTAAGGGTTCCTAGTTTGACTACGGAATCCTAAAAAACATGGGGCATACACATTCACACATATTGACCTAGTCTCAAACTAAGCTCTAAGCTTGTGAAATGTCTCAAAACATGCGTAATATTTTATTTTATTAATTACTTATAAATATAAGATGTTTACTTACCTGTCACTAATGCACTGGTAAATAATCTTAGCCTCATTTTGCAAAATGTGGTTATAGAATTATCAAGAAGTCTTTTTGGAGTTGTTGGTAATTCTGTAGCTCTGCCTACCCCTCTCTGGTAATGAAGGCGAGATGTTATGTAAGTATGTATTTATGTACTTATAAATATTTAATTTAAAGTGTATCCATAATGTCATTGTAGGTTTCTTGTAGGTTTTTATTAAATAAATAAATATCAGGAGCAACCTCACACAAATTGACCCAGTCCCAAACTAAGCTCTAGGCTTGTACTATGGGTACTAGACAACGATAAACATACTTAAATAGAGTAATACACACTTAAATACATGGAAAACATCAAAGACTCAGGAACAAATATTCGCGCTCATCCATCACACAAATATCTGCCCTTACCGGGATTTGAACCCAGGACCACTGGCTTCGGAGGCAGGGTCACTCCCAACTAGGCCACCGTGTCGTAAACATTGTCAGCTCGCGGTAGGTACCTACCGAATTTTTATTAGGACGAAAAGTGTACATTTCATAACCGTATTCTAAATCTGTTTCACGAACTCTACGAGAATAACTGCCAAGAATTAAATGCCTAATTCACAATAACATAAATAACATAAGCGACACACTCTTAAAAAGAAAAAGTTTTCTCTCCTGTTGTCAATAGTTAAGAGCTTGTTGTTTCATTGTCTCCACCTCTTCGCCGCACATTCTACAAGCTCTTGTCATTAACGCGGCACCATGTCTAAATATATAAAAGAAGTAACTAACTAACTGCATCTGTCTATGTCTAGAGATTCCTAATTTGGCCCATGGGTCACGCACTACGCACTTAAAAACAAAAGTTAAGTATTTTTTTTATATGATAGGTCTAAAGCAGTCCTCTCGGTGTTTTTGCGGAAATTGGCTTAGGCAGATAATTTGGCTTTTTTGGTATGTCCACAGGAAAGACGGTATAACCTAAATCTGTGTATGACCCAAAAGTGACAGTAAGTAATTTTGTTTGTCTGTTTGACAAACCGCTGAACCGATTTCGATGAAGGTTGATAGGAGATAACTTGAGCCCCAAGGAAGGTTAGAGGGTACTTTTTATCCCGGAAAATTTGGCAGTGTCCGAGGGAATAGCGATAATCTATGTACGCGGATGGAGTCACGAACAACAATTACATAGTACCATTAAAAAAAAACACAAAAAGCGTCAATGTTTATTGCCTTTTTGGACAAGGTAATTTTTAATGCATTTTGTATGTGAACCGGATTCAAACGCTAAATAATTATTTGCGACTACAAAAATACTGGGAGTATTCGTAGTAATATTTTAGACTTTAAATTCGTACTATAAAAAATAAATACCAAGAGGTAAAGGGGCGAATGTATGAATTTGGAAGAAGCGAAAGAGATTTCTCAGGATCGTAGCAGATGGAAAAAAGTGGCTTTATTTATTTATTTTAAACCATTGACTTGTTTACTTGCATTTTATTTTATAAACTCGTGAGGCCCATCAAACGTGCTTCGAACAGGGAGATTTTGTAAGTGGGAACTTGAAATTACTATCATGGAAAAAAAGTTCAATGCTAATTTCAACTTTGAAATAGTAATAATTATAATAATAAATAAGAAATATTTATTCATATCACTTATTTTACAATATATAACACTAGAATAAACACACTTGCGCGCCTGAGCTGGGAAGTTCCTGTGTTTCAGGCGTAAAAGGACTTACAAAAATAAATAAAAAAAATAAAAAAGTAAAATAATTACGTAATTGCAAAGGTTTCTTAGTAGGGGAAGGTGAGGTAATACGATCCCTGGAGGTCAAATGATCCCCCGCCGTAAATCAGAGACAACTAGTGCCATCTATCCAAATGCGCATGAAACATGCTTCCAGCACCCCTGCCAGTTGCCTCTCCAAGTGTCATGGCGGTGCGAGCGCTTGGCGTGATTTTATTAAAAAATAATCAAAAAGTGTGGCTCTGATCTAAGGTAAGTCTGTTTTTGAACTTTCATTACTTTATACATGTTCGTTATTATTGAAATTTTGTTTTATTTGCGGGTATTAATAGCAGTTAGCTAATATTTAAGCAATGTTCGATCTCCGCACGCGGTATTTGAAGGTTATGTTTTGATCGATATATTGGAATTTGGTGTTTGGGGCGAAATGATCCCTTTCTGTGTGTTTAAAATGATCCCTGGAATCATTTTACCCCATTAGTTTTTGTTGTTTTTACAGATCATGCCGAGAATTTATATACGCAAAACTAATCGCCAAAATTGGCCTGAAGAACAAATGCAAAAGGTATTAGATGCCGTCAGAGATGGTATTCCTTACAAAACAGCAAGTAGAGAGTTTAAGGTCCCTGTGATGGCATTAAAAAGAAGAGCCAAAGGTAAAATAAAATAGCTGTAGGCTCCGCTAAAAAGTTAGGTAGCAAACAAACAGTGTTTAACCTTTGTTTGTTAATTTTGCAAACCTTTTAAAAGTTTGTTGCAATGTTTAATGTTTAGTTTTGTTAGTTGAGTAGTAGATAATTATAAAAAAGAGATCTCTAATGAAACTAGAAGACTGGAAAAGTTTTGTGTAACTTGCTTATAGGTATACTTAGATTGTTATGAACAAAACATATGATTAAAATAAACAGCTGAGTGTTTTATTTCACTGAAATTTAACTTATTGTATAAAATGATCCCTGGGATTATTTTACCCCTACCCCAGGGATCATTTTATACATAGGTGTGTATAAAATGATCCTTTACTAAACTTTTACAAAAACCTCTTGTACAAAAAAACTACATACATATAATGAAAAATAAGTATGCAGTTACAAAGTTAAGTAAATTCACTACCTCTAACGATAGAAATCTTGCGACTTTGCTTTCAACTTTAGCCACAGTTAAGTTTTTCCCTTAAGGGGATCATTATACCTCACCTTCCCCTAGATAATTAAATTATAAAACAAACCGTAAACTAAAAAATAACAACAAAAATAGAATGATTCAGTATTATGAACTAAGTGTAAATAACGTAATAATAAAGTTCATTATGAGACAATCAATAACCTTTCTCTCGAGTTTTTAGGTACTTAAAACAAAGTTTAAAACTAAATTGCCTTGATCATGTATTCCGATCCTTAAAAGCGATAATTCCTTAGTTCTCTGTATTGTTATAGTTAATATTGTTATCCTGACAACTTATCTTTTATATTTTATTACTATGTAATGATATATTAGTATGAGTATTGTATGTACGAATATATGACGTATATATTATATGTATAAAAATCTTAACTACGTAATAAACTAAAATAAAATAATATAATTAAATAACTAATCTAAATACTTTGACATAACATGCAATGTACTGTGACAGACTTTGGAAATAAAAATCATTCATTCATAAGAATTCTTATTATTTCACGGACGCGTGATAAATCTAACACGTCTTAACAAAGTTATATAATTCATTCAATATCACGACTCCACGAGTTTCTCTGTTCTCCAAACAAAAACAATTCTGGCGAACAAAACGCATTGTATACGTTATTGTCGATGTACGTGTATTCTAACAAACGACGTTTGCTACCAAAATAACTACAATGAGTCAACCAACCTGAGTTCATTGGTGACCGAGATGTATTTAAGTAAGTTGTGTCTAGGCTATTATAAATATTATCCGTGTGGTTGCCGGGTTAGAATAGTGCCACTCCATGTCTTCCCGTGGATGTCGTAACCTGTTGCAACCTGTCACTAGTACACTGATAAACATCTCAGCCTGTTGACAGAATTATCAACAAGAAAGTCTTAATCCGGTCTTACGGTGGTAATATACGGCTTGTGTCGTCGTATAAGTTATTTTGAAAGATAACATTTTTGACGAAGGATTTTTTTGAAAAGGTGTTCTGAAAAAGAAACATGTTTACAGAGAGGTTTGTCTGCAAAGCATTTTTTTTATTATCCTGAAAACATAAATGGAATGACGATAATATGTTTGTAAGCATCTTTTGTGTTTCAAAGTCTAGCAATAGCAACGTAGAAAAGACCATGTGGCATTTTTAAGCTCTTTATCCGTTAGCAGAAATTTTGTTTTTCAGAACACCTTTGAAATGTTCCTGTTGTCAGTTCAAGGAACTGATCATCCTACTTAGCATTTATAGTTCTTCCTGTTATTCCAGGTCTGGCGAGCCCTCTCCATTGGTCCGCAGCACCAGCAATGCCTCGGCCCTCACCTCCCTCAGCGCGGACCTATCGCCCTCCGACTCTCACTTCTTTGAGGTAACATCATCAGTCCACTACCAGAGACGTACGGATCCTTATAGAACATTGTGCATCAAGGGAAGTAAGAAGGGGCTAACTAACGAGAGTATTAGAAGCTTTTAATGGCTCGAGTTTGTTATCTCCTTACTGCCCGTGATACACACAATGTTTTTCATCACATTTGCAAGGAAACAAAAAAAATTGACTTAAAGAAAACAACAATCCAATCCAATCCGGTTTTAGTTATTGTGGCAAGAAAACAAAGATCAAAAAGTGAAAGGCACTTGACTCGCTAAAAGAGATTGTCAAGATGTCTTCTTCTTTTTTTAATAATGGCGGTGCACCGTGATATTCCGCAATAATTTCAAGTGAGTAGAGTAAAACAGTAAACAGAATAAATCAAAATCAAAATCCGGATATTTTTTAATCGGCCATATTCCCTCCCCGAAGGTTAGCAGAATCTATCGTCAATATGTCAACTCAACTTTTTTCAATATAGTCTTCTACAAAAAATGCTAATTCTGGAACCTCATTTTGCACAATCAGGCCAAAAAGTTTAATAGTGTATTAGTGAGTTGCAAGCCCATTGCCTAACAGTACTGCAAACCCTTATTCCTTTACGGCCGAACCCGATATTCAAACCGCGGATAGATAAGGCTTACTTCGGGTTGAAATTTGACATTTGCCCATACAAAATGTGTCAAATTTTAATCCGAAGTACGGCTATCTGTCCGCGGTTTAAATATAGGGTTCGGCCGTTAGTCGCTTTTTACGACATCCACGGGAAGACATGGAGTGGCACTATTCTAACCCGGCAACATGGGGGTAACCACGCAAAATTTAAATGTATCATAAGATAATCATTTATTGTCAAAACTGTGTACATTATATTATAATAAGATGTCATGCATTACTATAGTCCCAACAGTTTATCCATTTCGGACGTACAATATAATCATTTCAAGATAGTTATACAAAGTTAAGAGAAATATTCATTCAAATCATAAAAACTTTTGCTAAGTAACCATTCCTTAATTTTTCTTTTAAATTCCATTCCGTATGATTGCTTAATATATTCTGGCAAATGATTAAATATTCTGATTCCAGTAACATAAGTGCTTTTTTTAAGTATATAGCTAGAAGAAGAACAGTTACTTGATAAATTATTTTTGTATTGAGATCTTAGGTTATGCTTAAGGTCACTTTTTTTATAAAGTAGTCATTATTTTCTCTTAAAAATAAACAAATTTCTAGAATATAAATACATGTCAGAGTAAGTATTTTGTTAGTTTTAAAAACAGTCCTTAATGATTCTATATTTCGAAGCTTGTGAATAATTCGAAGGCATTTCTTTTGCAGTATGAATGTGGATTGTACATTTACTGAATTACCCCAGAATATTACCCCATACGTTAATCGAGGATAAACAATTCCATAATATGCCTTTTTTGCTACTTCTATGGACGTTACTTTAGTCCAAATTGATATTGCGTAACACGATTTAGAAATTCTCTTATTTATTTTATCAATATGTGGCTTCCAATTTAAGTTGCAATCAATAGTTACGCCTAAAAAGTCTGTATATTTTACTTGTTCGACATGTTTATACATACATAACATCACGCCTTCATTCCCAGAGTGGGGTAGGCAGAGCTACAGAAATACGAACAACTCTAAAAAGACTTGTTGATACAATACAATACAAAACACTTTATTGTCCACCAAACAAAAACATTACACAGAATTTTCACAAATCCATTCATTCAATTCATTTTTGATAGGTAATTCTGTAACCAAATTTTGCACAATCAGGCCAAGAAGTTTACTAGTGTATTAGTGACAGGTTGCAAGCCCATCGCCTAACAATACTATACAAGCCCTTATTCCCTGAGTCGCCTCTCACGACATCCACGGGAAGACATGGAGTGGCACTATTCTAACCCGGCAACCACACGGGCTAAATGTATCAAAATGTTATTTATTTGTATTGCAGGTGCTTTACATCGGAAAAGTCCGCATATCTCAGCGTAAGGTTCCAGATACGCTAATAGATGACGCTTTGATCAAATTTGCTCAACATGAAGCGGATAAGGCGAAAAACATCCGGCGACACAGCTTACTGTCTTCCACTGGGGTGAGTCCATCGCCGAATGACGACACGATACATAATGTTTATCACTATCTATAGTACCCATAGTACAGTAGAGTTCTCAGCTTTCTATTCACTTTTGCATATTTCTATGGGATAAGGTGCAAGTGTATACATATCTAGGGACTCTATAGCAGGGATTGTAAAACCGGTTTTATCTTCGATGATAATATATCATCGAAGGGTTTTATTTAATATCTGTATTTGCATTGTCAAATTATTACCGCTAGAAAATAATACCTATATTCGAATTAGAGGTGTTGTTGTCATTCCGCTTTTGTTTTTATCGCTATGTATTCACTATTAACAGTATTAAATAGCTGTATTCAATACCGCTATTCATTGTACCTGATAAGTGAGATATCAATTAGACTTTAATGAACTGTAATTTCAGACTTGTCTAAAGCGAGTCTAAGTTTTTTGTAAGAGCACCGAAAACATTTACATATAAAAATAAACGAGAATATTGACACTGACAGGTATTACTGGTTATGGTTTTTAGGGGTAAAGTATCAAAAAGGGGTATTGTTGTCAATTGTCTAAACCGATAATAAACTTGAATACCGGTATTCATTATACCGCTAATCAGAGCTTTAGCGGTATAAATATTGAAAGTCAATTATAACCGGTAATACCTCATTTAAAACCGGTAGTCAGAATACCGGTAACGATCCCTGCTCTATAGTTTAAGAACTCGACTGTGCAAGACCAGAACTAGGTTGATTTGAACTGAGATTGATCGCTGATATTTATTAATTGATAAAATTGATTGCTACCAGCTACAGTTCTAGTTGTTTTACCAATGCTAGTTTTGCCCATCAGTAAGCTAACTGAGAAAGCAACATAAATAAATATTCAATTCACTACATTTGTACATACTCATCATCATCCGTTTGTATGATATCTTAAACATTATTCTTTAAGAAAAGAAGAACTAAACACGGTTTTAACATCATCGTAATCATTATCACTGTCATTGGTTTTTTCCATGTCATTATGTTCCCAAATTTTCCCAAAGGTCTGGTAGAGATTGCCATTAGGCAAGCTTACCTTTTATACTCTTATTTGTATTTTTATGCAATAAAGATTAAATATTCCATATATATTTTACGCCAAAATTGCATTTAGAATATTAAATTAGTTGAAATTTGTTTACAGACCTCAATTTACAGCGCAGACTCTTCAGAAAACCTATCCAATGACAAAAAGACTGAATCCCTAGACAAAAAAACAAGTGTGTCCCTTACAAATACTCCAGTGGAAGCTGATAAAAAGAACCCCTGGAACAGCAGTGAAAACCTACCAGATATTGTCAAGACAGACAACGCAGAATTTGACCAGGAATTCGACAAATTTACAAAAGAAAGAGTCAATGGTAGGAAAACAGCTGATGTAGTACTTAATGTACCGAATCTAGGTACAGTTAAAGAAGACGAAGAAAAACGCGAAGAAATCAGTTCATTAATATCTGAAACTGCATCGTCTATTACACAATTTTGTCAAACAAGCTTATTGTCAGACAAAAATGAGCCCACAACACCAGAAGTTAAGAATCCTTTTGCTGGAGACTCAGCGGATCCAAATGCTACGAAAGAAAATTTAAGAAACAAATTAGATTTAAAACTTAACTTGAATAAAAAGGCGGATATAGTTAAAGCTGATAGTTCAATTAATGTTACGTTTGAAGAAACAAAAGGTACGCAAAGAAATACTAATGTTATGGATAGCGTTGAAAACAGGAAGAATCCGTCCATGCCTGAAAACAAGTCGTTTTTAAGGGACAGATCTGCCTCAATAGGTACGATCACTTTGAAAACACCTATAGGTCAAGTTATTGGAGAGCAAAATAGAACTATGCTTTTTCAAGTAAGTATCGCCTGATGTTTTCGGGACATAGAATACTCTAGAAACCTTAAGAGTGGCGCCCTCATTTGCTTCTTTCTTTTCTAATAACTTAAAGTATTATCTTAAAATCAAACAGCGCTTTACTGTTGTACAAATGAATACACCATTTATAGAGAATATGCCATAACTTTTCAACAATTGAACTATGAGTGAGCAACTGAATTGAAAATAGTGGCCACCTTTTTCCGTTAAGTTTACTACACGAAGGGTTATTAAACTGTGTCATGTAAGCTATATATTTTTACAATAGTAAAGAGCTCGTAGATTTTAAGATAATAGTAATAAAGGCGCCACTGGACGCTCGGCGCCCTCTTCATGGTCCTGACGAGTTCTGAAAATTCCGTTTAGCAACGAGACCTTAAGCTTATTTGCTGTTTTACTTGGTTCTTCAGGTCGGCCGTTCTGAACTTCGTCTTATAAGTCCAGATCGAAAACAAATACTACTACATCGCTCTTTCAAAGACGTGGCAAGTTGTGTCTTAGGTCGTTACAATAAGGACCACTTCGGCTTTGTTTGTAGAGAGACCAACGAAAGTTATGCTGCCTACGTATTTAAATGTGAGAGCGATTCAGTGGCTCTTGAAGTGGTTAATGGTAAGTACAACATTTCTGGGTCTTATTTTATTATCTCACTAAGTTATATATTGTAATTAAACTCACTGTTGTTCTAATCAATTTAGTTTGAGGCCCTTTTACACGATGACCATAAAGTATGGGATGGATGGGCCAGGGTAAGGGACGAAATAATGCGTAAGAGTGGTTACAAGAATATTTGGTTCGCTCTTAGGTACAAATGCGTCTCTTACTCTGGACCATCATCTAGCGACAGCCATCGTTAGGGTGACTTTAGATGGTAAAGTTGAAGTTCACCCTGATCAGAGGCCTCACAACTTCCACTCCTTACTCTTTGCCCGATCCTGCTCATTTATAAATTTAAAATTTGTATCTGCCTCAACCACTTATCAACCAAAATTTATGAAGATCGGATCAATACCACTCAAGTTATCAGTCCGCAGTCTTAGTTCACTCATATTGCCTTGTTCACCATTCCTTTATATGTTTTTTAATCCTTCGTACATGCTGTTTGTGTCATTGAATAATTGTTTTTCCTCTTTCTTTCTTTCTTTAGTGGCAACTACAACTGTAAAGTAGCATCTAGGTAAAAATACATAATTCAAAACCTTGTGCAGTTTCGGATGGCTTTCACCATTGCTTATCCTTTAACCTGCCACCACACAGCAGTGTTGGCGTTAGTAAGACAACCGGAGAAATAACTAGCATAGAGGGATTTCAATTCCTCTGGGTTGGCAACGCATTGGCAGTCTTGAGATTCTTCTACTTTTAATTTGCTTCCCTGCGCTTGTCGCAGTAATTTGCAATCTTTTCTTTTCTCCGCCAGCTCCTTTACCTCTCTATATGTAGCTTCTCCTTGGTCTCCCTATGCCCCTCTTTCCTTCAACCTTTCCTTTTCTAATGTTTTTGATAAGCATGTCGTGCCGCAATAAATGGCCAATCATCCCCCTCTTCTGTTCTCCACACTCTCCAATATCATTCTCTTCTCCATTACCCTCGCCGATACTTCTTGATTTGATTCCATTTCCGTCCAACTAATTCCTTCCATCCTTTCCAGCACCACATCTCAAACGCCTCGAGTCTTGAGATTACCATCGTTGGATTGCAATCTTAAGAACGCTAATTTGGCAAACAGCGTCATCACTTTTCCGATCTCTTTTTATTCATAACCAGGACAAAATAATAGTGATCAAAATCTTTCCGCGTCTATTTCCAGCTATCAAGCAAGCATTCGTGGCTCATGCAGAAATTCTGAAGAAGTCACGCGAGAAGTCTCCGAACCTGACGTGTGAACACTGCCCCATGCTCTGGTACCATAGACTGTGCCATGACGTGGAAGGTAAGATCCTTAAATTAACACTATGTATACCGTATAGTCCATTCGTTTAGATAGTGACGCCTTTGTATCGCGCCGTCTTGACGTGGCACCTTTTGTCAGAGGATGCCGCCGCGTAAACAAAGAACGCGAGCGGCGTAATCGCAAGTGAATTTGACAGTAATCATCGAATTTAATTCGTATTTCATTACAATAACCACAAGTGCGTGCGGGTGTAGCGACACTATCTAAGCGAATTGACTAACAGCACCAGTATTCGACACTTTTAGCTGACGTGCACCAATAATCGACAGAAGCTTTTAATTCAAAGATCATAGGGTTATTAATTGACTGTTGCAAAACAAATGGATAACACTTAATCTTATTTGAATTGTCCTATGTCGAGTACAGAGCTGGGATTCTACACGGCAATAACGATATCGTCTTTGACGTGTTTCCGTATTGTCTACGTTTTGATAACTCTTATGTCATTGATAATAATGGCGGCCAAGTTAAAAACTATGCTAAAACACGTCAAACACGATATAGTTTCAACGCAGAAGAATAGAGGCCCTGGTGCCGTTACAATAAAGTTCATGTTTAAAAAACATAGAAAGTTGACATAATTAATGTCGAGCCTGCGTTCTGTTCATAGAAATTGTATTACTGGCAAGTGATATTTTCTTGTTTTTAGTCGAGGTCGACAGATATGGTCGTTATGTGCAAGCAGATAAACCCAAATCTTTCACTGCATTTAACTACCGGTGGACCAGATTGGCCAACACTAGCTACGAGATCTTGAAAAGCTGTGATGAAACAGGCATCAATTAACCATAAAAAATGATAATAAAGTGGTAGTAGGCGCCAATTCCGTATAGTTTATTTCATTTTATTAATACAGAATTACTTATGAAAAAATAAACCTTAGCATTGCATTGTTTATACAAAATATTGTTACTCTAACTTTGTACTTCTGGGACAGTCCAGTATTTAAGATATCTTGGAAAAATCGTGGTTTCAGCAGAAAATATTTGATAAAATGAGATTCGATATTTGTTTTTTTTCCAGGCATGAACGAGAAGAAGACTCACGCTTTCATCCTGCGCCGTATAGAACAGCTGCCTGATGATGAGCAGGATCTCATCATAACCAAGTACCAGGGCGGCACTAACCACATGTATGAGGTGGGTATTTATTATGAGTCATAAATAATTTTAGTCTTAATGTGTTAATGGTTTTTCCATGTGGTTGCCGGGTTAGAATAGTGCCACTCCATGTCTTCCCGTGGATGTCGTAAGAGGCGACTAAGGGAATATGGGCTTGTAGTACTGTTAGGCGATGGGCTTGCAACCTGTCACTGGTAATAGTAGTTTATGCAACAGTTGTATAAGAGAGATCAAAAAAGACGAGTGGTGTGGTTACGATATGAGCCGCAGGCGAACATCGTAAAGCAAGACGCCACGAGTATTTTTTGACTTAGTTATACACCGTTGCATACAATACTTTTTCTACGACTAGGTTTCAAAATATAAAATGCAAAATTAAATTAACAAAATTTTATTAATATACCTAGGTTAGAATACAAACGAACGAAGCACAGAACAACAAACGAGCGGGAAACATTCGAAAACGACAAAATATGTGTCTATGGTTAACTTTGTTTTTAAATTGATGTGCAATTGCCAGGTTTTATATTTAAAAAAAAAGTTGCACAATCGATTTAACTTGTGAAATATGGACTAAAAAACACCTAATGATTTGAGAAATGAGTTCTTTTACCTCATTGGTCGATTTTAATATAGCTGCATTCTGGTTGGTTGATACCATGTTTTTAAAGAGTTAAATTAGTAAAAGAGTTTACATACCAAAAAGAACCTAACGTTCCGATTGACAGTCAATGTGTATTGTGATTGGTGGATTAATTTGGTGAAGTATTTTGATTGGTCAAATTAACCTAGGTGTAAGCTTTGGCAGCTAGGCATGTCGTTTTGGCTCAAAAAAGCACAAGTGCCGTTAAGGGGAATAGACTAGATAGAGTGTTCTACGGAATGTTCTGCGGACATATTATCCATATTCTTATATTAGTGTTCGTGACTATATAAATGACAGATAAAAGTACAGGAGTAGGAAAACATCTTAGCCTGATTACAGAATTATCGACAAGTTTTTTTTAGAGGTGTTGGTAATTCTGTAGCTCTGCTTACCCCATTCTGGGAATGAAGGTGTGACGTTATATATGTATGTATGTAAACAAAGTCATTAGGTACGTCCAAAAATATGGGAAGCAACAGATTCCCGTATGAGTTATCTATAGAAGGTCTTTCAGTGGTCTTTCAGCTCAAGTAAAGGAAAAAATCAGAAAATCGATAATTTGTTGCTCCATCTTGGCTTTTTTAGGGTTCCGTAGTCCAACTAACAAAAAACCCTTATAGTTTCGCTATGTCCGTCCGTCCGTTCGTCCGTCCGCAGCCTAGCGCAAAGATTCTTAATACTAGAAATCTGTAATTAAAAAAACAATATACAATATACATGGCATGAAAATTTGTTATTACTTGTTGATTTTATCTTTGTAGTAACTTAACGGCTGCGGAACCCCACACTGAGCATGGTCCGACATGCTCTTACCCGGTTTTTTTTAACACAATATGGGTTTGCTCTAGACCCTAGTGCGACAGTATTGTTTCCCCGAGTGCGCGAATAACAACCCAATACGCATCGGTAATAATAACATGTTATTATACCGTGTTCTAGGTGAACGAGCACAATTCTTTCCTAATGATGCTGCTTCGTGCCCACTGCGAGACGAAGCAAATGCGCCATGTCCACGACACTGCAGAAAACAGGTAAGTGATACCAATCCCGCCGCAATGGATGCGAATCTAGAAGTATGTACGAACTAGGGTTGCCAACGTTTTTGTGGAGATGTATTTTCTAGAAAAAACTCATAAATATAGTAAAAAATAAAGTTAGCCTAGTTATACTTTATATTTACTAGCGTTCTGTGAACGACTCCTTTGTCATAAGGCTACGCTTGACTTGGCATCAACCATTTCCTCGACTCCATACATTTAGTCAATTTTGTGAGAAATTACAATATAATATAAACAATAAAACGGTTCAAAAACACTCTCTGTAAAGGCGCAAGGTGTGATGTATTGATGTCATTATTGCAATTTAATGAAATTGAATTGAAACCTGGGAAAATTAGAGCTCTTCGTAGGGACCCCGTATAGTATTTTTGCGTACTATATATGACTTCAACGGTATATAGTACAAAGCGTCAAAATATAGTACAATCTAGAAGATGCCTAGAGCTTAGTTTGTCTCCTGATACTTACCTACTTAGCTATTCATAATTTTAATTAATAGCGCTGATTGTTAGTCATAGTTAGGGAATAGTTAGGGAATAAGAGCTTGTAGTACTGTTAGGCGATGGGCTTGCAACCTGTCACTAATACACTGGTAAACTTCTTGGCCTGATTGTGCAAAATGTGTTTACGGAATTATCAACACTTTTTTGCTTTTTCTACCTCACTCTGGGATTGAAGGCGTGATGTTATATATGTATGTTTGCACAAAGGCTTGTTTGCAAAAGAGTGAAGATGTTGCAGCAGCTGACATAGACATTCAATTTCAGATCTGAATTCCTGAACCAGTACTTAGGAGGCAGCACGATCTTCATGAAGGCGCGGAGGTCCCTCACGAGCGGCTTTGACCACCTTCTCAAGAGGAAGTCCAGCCGTGACGATGGCATTCCGCATATTATAAAGAAGGTATACCATAAAGTCTAAAACGCTTTTATCCTCGTGAGACAACGCTCTGCGCGTATAGTATAACTAGCGACCCGCCAGCGGCTTCGCCCGCTGCAATTTTTTTTTTGCACTTAGAGGTATGGAAAATAGATAGTAGCCGATTCTCAGACCTACTGAATATGCATATAGAATTTCATAAGAATCGGTCGAGCCGCTTCGGAGGAGTATGGTAACTAACACTGTGACACGAGAATTTTATACATTAGATAACGCGTTCAGGGTGCTGATGGGGCCCCGATTCTGTTGCGCGGCGGGGCTGTTCGCCGAGGCGCGGGTAGATTGTTTTTACACCATCATGTGCAAGCGAGCCGCGGCCTTCGTGCGAATATGCATATGTACAGTGTACGCATTGTTGTGTTTCGGTGTGGGGATAAGTCAACCGGTGAAATTACTAGCATAGAGGCATTCCATCTTAGTCCTCAGGGTTGGCAACGCATTTGAGGTCTTAGGATTATAGTCTTGAGAATTCAAATGTCTATGGGTCTCAGATTCCACTTACCATCAGGTGGCCTGAGTGCTCGTGTGCCTTCTCTTAACTAAAAAATAAAAATAAAAAATGCTCGCGGCCAGGGTGGACTGCCTGTATCATATAAATAACTGCATGTCCGCGGGAATGAATAATCAATGTGCCATGTATATCCACTAACAATAGAATTAGTTTTTATATTGGTACTAACACATTGATCTAATGTTGGTCGTAAATAAATTGAAATAATAAATATAAAGGGGACAAAATAAAAGCAATTTAGTTTTAACTTTATTTTAGTGAGCGTAAAGTTCATATTTATTTGTTTCAAAGTTTAAGATGGCATTTAATGGCAAAGGTAATTGAACTTTATTTCCTTGTTGCTAGATTCAATCCCCACTTACAAAAATCTCCCTGTTTGTATTATGACGTCACGAGGTTATAGTAAGCAGCCTCTTTTTAGGGTTCCGTGCCCAAAGGGTTCAAACGGAACCCTATTACTGTCACTCACATGTCCATCTGTCCGTCCTTCGTCTGTCACACAGCCAAGTCAACAAATTGAAAATATTTTTTTTAAGGGTAGCTCCCGTATAGCAAAAAAGGGTGTGAAAAAAAATTTGACCAGCCCAACGAGTGGCGTTTCGTTGTACTCATTGAGTAGTAAATACTTTTTTGTACTCTTCCATTAAAATTTGTGTATTAAGATTTCATAGAGAATACTGTTACGTCGCTCTTTTCATCGTTGAATAGTCTATGTTACTTCCGAAACAACCGAAATAACTATTTCGATACGCTCTAGCCAACCAAAAAAAAAATAGAACTCCGTATTTAAATAATATGTGCCCTTGTTTAATGAGACTCAAAAATCTACTTAAACTTGCTGCTGTATCCAGGGCATAAAAAACTACGCTTTGTGATTGGCTAGTATTTTTAGATTTGCACAGTACTGCAACATTACGGACGCCGGGTGGCGTGATAACTTTTCTTTTCAAAGCTAAGAAGTTTACGTTTTTTCTGTGGAAATAAAAATCAGACCTTAAGCTTAAAAAGTTAAAATATAAATTAAGAAAATGAGTAGTGACAGTGACGAAACATCTTTAACTCCTCAAGAAAAAACTATTTCAATTATCTTGTGTAAAAGAAGTCGGATAGTAGAACTTGACAATATAGTACTTACGATATTTAGTTTTCTTATATAGGTACTCGTATTAATGATTTAAATTATTAATTTTAATGAACTCGTACAATGTGATGGCATTAATGTGATGGCAATTGACTCTGAGTCAGTGGACTATAAGTCCCATTAGCAAGAAACGTTATTTTAAGGAAATGTTAGGTTAACAGGTTCACCTTAGCTAACATTTTCGAAAATAAACACTAATAATAATTATTAACACACTAATTATCAACAAGTCTTTTTAGAGTTGTTGGTATTCCTGTAGCTCTGCCTACCCTACTCTGGGAATAAAGGCGTGATGTTATGTATGTATGTATGTAATAATTATTATTACCGAAATATTTTTTTTTTGCGCTTGTTGAACAAATTGCTTGTCTTCCTTCTTTACGGGTTAACACTCAATATTTTTCAAAATATTATTGTTTTTTTTAGATTCCTGAAAAATGGTCCTTGGTTTAATAGTTCACTTTTTAAGTATCTTATAACAAATTGTGTCTCTTCCTTCTTTATAAATGTTAACACTCGTTACTTTTGCAAATATTTTTTTTAAATTTCTCAAAAATGGTTTTTGGTTTGATCTTCCACCAGTTTAAGTGTCTTATAACCTTTTCAGGAAACTTCGCCGTTGCCTACTCCATTGCTGGACACGGCGTCGGAGCCATCAGGCTCTGAGATGCTGTCCCCAGACTCCCATAGATGCAAGTCCTTATCTCCTGCTGTTTATGGCAACGGGAGCAGCGGTAAGTACTGTGCTAAACTGGCGCCCAAAACAAAAAGGCAGCATTATGGACTTCAAGCTCCGGATACTGCCTTTTTACACACTTTAATCTGTGTTTATAAAATTCTAAACTTGTTGATAATCAAAACTCGGTTTGAAAGGAGCAGTTACGTCTTAATAGTGCGACGACACATTTATAAATCGATGTCGATAAAAAGGTGTAATGGACTGTACCACCGTTATGTCATTCCGAAATATTATAATTGTATATAAAACAAAAATAACTAAATTAGGGTTTGTTGATAATTATATCAACGCTTCAGCCCAAATCGCTGTGGGCCTTACACGCTGCCACGGGGCAAGATTTACACAGGCTCGGGTCGTTAATTGGTCTATTCAATATTCCAACGTAAGAATAAAGAGTTAAGGTTTAAAATAAAAGTTTGTTTTGTGTGACTTGAGTCCTTTTATACAGCAACTTAAACACCGGATGGCTGTTATTTTACTAATGTCATTATAATATTTAACCTTTTCAACGCTATATCAAATACAAAACCAGAGCGAATGTTAACTTTGCCTCATAGATACTCAGGTCTATTTTGCGCGTCAATGGCGTTGAAAAGGTCTTCTTCTTTTTTTATTAATGGCGGTCCACCGCGATATTCCGCAGTAAATTCGCCAATGTCAAGTGAGTAGAGTTAAACAGTATCAGAATAAATCAAAAGCAAAAGCCGGCCATCTTTCAATCGGCCATCTTCCCTCCCCGAAGGTAACCGGAAGCCTCCCGTTGAAAGGTTAACAAATCCCGTTTGACATATTTGACACTTGTTCCCGTAGCAGCATGTTAGGCCCACGGACGTAGAGACTTGAAAGTTGGAGGTAATATTTCTTGGATATCCTTGGGGTGAACTAAGAAGGGGTCTTTGGAAGTTCATCCCCTAAGGGGTTAAAGCAGGGAATAGCGAGAAACTAATTCTTTGCGTATGAGGTGGCGGGCTTTCTCTAGTCATAGTCAAACCCCGGTTGGAAGGGAGCAAGAATGCACTTCTGCTTCTGTTTAATTAAATATCGACTCTTCTATCGACATCCATGAAGCGATTTTTGAATGAGCGCTGTAGGAGCCGCTACCGAGTTTCAGTAAAAGCTCCGGTACACAAATAATAGTTTTAAGTTAAACCCGTCACTCCAAAGTTATAGGTTTATTGTTATAGAGACGTGTTACAGCTGATTAGCTAGGTCGACTACCTCTGACGTTGTTTTTAGGAGTGCAAATGAATAATGCGAATAACATACATTTATAGCATGTATGACGCATGTAAAAAGTAGAGCGCGTAGTAGGCTAAAATGACTGTGCGGTGTTGGACCGTACATGCTGCCAAGGGCAAGGGGAGATGAGAAGAGATAAGACGACATCGTAAGAGATAGAGCGACCTGTACAGTTACAAAATTAATAATAAAAGTTAATCAAAACCAAATTGAACATTCGTCGTATTGGCCGTTTGGGGCGTTGGATTTCTTGGTAGACGGGGTTCACTTGTTCCCGCATCTCAAGCTCTTCCTTTTGCGGTTGTCGAGATCGTGCTATCGGGTTCTGCTGGGGTGATGATTTATTCCGCATCTCCAGCTGTGTTTCCTGCATCTCCGCCGGTATTTTTAGCTTCAAAATCTTCTGCTGACAGCGTCTCACTGTGATATAGATCGCTGTAGCGATGGCTGCCACCACCAGGAAATACAAGACAAAATATTGGTGTATGTCATGGGAAGTTATCTCAGCAACGGGAAGCTTTTCATTTTGTTTCAGGAGTTGCAGTTTTTTATCTAGCTGGTTGTGTTCCTCAGTTTCGTTAAACGAGATTGGTGGTAGTATGATACTACTGAGATTAAAATTCATGTCTTCATTCAGGTGAAGATTTACATCCGGCATGTCCGGTACGTCTGGTTCAAGCTTCACCGTGCTTCCAAAATGATTGTAAGCGAAGAGAGTTGAATCCTTTTTCTGTAATATGCACCCGTTGTTCAAGTCGATAGTCCCGGTATTTGTTATCTTTGTTGATGTTATTTGACCGTTGCATAGTACGCGCGCGTGGCACGTGCTACAACATAAATAAAGCCATCGGTTGCGTTGATGTAACTTGATCCAGGCGTCACTGCAATTAAACTTTGTAATGTGACAGTGCCGGCTTGTTTGCTGACCGAGGATTTCTGCTTCACATGGTGCATTTTCGTTGCGTAAGTTGTAGACGGGATAGTTTGAATTGCAAATATAATTATCATCTTTCATTTTTGTGCATTGTTCTAGGTCTTTTCCTTCGATCATGATATAAGTTTCTTTTCCAAAGTTGGTTGCAATATGTGTTGATGATGGTACGACGGCTAAGGTTTCTTTGTTGGGTCCATGCATCAAAAGAGGCAGGATTCGATAGACGTTGTATTCGTCATCGCTTATAAGTGGAATGTGGACTTCCAAGAGCAGATACGATGAGGTCACTCGCGCTCTGACGTAAAGGAGTTTGTAAACGTCCTTAATGTTTTCTTCTACGTTCTACGTTCTTTACTGGTAGCGTCAGGCGTTTAGATATTCTTGCAGCGATTGTGTTTATTTGATTTACTAGTTGCTTGGGAGTTAGGAGATGAACATCTAAGTGTCCGTTGTGTATGTTTGTAAGGGTGTTCAGTAGGGTATCTTGCGTTCGTTTTAAGTTCCATAGGATCAAGCTTGCCGTGAGGGATGCTGCGTTCAAATCGTTCATAGTTAACATTGTTTGAACCCTGTAAACAATTTTCTCCAAGGTGATGTTTGTTGTTTCTATGTATTTATGTATACTTTCGAGTTGGTTCTTCATGAAATTTTCATTGTTTTTGATTATATTATTTTCAGTTTCGACGATGCTTGTTTGGTTTTTCTTGAGATTTTCGTACTTATTTTCCCATTTCTGGTATTCCCCATCGTAGGTACCGATAGACCCCCTAAGGACGAAGTTCAATTCCCAGTGCAGCTTGTCTATGGCATTCCATCTTGATTTGAGTATGTTGAGGCTATCCTCTAATTCCCATTTCTCAGTTATGTTCTCCAAGTTAGTTTTCATAATAACCCTCTCCAGTGCATCGAAGTTTAGGAGTTGTTGGCGTAGTAAGTTTTTGTTTTCCTCCGATAGTACCCCGCTGCTTCCGGGATCGGCGTCGGCCTGGTTTCTGACTAAATCAGCCAGTGTGGATGTTCCTTCTGCTTTTTTAGGGGTTGCTGTTTGCATCCCGAGGGATAGTGTTAGATGCAGCTTCATTATCTCTTGTTTTAGTTCTTCGTACATTGCCTTTGTTTTGTTAAAAATATCATCCCGAAAGTATTCACTTTCTTGATCTTCCATGTGTTTCAGTAGTTCGTTGTTAGCTTCGTAGTTAACCCAAAGAGCTTCCAAATCGTTCAGGCGCTTCTTTAGGTAGTCAGAGGTTTTCCTAGAGGGGCCATCCTTTTTGAAGTTTGATTTGAACGTTTTGATGGCTTCTAGGCATCTCATTTGATTCTGAAGAAGGTTTGGCCAGTTTGGAGCACGTGGTGATCCTGGTCGGCTGCCCTCTTCGGATTGCATCTTCCCCGCTCCGAAGTATGACATGTTAGTTGAATGTTCACCGTTGTTCGATGTAAAGATCGTTGATCCGTAGTTGATTAATATCGATGTGAAGATAACGGAGTTTCCGTAGTCTCGTTAAGATTGTAGTTGCTCGTTCCAGATACACAGTGCGCCTGCACCCTTGTCACGGTCTATGCGCCTTCTCAATTCACTAGTGAGACCCGCTTGTGGGAGGCTAGCAAACCGATCGCAACCGCAATTCAGACACAGACTCACAGCGTATCATCCGGTTCGAAGGACCAATTTTATGTAGGAGCCGCTACCGAGTTTCAGTAAAAGCTCCGGTACACAAATAATAGTTTTAAGTTAAACCCGTCACTCCAAAGTTATAGGTTTATTGTTATAGAGACGTGTTACAGCTGATTAGCTAGGTCGACTACCTCTGACGTTGTTTTTAGGAGTGCAAATGAATAATGCGAATAACATACATTTATAGCATGTATGACGCATGTAAAAAGTAGAGCGCGTAGTAGGCTAAAATGACTGTGCGGTGTTGGACCGTACAAGCGCATCTAATTATAAAATGAGAGGGTGCCTATACTGTGCTTTAATTTAACTTGCTTCATTAGTATATCTGACATTTCAGAACTTGCCTTGTTTGTATGTCTGTCATTCAGGTAGAAATATGGTGGAAATAAGGAACAATGGGATCTTTTCATGGAGTCAAAATGTGGCAAGAGGATTTTAAAGTTAACGCATCTAATTGGAATCCCTTAATTTGTTCTCGATGAGCAGAAGATGACTGTACCAAAAAAAATACAGTCAACAGCAAACTTTTCTCAAATGATTAAATTATTATTTAATTAACTGGTTAGATTTTGGCAAAAATATGGTCATATAAATGTCATAATGTAACCCTAGCGCCTGAGAAATGATATATAGGTAACAGAAACCACTAGTAGACTGGAGATAACCTACTTGTGTATTTATAGTTGGTTGCTGGAATTTAAAAAACATTCCTTTTCTTCACTCCTTTGTTTTAAACCATTGTTAACCATATAAACAACGGCGAAAAATTTAATTGCTTGAGTTAGCGTGTCCGTGTTTTTGGTCCTTATCCAAATCACTTATTTCAGAACCACCGCCATCCCCCAAGCCTTCGAACATGACTCCCCCCGTCGAGGAGGAGGAAGAGGACTTGAAGGAGGAAGTCGTCAACTCGCCAATGATGGACATGTAAGTAACAAAAGAGTAATTTATGTTTAACTTGACGATGCCGTTCTCCAAGTTATTAGGAATCACTACGTGGCTGAAGGAACTGGTATTCTGCTACAAAGGTACCGGTTCGATCCCCAGTAAAGGCAAGTATTTCTATGTATTCATATAAGTTTTTAGTACCGTGACCGAGCTCTACTCATGTGCGTGTAGTATGTAGATGACGCTATTAAATCACAATTGGATAGTGACGTCTATATATGCCTATAATTTCATAACCAACGTTTCAAAAATGATTCATTTCACAAACATATCATTTGAGACCCGTGTTTTTCCCGAAACTGTCTATAATTGTGGATTTATTTCAGGACCATCGTGTACAACCCTTAGGTTAGGTTAGGTTAGTTTTATTAAAATCCTGAAATATTTGTAGTTACAGAAACAAAAGCGGGTTGGCAAATGAATAGGTTGCGAAACGATGCATTTGTCAACGATTTATCGGCGAAAAGGCAGAGAACCTCAAATACCTCGGAACCCGATTTTTCGGTGGAATTATCCCGAAGATTACTTGACAAATTGTTTTTTTGACCCGAAACCCCTAACACCTCTGTTCCGCAATTTTCATCAAAATCGTTGGAGTAGAATATGTTTATCGTTGTCTAGTATTCATTCTACCACTTTTTCACCTTATTGCATTGTAATGAGGTCCAAAATTGTTAACATCTTTTTGTAGTCGACTGAACAATCCTAAATAATAGTAAAATTAGGTAAATTTGTGTGAGATTGTCCCTTAAATTAATCTCTATTATATTTCTAGTTTCCTGAAAGTAAGTGACAACCGACCCGCGCCGGCCGAGTCGGGAACCGAACCCGACGCGACGTGGCGTCAGGCTATATACGAAAAAGTCTTACAACCGACAGACGTACAGTGTGAAGGTACGTGCATCACCGTAGTAGACAAGTGCGCTGACGGTCAAAAAACAGGCGTCGGTGTGAAATCGGCGTGAGGTATAAAGTTTAAAAAAAGGCTGGAATAAGGGAAATATACGATGAGTTTAAAAAATGCATTGCCGGTAGCCATCGATAGTTAGCATAGGTAGCATTATCTTACTGGTCGCTCATCCACGGTTAAAAAATATAATTGAATTGATAACAATAATTTAAAATCACGTTAGAAAATACTTCATTATTAAAACACGGACATTCATATGGGGAATAAACAATCTGTTGAGGAAGATTGGAGAATATTTCACGCCGATTTTACGCCGAAGGTTGAACCGTCGTGAGGAAAATCATAGGCGGCGGCGGCGCGGTGGCGCAGCGCGCATGTCTACACCATAGTAATAGTGCAAGTCCTATATTTTGTTTTTTTCATCTCTTGCTTTGCATTGAAATTTAAATAGAATGGTCCTGAATAGTCTGGTGCCCACCCCAGGATATTGGATTACAACTGACGCCGCCCTTCCTCCCCTTGGAAAACATCTCTAGATACGCCAATGTTCCTTGGGTTGTATTAATGATATACACGGCGTTTCATACACACATACATAACATCATACCAGTATTCCCAGAGTGGGGTAGGCAGAGGTACAGAAATAACAACTCTAAAAGGACTTGTTGATAATTCTGTAACCACATTTTGCACAATCAGGCCAAGAAGTTTACTAGTGTATTAGTGACAGGTTGCAAGCCCATCGCCTAACAGCACTACAAGCCCTTATTCCCTTAGTCGCCTCTTACGACATCCACGGGAAGACATGGAGTGGCACTATTCTCACCCGGCAACCACACGGATTTAAAAATAATGTTTTTTAAAATTTATCAAACATGGTCCTTGGTTTAATTTTCCACTTGTTTTAGTATCTTATAACAAATTGCGTCTCTTCCTTCTTTATAAATGCTAACACTCGTTAATTTTGCAAACATTTTTATTAACACGATTAAATAAGAGATCTAAGACCTGAAAAGAAGTGGTATCTGCCTACCCCCCTGGAAAACAGGCGTGATTTAATGTATGTATGTATCTTAACAGGGCAGGAAAAATAAGTAGTGAAATTGACACTTGTAGGATTCTATCGGCTGAACTCATCATCACACATCACGCTTGTATGGTAATAAATATTTTTTTACCACTTCTAGTATTTACCTGGGTAGGTCCCCATCCATTATACTACCTATCTACTCTATGCTTTAACATAGATTTGTCTCTTTCCTTTACAGGTGACCTTACCTCCAATTTTCTTGGTCTCCCTTCCCCCCGCCCCGGCAAGAGGAGCAAGGAAGAGCTGCGTCAGCTGTGGAAGATGGCCATCGACCAGACGGTACTCCTTGTGAGGATGGAGAGAGAGAACGCTAAGTTGAAACGTGAGTGTGGATCTTCGTCCGTAACAGTAAAAAACCCGGTCAAGTGCGAGTCTTTTTTTATGTTAAGGAGAAGGCACACGTGCACTCAGGCCACCTGATGGTAAGTGGAATCTGAGACCCATAGACATTTGGACCCATAGGCAGAGCGACAG
This sequence comes from Acleris holmiana, assembly GCA_949316455.1. Classification (NCBI taxonomy): domain Eukaryota; kingdom Metazoa; phylum Arthropoda; class Insecta; order Lepidoptera; family Tortricidae; genus Acleris; species Acleris holmiana. The sequence continues at coordinate 6,459,304 of OX438791.1, read as the reverse complement.
GAATACTAACAACTCTAAAAAGACTTGTTCATATTTTGCATAATCAGGCTAAGATGTTTATTAGTGTATTAGTGACAGGTTGGAAGCCCATCGCCTAACAGTACTACAAGCCTTTATTCCCTTAGTCGCCGGACGGACGGATATTTACTTATAAGATATTTTTTTTATTTATGAACAAATGTTATATATTTTTCTTCCTTACAATCTTTAAGAACAGTGTTATAATTTCATATGGACATTGCATTCGTTCAGTATATGGTACGATCACCGTACGATCGTTTAACAGAAAGCGAGGAGTCGTCAGCTGTTCGGCGCATAAAGCTGGAGTACACGGAGCTGGGCACGTGCGACGCGGGCGTGGTGCTGATGTGGGACGCGCTGCTGGCGGCGCGCGAGCGCCTGCAGCCCGGCGCCAACGCCGACCGGCACATGCTCACGCAGGCCGTCATACAGGGTGAGCGCGCCCATCCCCCCTATCTATCTATGGGCGCCTATCATTTCATCGACATCGAATGTATCATTTCATCGAAAGCTATTTTTGCTGAAACCATAATGATTTCTGGGTATCTTGAACTTGAAATGATTCATTTCACAAACATATCATTTGACAACCCGCGTTTTTTTCCCAATCTGTAAATAATTCTGGATTTATTTCAAGACTATCGTGAAGAACCCTATAGGTTAGGTAATGTTAGTGTTATAAACAATCTGAAATATTTAGAGTTACAGAAAAAAAAGCGGGTTGGCAAATGATTAGGTTGCGAAACGATGCATTTGTCAACGATTTGGCGTCGAAAAGGCAGAGAGCATCTTGAACATCTAACCTAACCTACGTAATTAATGTTTAAGATGCCCTGAAAAGGGTTATTCCCAACTGTTACCACTGGTAACAGCTGGGATTTTTTTTCCCAACTGTTATCACTAAAGTACTCGGTGGTAACAAGTGGGAATATTTTTCCCTTTTGTTACCACTAAATTATTTGGTGATAACTACTTTTTCTTCTTTAGTGGTGACAGCTGGGAATTTTTATTCCCAGTAGTTACCAGTGGTTACAGGTGGGAAAACAATTCCGAGCTGTTACCAGTGGTAACAAATGGAAACAACCCCCTGAAAACATAATTTCATCAGAAAATAGCGTTCGATGAAATGAAGTTCTATGAAATGATTCATCCGATGCAGTGATGAGTTACCTCCCTCCATACATACATTAAATAAGATGTTTCCCAGAGGGGTAGGCAGAAACCACTTCTTTCGACCTGCTACGCTCCTGACAAATCCATTGTTCAATCAGTCCTCATCAACAAAGATTGGCTCACGACTGCACCGAGCAAACCCCGACCACCCCAACTAGCGTTGCCAGACGTCCTGATTTTGGCGGGACGTCTCGATTTTTAAATCAAAATGTCCCGCGCGGGACAAGAAACGCGGCCTGGTGGCATAGACAAGTGTTATGTTTGCCATCTATTAAACGTCATTGAACACTCAAATAAAATATCTGGCAACGCTGGACAAAACCACCGTGCTCAAAGACGCCTAGGTGTGAGTGCCTCGCGTAATTTACTGGCCCGTAGCCGTAGGTTACTGGCCCGGCGACGCTCCCATCCATCTTCTTGTTTTCCTACAGAACAGAAGTGCGTCCTGTAGGTTAATGCTTTTAAGTTCTTTTGATAGCATGTCCTCCCCGAATGTTTGGTATCTCAGTGATGAGTACATGATACATTCGGCTAGGACATGTTGCCTTGTCTCCTCTTCCACAGTGTGGCCATAGAGGATCCTGTCTAATACCTATAACCGTTAGATGTCTGTTGAGCGGGCAATGTCCAGTCAACACACCCGTTAGCAAACTGAGATTATACTTACCAAGATTCAATAAGTTCCTTGTCCTGTTTCATATGCTGCCTCACCCCTGCTGTTTATGTGCACTAATTTAGCTCGCGAGCAGCTCGCCGCACGGGGCGAGCATGCCTCAGGCTGAGCCGGTCAGATTCGTACCCAGCTAAAGATGTACTCGTGCTATATTATCACTGTCTGTCTGTACTATCCTCAGGTGTACCCCGCATGACACGCGGCGGAGTCTGGTACTTCCTGGCGGAGCAGGCGTGTCTCCGTTCCCCCCCACCGGATGCCAAGCTGTTCCCTCGCTACCAGACGTCGTACAAGGCACTCCTAGCAGGACTCACGAAGCACCAGCACGCAATACTTATCGACTTGGGTAAGTGTTCTAATATAAAACCTCAACGCAAGACAACGAGACTAGACATTCATTAGTATTGTTTTTTACTATAAATATTTATTTATTTTGAAAACATACAGCAAGTTTAACTTAACGCATTAAGATACAATCAAACTTAAAAATACATAAGCCACAACAGTTTCCACTTATAAACTTAACGACATATCTGTTGCACAAAAAAATAACTAACTAACAATGTTAACGATGGTTGAACAAGATAAAACCTTTATACTAATTATCCAATAGTTAGATTAATGCAGAACTAATAAGTTTATAAATATTTAAGTTAAGACCGGGCCCATTTTTTTTTCACACACGCACTCGCACCTGCAGACACACACACACACACACACATACACACACACACACACACACACACATAACCGCTTTTGGAAACGTGACGTTATTAGAGTCATACACACTCTAAAAACCAAAGTCTCTTCTGTAGTCAATAGTTAAAAGCTTGTGTGTGCATATAAGTTATGTTTTTATATGATAGGTCTTTAGCAGTCCTGACGGCGTTATTGCGGGTATGGGCTTAGCCAGAAAATTAGGCCTTAAAAACGTTAACTTTCGGTGTTTCCACAGGAAAGACGGTAACCTAAACCTGTGTATGACCCATTAAGCACATATTCCTCTACATCGTGACCAGCTCTAGTAAAACATGACCAGCATGACTTTTATAGCACAAAGTCGTGGCCAGGCCGATAGGCTTGTGTTAGAGATAGCCTGTCATCTAATGGGGATCCTATAATTTCATAACCAACGTTTCACAAATGATTCATTTCACAATCATATCATTTGACAACCCGCGTTTTTTTTCGAAACTGTAAATAATTCTGAATTAATGTCAGGACCATCGTGTAGAACCCTATAGGTTAGGTTGTGTTAGTGTTATAGAAATCCTGAAATATTTGTAGTTACAGAAAAAAATCGGGTTGGCAAATGAATAGGTTGCGAAACGATGCTTTTGTCAAAGTTTTGTCGATGAAAAGGCTGAGAACCCATCTAATGATTAACTGGTTCCAGGCCGAACGTTCCCGCAGCACTCGTACTTTGCATCAGCCCTGGGTCCAGGCCAATTAGGCCTCTACAACATCCTGAAGGCGTACTCCCTGGTGGACCCGGACGTGGGCTACTGCCAAGGCCTGAGCTTCGTCGCTGGCGTGCTGCTGTTGCATGTGAGTTGCTTTTATAGCTGAAAGAAGGCGAACCACACGGCGTCTAATATACACACACACACACACACACACACACACACACACACACGCACACACACACACACACACACACACGTGGTTCGTTTGTTAAATGTAAACCGACACACATGGTCCCAAGATACTGGCTCAGCCTAGATTGGGGTCCACTGAAAATTGTAATATGTAAATGGTTTATTTTCTTTTAGTAAATGTATTCTTATTGTATTGTATGTATTGTTATTGAAGATAACAAAGTCTAAAACGAAATGGAAATACAAAAGGTGTGTAAGGCGAACTTATCCCTTTAGGGGATCTTATCAACAAAATGAACAATAACAGTTATTCATTTGTCTACATTTAAACTAGAGAATTGTGTATCTCTTGTTCTATTCCATTATTTGTCTGATTGTGTATTTAATTAAAAGACTATTTCTTTTGCGTTTTCAGGCGGAAGAAGCCGACGCGTTCGTACTCCTTCGACATCTCATGTTCCGTCGTGGATTGAGGAAACAGTATCTTCCGGACATGAGTGCTTTACAAGTCCAGGTAAATACCGTTTAAAGGCACAAGAAAGGCTTAACAGCTTGCAGACCAACTAGCTCTCCAAATTTTGTGACAATTCGGAATACATTGGAAAGACAACAAGTTGCTACATTAATGAGCTTTATATAAACTACACCATGGACATTGAAATGGCGAAATAGGGGTTAATCTCAAGGTATTTGCAGTAACACGACTGCAAACGCGTTGCCATCTCGAAGAGCTAACGGGTGTCTCCATGGTAGTCAATGTCACTTTGCAAATTGGAATTTAACAGACTGTATACTGGTTGGCTTTACAGTGGACCAGAAAGCTCATGCTTGGCTAGTTCTGCATGATATCAAAAATGAGGAAATCCGCAGGAGAACCAAAATCACCGACATAGCCCAGCGAATTGAGAACCTTAAGAGGATTGTGAAGCGATGCTTAAATCGCGTAGCTGTCAAAAATAATCCATACAAATTTAGCTCCGGGCGATAACGTTTCTCACCCCCTAAATCTAATCCGATTTCCACGATTTCTGATATATTATAAAAATGTAGGTCAATACATTTCTGCATTTTTCTTACATTTTTTCTTTCCAATAAATATGTTCTTGGAAAAGAAAACGTACTGTCCTACTTTTTCATCGGACAACGTTTAAGGGGAGAAAAACGTTATCGCATTTTTTTTGCTTCACAGTCCTCTTAGTGGCAGTGCGCGGGGTACTTGCTCGTAGAACTGATGGCGTTGGTACGGAAGGGTTCTAGAGTGGCGGCGGTGGACCGACGACCTGGTATCGCGGGAAGCCGGCCGTCATGGTGATCCTTGGGGTCCTATGCCCAGCAGTGGACTTCTTTCGGACGATGATGATGATGTATACTGGTTGCTAAGCAGCAGGACAGGGCGGTTTTTGCTATAAATAAATAAAATAAATATCACGGGACAATCTCACACAAATTGGCCTAGTTCCAAACTAAGCTCTAGGCTTGTACTATGGGTACTAAACAACGATAAACATACTTACATAGAGAAATACATAGAAAACATCCAAGACTCAGGAACAAATATTCGCGATCATCACACAATATCTGCCCTTACCGGGATTGATCGCCGGCTTCGGAGGCAGGGTCACTCCCAACTAGGCCATCGTGTCGCCAATGATGACTAAGCAACTGTTGCTCTGTTGGGAATGTCCTATGTCCAGCAGTGGACGTGGAGTGGAGTGGTCTTTCGGCTGATATGATGATGATAATGAATACTGGTTGCTTAGCAGCACGGCAGAGTGGTTTCCGTCATGATGATTAACCAACGTGGTCTGTTCCAGCTGTACCAGCTGTCCCGCCTGCTGCGCGACCACGAGCCGGAGCTGCACGCCAAGCTGGAGTCCCTGGACATCTCCCCGGCGCTTTACGCGGCGCCCTGGATGCTCACGCTCTTCACCAGCCAGTTCCCGCTGGGCTTCGTCGTGCGGGTGTTCGGTGAGAACTTCATTTTGGGGTGTAGGCTCTGTGGCCGTATTATAAAGTTGTAACCTGGCAAGTTCTATGCACTAGAAGGGTATTTTTCAAATTAATTGTACCTAATTAAGGAGTAAAATTAAGAAACGGTAACTTTTGGCCAAGTGCGAGTCGGACTCCGTATCATTATCTCTACAACCATTAGACACTATATTATAGCTTTTTTTCTTCACCTGTCCCGGTGTCTGACTGTAACCACGGTGGCTGTATTAAGATCGAGAAAAAAACGGCAAAAAAAAATACGTTTCTTGTATACGAGCCCCCTTGTTTTTTTTCTGTTTTTTGTATTTGTTGTTATAGCTGCAACAGAAATACATCATCTGTGAAAATTTCAAATGTCTAGCTATCACCGTTCTTGAGATACAGCCTGGTGACAGACGGACAGACGGGGCAGTGGAGTCTAACCCTGGGTTACTTTATTCAAAACGCCTCGTTGAAATTGTGACTTGTCGTTAAATTTTGACATTTGCTACATACAAAATGTGTCAAATTTTGACGAGAGGTTTCGAATATAGGAACCCAGGGTTACTAATAGGGTCCCGTTTTTACGGATCCCTAAAAAGGCCTATGTCCCTGCTAACGACGAGATTTCGATTTCAGTAGCTTATGATCTCATGTCTTCCAGACCTGATATTTCTGGAATCGCTGGACGTGGTGTTCTCTGTCTCGCTCGCTCTGCTCTCCGCGCACCGCGACGGACTGATGTTGTGCGAGAGTTGCGAGGAGGCGGCCGAGTACCTCAAGCACAAGCTACCGGACATGGACAAGGGGCTGTACGAGAAGGTCATGAAGAAGGTACGATCACTGTGACTTCCTGAGTAAAGATTCAGAAAAAAAACTGCAAAACGTTTTTTGCGTCGAACGTACTTTTTTACTCGCTGATAATAATATCGAGGTATGGCAAGCAAAAGTGAATGCTGCAACGGCACAAGATTTTGACATAGGCTAGGGACTTTAATCCGTCTATTCTATACTCCAACGTAAGAACAAAGTGTTAAGGTTTAAAATAGAAGTGTCATGTGTGACTTGAGTCCTTTTATTATCAAGAAACTTAAACCCTGGATGGCTGGCATTTTATTAATACCATTATAATAGCAAGTTTTTATTTGACACTAGTTCCCGTTTGCCGTATTTGACAGTAATTCCCGTTTGCCGTATTTGACAATAGTTCCTGATTGCCGTATTTGACACTAGTTCCCGTTTACCGTGTTTGACACTAGTTCCCATTTGCCGTATTTGACACTAGTTCCCCTTTGCGCTATTTGACACTAGTTGCCGTTTGCCGTATTTGGCACTAGTTCCCCTTTGCCGTATTTGACACTAGTTCCCATTTGATGTATTTGACACTAGTTCCCTTTTGCCGTATTTGACACTAGTTCCCCTTTGCCGTATTTGACACTTGTTCCCGTTTGACGCCCTAGACGCTTATACAGTGAACAGATTCGCGATGTGCTGAATAAGGGTCAAATCAAAGTACCCGAAATCGACGTAAGTGCATGAAGTGGTTGATGAATGTAGAGGAAGCGAAAGTTGTATGTTTAGATCGGGGAACCTGGCGTTCCAGAGTCTCTGCCTACCGCATGTATGGTATGACAAAAGTGATCATGATTTGTTTATCAAGAACAAACTAAGAAGTCGATGAGTCTACGTTAATTACAGTGGAGATGCAGATGCTTCTAATGATTTAGTTTATATGAATGCTAGTTTTATGTCAATGCGCAACATCGGCCACTTAAAATTATGTCATGAAGTTCCTTTCCATCTGTTTTGTTCAAAGACAACTTAGCTGACGACGCGGCTACCCTAGTGGGTAGTCGAGGCTACAACGCCAGCGGTCCTTGCTTCGATCCCCAATTTAATATGTTTTAAGTATTTAATCACTTATACCAAGTAGGTTTATCGTTGTCTATTACGGTTCAATTCGTAAATAGCTGGTCGTAGCTCTTGATTATATAAAATTCAAACCACTCTCAGTTTAATATGTTATTGCAACAAGGTACTTAAGTCAACATCTATGAGTTCAACTGTACACCTTTAGTTCAGTCAACGTCAGAAGTAGCAGATCACTTTTGCACTTTATCGCATTAAGGATGCCTTAACCCTAGAGATGTGCTATGAAGCTGTGCTGCTGGAATGTGAAAGCTACCAGTTTCCACCAGTGCAGTGTGGACCAATGAATATGATTGGCGAATATCAAAAACATCCATAGCAACTCATTCTACAAAGGTAAAAAAGTTCATATCTTGATGATGCCTATACAACGTTCACACGACACGCTAGCCTAGTTGGTAGTGACCCTGCCTTCGGGCAGTTGTATGTGTTATGAGCAAGAGTATTTTTTACTGTGTCTTGGGTGTTTTCTATGTATTTAAGTATACTGGGTGATTTTGGGGTTATGATCCGGAATAGCCAAAAGTGAATAAGATAGTCATACTGAACAACCTTTCCGATGGGAACAACCACGAACTCGCCAAAAAAAAACAGCTGTTCCATGCATTAAGGGTGCATTAATTGAGAGTTAATGTATGGAACAGCTGGGTTTTTTTTTGGCGATTTCGTGGTTGGTCCCATTGGAAAGGTTGTTCAGTATGACCATCTTCACTTTTGGCCATTCCGGATCATGACCCCAAAATCACTCAGTATATTCCCACAGTACAAGCCTAGAGCTAGGGACTAGGTTAATTCTGCCTTCCTAAGCCAAAAGGCAGTAACTCAGAAAAAACTCCAGTAGCAATATCAACCTTATTACTAACGGAAGAGGATTCAAACTGCTTTGGTTATTCAATTTGAGATACTGCTAATTGGCTAAGGAGGGCAGAGTTGGTGTGACATTGTAATGTGATATTTATTTATTTAATTATCTGTTGTGCTATGGCAGGTGATAACCCTCGACATCAGCCGGCAGCTGTGCGACTACGCCGTGGAGTACGGCGTGCTGCGCGAGGAGATGCCGCGCCTCGCCGCGCTCGGGGACGAGAACCGCCGCCTCGCCGCCGACACCAGCCGCATGGGCGCCGAGCTGGACGTGAGCACCATACGCTGCATAGTTATCATCACCACATTCTCTCACTAGGAACCCTTATAGTTTCGCCATGTCCGTCCGTCCGCAGCCTAGCTCAGAGACTCTTAGTACTAGAAAGCTGTAATTTGGCATGAATATACATATTAGTCACGCCAACAAACTGGTAAAATAAAATTCCTCCCCATAGCGTGGGGTGTCATTGGATGATAAGTCTTTCAAAAATATTATAGGTTTGTGACCAATTTTTCGATTGAAAGATCCCTTTTATGCAATATTAAGCTTTAAAGTGCTATTTTTTGTTTAATTCAAAGGCTAAGACGGCACCGACTTTAAATAGAATAGTAGGGGCAACTGTTGTACCTGTGGACGATTGTACCTATGGACACTAGCAGTAAAAAAATAACTACAACCGATAGACTGTTATTTATAACACGCCCGAATAGCTTTTTTCTTGTAGGGCAACATTAACTATCTGTCATTTTCGTATTTGTCAGTATAGTGTCTTTTATGGCTGCGGAAACTTTTCGTCGTCAAAAGTAAGTTTTTGTTTGTATTTTAGGTGTGTTTTCTAAAGTTTAAAGCATAATGCTACGAGTCTCTTCATACTTAAAAAATGATTTCATGATTTGTTTCTTATTTTATGTAGTTATTATTGCTCTCGGGCGTCTTTTAACGGACTGACATTAGTTTAAATTGTAAAGTATCGAATTAAAAACTTTAATCCATAGAGATTAATAAGGAGCTGTAGTCCCGATTCGCAGAGATTTAAGTAGCATTTTAAGAGCATGAGAAGTGAAAAATTAGTTATTACTTGTTGATTTTTATGCTTGTAGTACTTAACGGCCTCGGAACCCTACACTGAGCACCGCATGGTCCGACATGCTCTTGTCCGGTTTTTTTGAACTCTTATTAGTAAAGGTCTATTTAAGTTCAATAAAACATGTGAGATTGTCTTTTTTGTTTACAGTCTGCTATGGACGCCATGACAAACTACCAAAACAGCCAAGCGCGGCTCGAATCCATAAACAAATCCATGGAACACCAACTTACTCTCCTAAGCCGCTATATCTCTGCTCACCATAGACAAGATATGCCAGCAGAAATAAAAAAGATCGTCCAGACCCACAGCAAGAAGCTCTCCTTCGGTTCCAAGATCTTCTCCTCAAAGTTTACTTCCAATGATGATGAAGACGATCCAAAGAAGAACTTCAAAACTGGAATAAGCGCACCCAATCTTTTCGCAAAAATTTCAAGAGAAGACGTCTACAATGCAGCCAATAAGGAAAAGAAACCATCCCCAGAATCAGATAAGAAGCATTTCTTATCTAAAAAATCTCAATCAATTTCTGGTATGACTACTAATAATTTCAAACCGTATCCATTGAAAGTGTTAGATGAGAAGTCCGAAGATATGAGAAGGACGGAAAGCTTTAGAAATAGTAATGTACTTAATGAGTCCTTAAAAGAATTGGGAAGGAAGAATTCTGGATTTTTTGCCAACACTCACGAGCAGATAAGACAAGAGAGGCTTTTCGAGCAACAATTAAAACATGACTTTGATGAAAATCTTAAGAAACTGGACAGAAAACTAACACCGCCGGATGACGACTTAAGTATATTCCAAAGTAGAAAAAGCATGTCTTTAAATTTGAGACCAGAACCGAAAACGCTAGAACCAAAGTTAAATGACAGTGGATTTGTTACCCCAATGAGTCCTGATAAAAAGGATGATTCTTCTTCTGTAATTTCACATCCACTGAGTGACTGCGATGTGGAAATTAAGTTCGATGGACAGTCGACGACGTTGAAACAGATTAGGCCTTTTAGATAAATTTTGTAGGGAATATAGTTTAATGTGTTGACGTTGAGAATATAAGTAATGATACCTCATAGTAATGACCATACTTGGGATAACTCAGGGCAAGTTCTAGGGATTTGATATCGATAAAAAAGATTTCGATGTAATTAAATACTGGTTATGACACCATGAAGAAAGTAAACAGTCTTATAAAAGGTGAGGAAATTTCAATAACCAACATAAATGAGAAATTAGCTTTGAGTCATTATAAATATTTAAAGATAGAACGTTTAGCAGTTTAAAGTGGACATTTTCATCTAGACGGCAATCATTAATACCATCGAATATGAAAAAAAAATGTATATCATGAAAACTTTTTTAAAATAAACATTTAAATAGTATACACGTTTTAATTTGTTTCTTTTTTATTTAAAAATGAGGAGAAAATAAATAATATAAAAAAATATTTAAAAAATCGTCGTTTAAAATTTTGATTATGGCAGTAACATCGATATATTTTTTTAGCGATGGTATATTTTGCTATTTAACTTTCGTATAGATGCCCCGAGATATCCCAGGTATGGTAATGAATGATACAGCAAAATATATCTAATAAGAAAGATAGAAGTCAACCCTGATAGTGGAGTGGTATGGTCTAGATCGTGCATATGATATAAGGTATCATTATTAATATTAGGTACCAAGCAAGCCGCTTAGCTAAGTTAATTTTTAGGCTGCTGTGAATTTATACTAAAGATAATGTATTTACAAAAACGTCTGTTTTATCCCAATATGCAATAAAAAACAAAGTTACAAAGAATAGAAAAACTTTATCTTTGTTAAACTCTGTGTTCCAAAGGAGGTACATAATCAAGGGAATTTAGTTTAAACTTTATTTCAACAAGTATAAAGATCATTTTTAAACACTTTTTTTTTCAAAATAGAAAAATATCATTTAATTTCCATACATGCAGATTCAAATTCCCACTCGCTAAAATCTCCGTTTGGTATGGTGGGCCTCAAGAGGTTGAAGGTAAAAAAACTCAAGTAAATCCCGTCTTCCATGTAGTTATAACAAATTGTATACCGGGTGTTGCCTGTAATAGGAGCAATAAATTGAGGGATCGTTTCCACACCACAAACGTAACAACATTTATTCTACAACTTTTGAAAATAACTTGTTGTTTACTAAATATTAATGAATTTGGATTTTCCAAGCCAGCAATGTATTGCGAAAACTACGAAGTTTGTAGGCTGTCAGTTGACATTGGATGGAGTACATTGAAAATGCTATTTAGTTTGTTCGAAAAATACCAAATAATAAATTACACGTTTTATAAAAGTTGTAGAACAAATGTTGCTACGTTTATATAGTAGAAACGATCCCTCAATTTATTCCTCCTATTACAGGCAACACCCAGTATACCGTTTTACAGCCTATATTTGAAAAGGAAGGAAAACCAACAAACATATGAGTTGGGTCATTGAATAGGTCTTTAAATGTACTTCAATTCGTTCTTTATATATAGGCACCAAACTGAATTCCATTGCGTTTATTTTAATTACTTCGGTACCCTAATGATATCGGTATTCTCTGCGAAACCCGTTTTCTGAAAGATAGTATGTACGCTGATTAAAATACCAATATCTCAGTTCTGCAATGGAATTCCACTTGATGCATATACAACCCAATGAAGTAGATTTAAATACCTATTTAATGACCTAACTCTCGGCTGTGATGGTTTTAGGGCCAAGCTCCATATCTGGTATCCCATGGTCCTTTGGCATTCATTCGTTTCATATACAGCTACAAGCAAAAGGAGCTTTACGTAAGTTTTTTTACCTTTAACAAGTTAATGCGCGAGCGTCCTTCTGGGGACAGACGTTGGCGGGGGCGCCCCCGCCCTCTCTCACTCCGGTGGAGTGTTGCACATGAATTTGACGGACTAACGTTAATGTTCGGTTTCAGGGTTGTTTCTTTTTATATTTTTTGCAAATTGGAGTGAAACAGATTTTCACCATTATTGTAGGAATTAAAAATGCTTCCAAGTTTTTATCGATCTATTTGAACTAAGCTAATTAAACCTTTTGTATGAACCGTTATGTGGCTTCTTTAGGTAAATCAATAACTGAACAAAGTGACAAAGTTCCAGTCTTAATTGAATGGCAGAGGCGCTGGACAAGATGCCAAACACTAAAGTAAATTATTTTCGGAAACTGTCAAGTATTATTCCAAGAAAAATAAAGGCGATTTTTCTATGTAACTTTTCGATTAGATAAAAGGTTGAGAAAGTAAAGCGATTTTCGATAGCGATAACGATCCTGTGTTGGCAGTTAAGAGCAAGTTTTCTCGGTAATCAAAGCCAGTTTGCTTGTTCTTTCATACTAAATTAGAAAAAAGATAGCAGTTGTTGCCGATTTAAAAATGGAGTAAATAGTTTGCGCACACATGTATGTCATAAAATCCTAAACCTTCCAAGAACTTAGCAGTGAAAAGCATCACATTAACGCAGTTGTTTGTCCTGTTCTCTAATTGAAACCTGCCAGATTTTGACTGCAATTTAAACACTTTTGGCGCCGAATTTCCAAAATGCCATCATGCTATGAATGTTCATGGCATATAACAGTGTTCATAGAAAAGATATTTTAAACTTCTGGTACCTAGGTATTATCGATCGAAAGTGTTCATTTTATAGGAATAGAATATTTTTGTGAGTTAAAGTATTAGTACTCATAAGAGCACAGTTGTGTCGCATGCACTTAAAAAGATAAAGCACAGCTAGAAATGTATACGCGACCTTATTGACAACAGCATAGAGTAGAATCTGCTTTGGAGATTGTACTGCTTGTATCCCATTTCATTAAAAGCAGCAGTATTATAATGAACTAATTCAATTTGACACAACTGACAATTTAATAGCTACATATTTGCACCTTTATGATTAGTAAAACTGAAAATTGGTCTTATTTCAACCTTCTCGTTATTGTAATAAGGTTGTAAAATGCTAACAGCCGAAATTTTGCCCATTATAAAGTTATGACCTGACATAGAGTAGGAAAGACTAACACCGACCGACGTAGAGCAGGAGGAAGTGACACGAAATAAAAACGACTAAACTATAATTCACTTTTCTTAAGGTCGTCAATTCAACAATTTAAGACTTTTTGTAAATTGTTGTACTCTGCCCTGCTTAGACAAGGCAGTATATCAGGCTAAACTCCTGTAGCAAATGCAACCTTATTAATAAGGGGATAGGATTGAATTTTGAATTTACTATGGCTATTGAATTTGAGATACTGCCTATTGGCTTTTGAGGACAGTCTGTCATTGCTATGTATTGGCTTAAGAAGAAACGGCATGTTATTATTATTATTATTCAGGGAGTGGCTATTCAAGGCTCCACAGCCTAGTATCACTGCGACCAGGATTGATCTATTGTGATCGCCACAGCCTACAGTTCTCCGCTGAGTCCTGTTATTGCGAAGAACTTCAGGACTTTATTGGCGCCGAGATACTTGATCTCCTCTGAGCACATTAAGTGCTTTTCCCAGTGAGGAGTTACGGTGTCGCATTAAAGCCGGGCAGACGGTGAGAAAGTGCATGGGCGTTTCCTCCTCCAGATGGCAGAGTCTGCACAGCCTTGTGTCACATTTCCCAATCGTCTGCATGTGCTTGTTCAGGCAACAGTGCCCTGTGAGCGCCCTGGCAAGAGTGCGAATTTTGTTCCTACTCAGCGCTAAGGCCTCCTTCGACGCCTTTTTGCTAAATGCTCTTATGAGAGCCTTGGAATGGTTCAATCCTGGAGTTGTCTTCCAGAGTTGAGTGGCTGCATAGTAGCAATATGTCCACAAGGTGAGTTTTGTTAAAGAAAACTAGTATCAATAGTAGACAATGTTGAACGTTTGGAAAATAATTTGCTTTTAGATAAGTTCAATTCGAGACTTTTTATATAATATCATGATTGTAGATACCTACACTCGCCTTATTTAGGCAAAACAAAAAGGCGACATATTTAAAAAATACCTGAAACACATACACATTACATCACGCCTTCATTCCCACAACTCTAAAAAGACTCGTTGATAATTCTGTAACCACATTTTGCACAATCAGGCCAAGAAGTTTACTAGTGTATTAGTGTCAGGTGGTTAGGTATATTTTCAAGGAATAGGTTCCTGAAAATATCTCATACGATATATTTTTACGAGTAACTACAAAAACATATGGTTAGTGCAGAAAAAACCACTCTATTTCTCGCTAAATACATACATACATACATAACCTCACGCCTTCATTCCCAAAGTGGAGTAGGCAGAGCTACAGAAATATCAACTACTCTAAAAAGACTTCTTGATAGTTCTGTAACCACATTTTGCTTCATTAGGCCAAGATGTTTACTAGTGTATTAGTGACAGGTTGCAAGCCCATCGCCTAACAGTACTACAAGCCCTTATTCCCTTAGTCGCCTCTTACGACATCCACGGGAAGACAAGAGTCGCTAAATGTGTTTTTTTTTATTATTTCAGAACAGATCTTAGTTTACTAACATTGTGCTCTACTTAAAAATGCCTGTGTGATTATTCGTAAGCAGAGAGTCGCTTGACGTATTTTTTATCATAGACATAGGCAATCTACATCACTCGCTACCTACCCTGTTCCAAACTAGATATGTAAACACTTTAATGCTCAAACAGAAAGTATACAAAGGAATGAACCTCCTGAGGTTCAAAGTTCTAATGCTAGAACAAAATCACTTTGCAGTGAAAGCCCAAGTATTAAATTAGCAAGAATTAATATCAAGTATTAATTTTCGGTCAGCTCCGTAGTAAAATGCCCCTAAAATATTACACCTATATCTGTTGCGGTTACCAAGATATGAACAATTTGGGCAACAGTGTTCGCATTGTTATGTTCCGGTGTGGGGATAAGACAACCGGTGAAATTACTAGCATAGAGGCATTCCATCTTTGCCCTCAGGGTTGGCAACGCATTTGAGGTAGTCTTGAGAATTCGAATGTCTATGGGTCTCAGATTCCACTTACCATCAGGTGGCCTGAGTGCTCGTGTGCTTTCTCCTTAACATAAAAAAATATATTAGGACACTGGGTCTTCCTCGGAAGTACTGTCTTTGAAACGGGGCTGCAAGAGGATAATGGGTGGCCATGTGGAATGTCCTTGAATTGTGACTATCTTTATTAATGCCTAAATATTGACAAAGAGTGACATAACAAAAGTTGTCGCATACTCAAAGTTCTAATTATTATACACTAGCGACCCGCCCTCGCTTCGCTTCGGATTAAAGTATTATACATATAAACCTTCCTCTTCAATCACTTTATCTATTAAAAAAAACCGCGTCAAAATCCGTTGCGTAGTTTTAAAGATTCAAGCATACGTAGGGATATAGGGACAGAAAAAGCGACTTTGTTTTATACTATGTAGTGATGTCTAGAATCAAATAAAAATTACAAAAATACGAATTTTTTTTTTTTCCTAAACGGTCGTTATAATGTTATACGGTTTATTTATATAATTTATATAAGAAACGCAAAGTAGATTGTGTAAGGTGTAGATTATTATTTTAAGGACAAATACAAGAAGTTATCAGGTAATTATGTCTTTTATTTCAAAATTACATTTAATTACCTTTGGTGTTTTAGTTTTGGAATAAAGTCAAAAATGGAACCCTAATAGTTTCTTCATGTCTATCCGTCCGTATGTCATGCTCAAAAACTACAATATTTATATGGATGACTTTGTATAAGTGTCTTGTATAAGCCGCTACTTAGTTTGGTCATTAAATAACAAAACTCAATAATTCTACGGGGGGCGTTCCATAAACATCTTGTTTTAGCAAACTTCAACGTTTGGAACGTATTTTGACAGTTCTTTTACATACCATAAGGTTTATGAGCATTTTTTTTAGTACATTAAAGTTTTCAAAATACATTAATGGTGTCCCCCGTTATCTTTTAAAACATTTTTCAAAAAAATATGTATGAAACTACAAAGGTAAGTAAAGGTTAAATACCTACTTACTTTCGAAAATTTTATTTTAAAATGATCAGATAATTATGAAGATATACGCGCTCTTTTGCTGGTGCATTTTTTTGTGTTTATTATGTAAGCTCTTGCCCGGGTTTTAACCGAATTTACTTGGAGGGTGTTTATTTTTTGCAAAAATAAAAAATCGGAATAAAAGTAGTGTTAATGGTTTATTAACTTTTAAATATCACAATTATTAAACTTACTATTGACAAAAACTACCTATATGTAGGTAATGTATTTTGTACTCACTTTTTGCCGTATGCAATGCAATACCCATACCTACAAATGTGTTTAATACCAATTTCTTAATTTACTAAATTACTTACAACTTAATAACTTATATTTATTTATTTATTTATTGTACTGTATTTTATAGAGTATCAAACGGACGGTAAATAATAAAAAAAAATATAATACGTAGTTAATACATACATACATAAACATCACGCCTTCATTCCCAGAGCGGGGTAGGCAGAGCTACAGAAATACCAACAACTCTAAAAAGACTTGTTGATAATTGACGACCGATGTCTATTGTGTTACAGAAGAATTATTTTGAGTTTACCTACCACTGACAGATGGATTGCCTACATTTAATTTTCAGCTTTTTACCACCTTTTTACCGATTGGTAGACGTGGGTAACAGTATTCTGAAAATTGCTTTATTTGTATGAAACTAAAGTTGAAAATTAAATGAAGGCAAACTCTCTGTCAGTGGTAAACTTACAGTAATTGAACTGTATTCATTTCAATGCCAAGTGAATACGCAGTGGCATAACAATAGATACACGGAGGCGGCGGCCATGTGCCCGAGCATCACAGGAAAGCCCACTTTGAAGAACTGCTTGAAGGTGATCTTGTAGCCGTGCTGCTCCGCCACTCCCGCGCACACCACGTTGGCGCTGGCGCCAATCAAAGTGCCGTTACCTGAAATTATAAATGATTTGTAATCAAGTTCTCGAAAACGGCTCAAACAATATTGATGGAAATTGCGAAATTGTTTTTGGGGTTAAAAATCGATCTGTCAACTCGTCTTTCTGGGAAATTCGGGTTCCGCCGAAAAATCGGGTTGCGAGGTATTGGACATATATACATAGACGACACTATCCAATTGTGATTTAATAGTGTCGTCTACCACCCGAGTAGAGCTCGACGAGCCGGGTACGTCGAAGTCATAAATATGTTTACACTTTAGTGCCTTGTCACTTTCACTAACTGACACAATTTCATGTATTCAATATATAATAAATGAAATTGTCTCAGTTAATGAAAGTGACAAGGTACTAAGGTGTAAACATATTTATGACTTCGACTGTACTAATATAAAATACAGATTTGACAGTGCCGTTGGTCTAGTTTGTGTGAAACGTAAACCTAGCGGTCCTGGGTTCGACTGTTTGATGTATAATATGCATTTAGGTATGTTTATATGTATTTAAGTATGTTTTTGACTTAGATGGTCTCCCTGATATTTGTTACATGTATCCTATTAAATTTACCTACACGGGAGATATTAGGGGTAGTTTCTCTCTCTTTTCCCGCCGCCTCTCATTATTAAAGTTGTTTTTTTATCAGAAAATATCTATCCAGATATTAATATCTGACCTCTGATCAAGAATAGTAAACATCACTCAGACAGTGACAAACAAACAGAGACAGAGAGAGAGAGAGAGAGAGAGAGAGAGAACACAACAATGCCAACACGGCTGCTTGGCGGAACTGCTAAATCTAGGATGGCGCCTGTGCTTGAAGTGTCGAAAATTGGAATTTGCTTTTTACTGTTAATATCATCTATGAATATGATATATGAATCGCCCAAAATGAGTTTTCCCTACTGAGAAATAGTTTCATAAAAGTGCAAAACGAATGTGACATCTATGCAGGTTTTTGAACTGTGTCAAATAGCGTCCAGGGCTGGGATTCTACACGGTAATAACGATATCGTATATGACCTGTTTCCGTATTGTCAACGTTTTGATAACTCTTATGTCATTTACAATAATGGCGACTGTGACATAAACGATTCAAAAACACGTCAAACACGATATCGTTATAACGCAGTTGAATAGAGGCCCAGTCTTAAAACTATTTAAATAAGCTCTGATTTAGGGCAATGTGTGACCAGCCTTAGTAAGTCAGTGTCATCTAATTGTCAGAATAGCATTTTCTTGACAAAGGTGAGACGAAGGACGAGGTTCGACGGACGTCTCGACACACAGCGCTGTGTTTTAAGAGAATCACATTCCAGCTCTAATTAACATAATAAGTAACAATGCAAAAGTAAAAATGAATATCGCACTGCCAGATAAACACAGCATTAAATTAACTCAAAATACAACTGTATTGAAAATTCGTGTTCAATACATTTCCTTTGAACTTGAAACAAAACAAGCAAGTTTTTTGAAATGATGCAGTGTTGATTTGGTGGTGCGATATATTTAGTGAACGCTTGAGCAGACTTGTATTTCTTTTAAAGTCAAATATATTTATTGCATGGTCATGAGTTAAACCCTTTCTTTCCCTAGGCACTACTGCGTGGCACAACTGACCAATGATTTCTATTTCAAAATCAAATTTAATAGAGTCGACGGAGCTCTGCTATCGCAGAGCTCCTATTTCTGGGTAGTTTGGCCCTCCGGGCCTGCTGAAGAACTAACATAACCTAAACCTACCTCATATTTATGATACAGATTTTGGTCAGTTGTGCCGTTTAGTTGTGCCATTGGGAAGTCGCTAGTTAAACAGGTACTATAGCATTTGTGTTGCAGTTCGTCATGGCCTGTCTCAGAGAGGTGTACAGAGAGGCTCTCTGGAAAGGCAATTTTTGAAGCTCACCGGCGAAAAATGACCAAGTTAAAAATCTATTTATGCAGCGATTTAATCTACGAGCGAGCTCACCTTTTCAATTTTATATCATAACGCCTTTATCATATCAAATCCAAAACGTGGAACGGCACAAAGGGTGATGGGCAATTTTGTATGGACCCCGTCCCCCCCCCTCCAACAGTAACGGGCTGCAGGTCTATATGTTCATTAGGACCCAATAAAAGACAAAATACTTATCTTCGTAGCAAAATCAACGGGAATTTTTTAATGAAAACAAAGGGCCAGGCAAGGCAAATCATCTACATACGTGTTCATTTTCAAACAAATTCCATAGTTCCATACGATAAGATTATGATTTTTCAAGAAAACCCCATACATCGTCGCCATAGAAAAAATACATCATATTGCCAAGATCTATAAACTGGCACATGTTTCATCACTGTTGGTGGGTGGGGACATTTTTACCCATCGTCCTTTATTTTAAAATTGGTGCATTTTCGTCAGTTACTTTCAAAAATTGTCCCCTGTCAAACGGTCGATTGAAAGAGCGAAGTCATAGAGCTCCTTGAAAATCCTCCAATAGAATTCCTTGCTTCGCTTGGCGCAGCTCTCTTATTGGTAGTATTTTTCCTCGCAAAGCGCTCCGCTACCTCGCATAGTTCTGGTAAAAACGCAGCCAAAGCTGGGAAGGTATGTACGCCCTTAAAACGTCGTATCTTAGGAAAATGGGCGCAACCATCTAATACCGCTTTTCTATTGTTTTAAAATCGTAATCTAGTATTTTTCGACACCAAAAAGGTTTTAAAATATTTTAGAAGTTATAAAACTTTCAAAGATATTCAAGTTCTTGCATTAGCGCCGTTTTGTCTTTACTTAATCATGACTTAAAACTACATGAATCATTTAAATTACGACCTTTTACTTATTATTAGGGACGTTTTCAAAATAAATACGTAATTAAGGGCTTTAATTAAAACAAAACTTAATTGATTCATTTGTCTACTCGTAACCCATATAGTTTGTATGACTAACTTTCGTTACACAAAGGACGCGATCGTGATTTTTGTTTTCATTAAGCCTTTAACTATGTTTTTTTTAAAACAACCCTAGAATTTATAATATTGCCATTGATCATTAATTATTTTATTATGTGTTAAATAATATGAACCAGTTAGTTCGATATTATAATAGGCGGTAAGCATAGAACAGATCCACTAGATATCATAACGCCCTTCTTCAGCGAGTGAAACAAACATCATCATTCATTAATTTCTCAAGCAAATGTGAAGTACAGTCAGCTTCAAAAGTAGCTAAGCAGAGTAGCGATCTTAAAATGATCTAGACACGACGTATTCTCTTGACAATAGAGTCGAGTGCAGATCATTTTGAGCTCTTCGTTTGCGTAGCTACTTCTGCTGATTTTTTTTTATTTTTTTATGGAATAGGAGGCAAACGAGCAGACAGATCGCCTGATGGTAAGCGAATATTGTCACCCATAGACACCTGCAGCACCAGAGGAGCTACAGGTACGTTGCCGGCCTTTTAAATGAGAGTACGCTCTTTTCTTGAAGGTTTGAAGGTTGTAATGGTCCGGAAATACCGCAAATACAGCACATACATGCATGCATACAGCAGCAGTATCTTTATATGTAGAAGTAATTGATTGTAATTCACCGTCAATTTTTTTTCCGCTGAATGTGTTGCTAAGCGCCAATCTCGAGAGCAGCTGAACCGATTTCGCTAATTCTTTTTTTGTTGTGTTCGTTATCGTCAGGAGAAAGAAATGTAAAATCCACCGGGAAAGTCAAAAATTTGCAGCGGGGCGAAGCCGCTGATGGACCGCTACCACCATCTTATCCTTTATCATACCGACAAGCAGCAATGTCCGCATTGTTGTGTTCCAGTGTGGGGATAGGCCAACCGGTGACATTACTAGCATAGAGACATTCCATTTAGTCCTCAGGGTTAGCAATGAGATAGTTATGGTAATGTAAAATCTACGCTTTGGTCATATTTACTTCCTATGTTGCTTCTTAAAATACATGTTTGTTATACAGGGCGTCCCACGGCTATGCCACATGGAAGGAAAGTACCTTGAATATTGTAGATGGAACATTTTACTGAAACAAGACATTATTTTAATTTAAAAAACAATTTAAACTGCATTCATAGATATTTAAATAGTTACATGGTTGAACCGGGAATCGAACCCGTTACACGAGAAAAATAATTACCCTGTAGCTTTATCATAAGGATTATTTTTTGCTAAATAACATAGTGTCAGAAATAAAAGGAAGATCATGAATTTTAACATTTTTAATACAAAATTAATCAATTTATCAAATGCTCAAAATGAGTCCCTTCCTGTTGAAATACAAAGTCGCACTCTTTTGATTATTTCGCTCCCGGTCGATTTTTTGATCGTATTGTGGTGGATATTTAGAATAATACGTCGTTAGTTCTGTTTATAGCTCGTGGACACTTTCATACTGGTTCTTGTAAACTCAATTTTTGACATAACCCCATAAAAAATAAATAAATCTATCTACGAGTATCTCTCTATCTATCAACTTTTCATTTTTCTGAACAAAATTTCACATCAAATGTTAAATTTCATGGTCTTTCTTTTATTTATGACACTATGTTATTTAACAAAAAATAATCCTTATGATGAAGCCTTTCGATCGGTATGATAAAGCTACAGGGTAATTATTTACCTCGTGTAACGGGTTCGATTCCCGGTTAAACCATGTAATTATTTAAATATCTACGAATGCAGTTTAAATTGTTTTTTAAATTAAAATAATGTCTTCTTTCAGTAAAATGTTCCATCTACAATATTCAAGGTACTTTCCTTCCATGTGGCATAGCCGTGGGACGCCCTGTAGGGGAAGATAGTTTAGTATCGGACAGTGTATACTATCGGACAATATTGATAACATCTCTATTTCACGTCTAAGCGCCATCTATGAACGCACAAGCAAAATATACCATTCTAGACACGCGATAAACCAGACTGTGGCAAGCTACCGACACCTCTGCGCGCATCGCATCGATTTGTATGAGTAAATCAATTTTAACGTACAAAATGCTTTTTTTGCTTTGTTTACTATCTGCACAATTTAAGTTATTACAAACAGCACACGTTACAAGTGTATCATTTGTTTATTACAGATTGAATTGATGATACTAAAACAAATGAGAAATGGCGTATTCTTTTTTAATTAATTTTTTTATAATGTTAGTCGTGTTGTATTGTATCGGACAGGGAAGTTTCGTATAGTATGGGACACGTCCGCGCGTCCATTACTACACGTAAGTTAATAATAAATAATAATAGAATTGCCCAAAAATAATAAAGATAGAGTCTGGCAAAAGAAACCTGTCCCAGAGATAGAGCCGCAATTTCAAGAAACCTGCAGCTTTTAACACTGACTGTACACTGAATAAACGGAGTTGATACTGCAACACTGATGTGAAAAGATCAGGAAATTAAATAGTATCAACTCCGTTTATTCAGTGTACAGTCAGTGTAAACAGCTGCAGGTTTTTTGAATTTGCCGCTGTTTCTTTGGGACAGCTTTCGTTTGCCAGACTCTAGTAACACCATCATAACCTAACACTTTTAATTATTACAAGTTACTAGGTATGTATTGATGTTGACATAACGTCGTCAGATCAATCTGAAATTTTGTATAGGTGCTTGTGCAGGTAGTTCAAATGACATGACAATACAATATTAAAAGGATTGTGTACCTAAACATTTTCTTGTTGCCGGCGGGTGTGGCAAATACTAGTTAACCCAGCTCTGTAGGTACCCACCCGCATCGTGTGACAGAGATCCTTGACTATAAGCCGCGAGTAGGTGCACTCAGTAAAAAAGTGGCCTACTTTTGGGTCAATTGAAACATGTTTCATGTATGTGGTTTTAAGGTTTTTTTGCAGTAACACTTCTTTCGTTTTTAGATGCCACGAACCCGTCCAAAAACTACTAATCGCGGAAAGTGCAGTATAGATTTGTTTAAAAAAACTTACGAAGAGATCAAATCCAACGGATCAATCTAATACACCCCCAATGGCCCTTGATCCAGTTGATGATCCATGTCAGCCATCTACAAGCTAGTCTACAGTTTTCTAACCGAAATCGACAAGATCTTTTCCCATTAGTCCACCAAGGAAGCTGCCTGCAGGTGGTAGGAGAAAGAGGAAGTCCACCATCTACATGGGCACTCCCAAAAAAGAAGAAATTAGGAATAAATCAGAAAAAATACCGAAAAAACAGGCTTAGAACTTGAAAAAGAACTTGATTAAAAAAATAAAGGAAAGGGTAATAAATCTAAGCAAACTAAAGAATTGACTTCTTCTGAAGATGACTCAGATAACTGCAGTGTTCTGGGTGTAAGATGTGGGCACATGAGGCTTGCATACCTGGAGACCTCAATTATTTGTGTCACTATTGTGACTCTGAATGATTTTACCAAGTTTATTTTTTAACATCTATTATAAACGTTGCTTTCTGTTTATTAAATATTGTTTACCTAAATTTGTTAGTAATTGTTGATCTCACTAATTTACTTATCAATATGAACATATTCTAAGATAATAAATGTTGTGTTAAGTTAAAACAATAATTACTGCGTTTTTTTTTTCGTTTAATCAATGGTGAAAATAGTGCTCTATGTGTGGTGGGCACACGTGGGATCTTACGAGTTAATTACGTCAATCACATTAACCCTAGTAAGACGTATAATAATGATTGCTGCTCCTTTATTAAATGTTGATTAAATTTCTAGACTACTAATAGTTGATCTTATCTTATATATAAAATTCTCGTGTCACAGTTTTCGTTCCCATACTCCTCCGAAACGGCTTGACCGATTCTCATGAAATTTTGTGAGCGTATTGAGTAGGTCTGAGAATCGGCCAACATCTATTTTTTATACCCCAAAGTGACATAAAAAAAAAATGCATCGGGCGGAGCCGCTGGCGGATTGCTAGTACTTATAAATATTTAAATATTCTAAATGATTAAGCAAGAAGTACCATATGAAAATATTGTTAAGTTAATAGCAATGAACGCTAGCTTTTTTCGTTAAGTTGATGGTAGAAACTACCTCTAACTGTTTTCTAATTAAAGACTGAGATTATGTAAAATAATTTTGACTAAAAACAAAATTAAAATTTTTATTACAAATTTTTTTATTTTTGTTTTCTAGGTGTTTCAATAGACCCATTCATTGTTTCAATTGACCCGCACCAGGGTCAAATGAATCAATTTTCGAGGATTTCTAAAGCACTTGTGATTCCGTATCTGATACCTATGGATAAAAATCATCATAGCAACTTTAAAGCCAGATAATCTAGCTATAGTCGGAACCTTTCACAAACCAATATTGATAGAAAATGTAGGCACACGGAAAACGTTTCAATTGACCCCGGTCTCCCCTATCTTTCGTGCGATATTTTAAACTTTCAAACTATGTACAACTATGTTCGAGCAAATGTTATGAAAATGATATTTAGGGTTTTTTTTTACAGCTAGGATTAGACTAATCCTAACGTTTTGGTGTTTCTGCATTGTGATTGTTTCGTATAAGAAAATAACTCAAATTGTCAAGGGTAGGTTCAAGTCTGTTAAGTTTATTAAGTGTCTTTAAAACTATAGTAGGCCAAAGATGATATAAGTACAAATAATTTAAGTTTATTTTTAGTTTTTACAGCAAAAAAAGACTTCTTTAAAAATGTGTAACACATTCTGCTTTGCAGCGATTGTTCCAATAGGCATAAGATAATTTAGATTGTCAAAGGTACCTAGTATATCTACTACATCCATCTATTATGTTTAATAATTATGTGTCTTTAATTATTATTTTTTCAAAGAATATAGCCAAAAATAATACACGTCATAGGCATACAAAGAGTTTATAAGTTTTTGTTGGAGATTAAAATTATAAAACCTATTCTACGTCTTTAATTGCTTAAAGCACTGTAATTAAACAATAATCAACAAGTTTAGTAGACTTTTTATTACCAGTAGTGTTAGGTACCTACTTACGTTCGTCTCTTAATTAATATCAAAAAATTATAAATAATAGTAGTAAAATAATAAGATGTCCGTTATTAAACCAAACTGTCCGTTACTAAACCAGACTGTCCGATATTTAACGAATTAGTGTACATTCTACTTTTTTCTTAATGTTACTAATAATTCCCCTGATGAACATGTTTGCAAGGTATTTCTTGATAGTAGGTATTCACCTATTCTCACGCTTATTAGGTATATATATATTTGTTGGCCTTTTATGTATACTGTCCGATACTATCGCATGATGTCCGATAGTATACTAAATTTTTATAAAATAATAATTGATATAAATTGTCTATCGACAAAGTTATTATACTTTTTACCAAAACGGTATAACGAATGAACTTCAAAGTGCATAATTATTATTTAAAATGATTTTAATGACTCCAATTTCAAGACTTTATTTGTTGAAACTAAAATGTGTCCGATACTATACTATCTTCCCCTATAATGTCGACTTTAAAGACGTCTTTGTGATCACCTTAAGAGGCCGTATACGAAATTTTGCCGATTTCGCTGATTTACGTGATTTTACAGTTGAAATACTTTACTTCTACAAATACCTACAAAATGCGCATGCGTAACACGAAAGATAATTTCGATTTTCAACAAAAGTATGAACTACTTTTTTGTTTTTATTATTTAATTTTGATTAATCGACCTGAAACCGGCGACTGTTTTGTGAAGTTTGCTGTAAGAGGTTTAGAATATCGCATATTCACGAATCGTTTTGACCTCTAAAAGGTATGAAAAAAATACAATTTATTACTGTAAACGTCCTTTAAAAAATGTATGAATAACTTATTGCTGCCTTTATATATTTTTTTCGTGTAAAAAAATTATTAGCTTGGTAAAATTTTATACAAAATCGGGAAAAAATTTAATCAATTCATTACCTTAAAAAAAACCACCAAAAAAATCAAACAAAATAGCAATATACATATAATGTTTTAAACTACCTAAATCTCTCATTATATTACTCGATAAATATAAAAAAGTAGCTCATTCATTCGTACTTAACTCATTTATTCGAACATAACTGAAATGTTATGATCGAATAAATGAGTTACGAATTTCATTAGATGTGCATTAGAAATATATAAAAGCAGTATTTTAACTGTAAAATCACGAAAAGACGC
The DNA here is from genome assembly GCA_949316455.1 of Acleris holmiana. Classification (NCBI taxonomy): domain Eukaryota; kingdom Metazoa; phylum Arthropoda; class Insecta; order Lepidoptera; family Tortricidae; genus Acleris; species Acleris holmiana. The sequence goes on along the minus strand of OX438791.1, from coordinate 6,432,913 downwards.
AAAACCGGCAAAATGTTAGGTTAGGTTTACAAACTAAACCGTGATAGCTAGACAGTTGAAATTTTCACAGATGATGTATTGGTCTGTTCCTGCCGTAGACTCAATTCACCTGGGTTAATTCACCTGGATGAACTAAGTGCACTAATTAGTAGATTTGAATACCCATAGGTGATTTGATGTTAATTAAGTACACTAATTTGTAGAATCAGAATCAGAATCAGAATCAGAATAATCTTTATTCAAGTAGGTTTACAAATAATAAACTCTTTTGAAACGTCATAGTAGCGACTTAGCCTAAATTGACTGCAGGTTCAAATCGCGACCGATCAGAGAAGAACCTGTAAGAAACTCTGTCGGATGTCTTTTTTTTTTTTTCGACGTTCGCAACCTTTTGTCGTAAGGACTAAACATTTTATTACAAGCAATTCAGTCCCAAGCATTGTTATCATTAATATAGTCTTTAATACTATAATATGCTTTAGAAATTAGTTTACGCTTAACGTAACTCTTAAATTTATTTACTGATAGTTCAGTAACATTACTTGGGAGCTTATTATAGAACCTAATACAATTACCCATAAAAGAGTTTTTTATTTTATGGAGCCGCGTGAAGGGCACTGCGAGCTTATATTTATTTCTGGTATTAACATTATGTATGTCACAGTTCTTTCTAAATTTAGCGATGTTTTTATGAACATAAATAATGTTTTCATAAATGTATTGACTGTGCATGGTCAATATATTAATTTCTTTAAACTTATCTCTAAGCGAGTCTCTCTGGCCCATCTTGTAGACAGCACGAATAGCCCTCTTCTGCAGAACAAAGATGCTATTTACATCAGCAGCACTACCCCACAGTAAAATACCATATGACATAATACTATGGAAGTAACTAAAATAAACTAATCGAGCGGTATCTAAGTCTATTAATTGCCGAATCTTATTAACTGCAAAAACTGCTGAACTGAGTCTACCCGCCAATCCAGCAAGATGAGGACCCCATTGGAGCTTGGAGTCTAACGTTATACCAAGAAACACTGTATCATTAACTAGGTCTAGTTTGTCATTTTTAATAGTTACAGTAGTTTGACTATTTTTCACATTAGTAGTCATGAACTTTATACATTTCGTCTTTTTTTCATTCAGTAATAAATTATTAACACTAAACCAATCGACTACTTTTGATATAGCATTGTTTACATCGACATTAAACTGCTGTTGTCGTTTAACTTTGAACACAAGTGACGTATCATCAGCAAACAATACTATATCATGGTTGTCCTTTATAAGGTAAGGTAAGTCATTTATGTAGATGAGGAATAAAAATGGACCCAATATTGAGCCCTGTGGTACGCCCATTGAGACCAATGACCCAGGTGATCGTACTCCATTCACGTCTACCCTTTGTATTCTCCCGTATAAGTACGTTTTTATTAAGTTTAGCGCAGTACCTCTAACTCCATAGTGGTGTAGTTTCCTGATCAATGTGTCATGGTTAACGCAATCGAAGGCCTTGGACAAATCACAAAAAATACCTAAAGCATCCTGTGACCCTTCCCAGGCATTAAAAATGTTTTTAATCAACTCAACACCAGCTTCGGTTGTCGAGCGACCCCGAGTAAAACCAAATTGTTTATTGTGTAATAAATTATTATACCGAAAATGTTCCGCTAACTGTGACAAAATCAATTTCTCAAATATTTTACTGAAAGTGGGTAGTATGGATATTGGTCTAAAATTTGTGGGGTCAAAAGTACTACCCGTTTTGAATAATGGAATTATCTTACTATGTTTCATAAGATCAGGAAACTCACCACAATCAACACAGTGATTAAATACGAACATTAAGTCAGATATAGACTTTAATACCCTGACGCTTGTAAATAGTACTCTTTTTCTACCCTTCCAGACCCACCGTACCCCTCGGCCGTACCATTGGTGGTACTTTGACCAATTATTACTATTAAAATCGAATTTAACGTTGTCGACGGAGCTCTGCTATCGCAGAGCTCCTATTTCTGGGTAGTTTGGCCCTCCGGGCCTGCTGAAGAACTAACATAACCTAAACCTACCTCATATTTATGATACAAATTTTGGGTCAGTGGTACGGTTCAGGGGTACGGTGGGTCTGCACCCTTTTTCTACTTTATACACCCAACAGGTGAATCAAACAGTATACCTAATGCACCTATCGCTGGAATTGGAGCATCAAGTACACTTTTAGTATACTGGATAACTGGATTCACCAAGGTGAATTATGTATACTGATAATAAAACATTGTACTTTTAAAAACAATACTGGTGAATTATGTCTACTAATCAGTGCACTTAGTTCATCCAGGTGAATTAACCCAGGTGAATTGAGTCTACGGCAGGTTTCTGTTGCCGCTATAACAACAAATACTAAAAACAGAATAAAAATAATATTTACAAGGGGCTCCCATACAACAGACGTGACGTTTTTGTCGTTTTAATAGATAATGGTACGGAACCCTACGTGAGCGAGTCCGACTTGCACTTGGCCGGTTTTTTTATGTATTTATCGTTTCGCCCCTACGGTTGTCTGTAATGTGTATGTTGTACAATAAAGTGTTTTGTATTGTATTGTATTGTATTCTTAGATAAGTATTTACTATACTGTAATTCTATGGAACTTGCTAACTATGTAAACAAACAATATATTGAAATTGACATCTAATGTCAATTTTAGTATGGCGGCTTGTTTACATAGTTAGCAAGTTCCATAGAATGACACTTTACAGATAAATCGACATAATTCTAAAAGTATGTCCAACAGCACAAAGTCTATCAACCACTCGTAATTATAGCGCCAATAAACATAAATTATTTTACTAAACAAACAATACTTACACTTATCGCTAAAGTACCGAGCAAATTCCTATCTTCAACGACATTTCTAAACTAAACCATAACCTCTTATAGTTTTTTTTATACTTAACAACATTCAGCCAGTAATAAAGTTATAAAGTATTCAAATGATTTGAATTTTAAATTTAGAACGTGCGCGATCCGCGTGCGTGCGCGCCGATCGAAACGCGTTTGGATACTAAGCTTGTTGTCATCCACAATTACTCCACAACTGACATTGAATGTGGAATTTTATCAATAAATGTTCGGATACTCTAGCGCATGATATTTTTTAAATTAATGCATGACTGGGTTTTCACGCGTGAACATTTTATATTAAGGTTTTATTTTTAAGGTAAAGGACTTCATACAATACAATACAATACAAATACTCTTTATTGAACACCAAAAATAAAAAATAAAAACAGAACATGGAACAGTACATTTAAATCATAGGTATACAACAGGCGGTCTTACCGCTAAATAGCGATCTCTTCCAGACAACCTTGTAAGAGAAATAACTGAGGACACATATTCATGGCAGGGGGTGTAAACTAATTCGTTTAGAACTCAAACTAAATAACTACACGAAACAATTAAATCACCAACTAATTAATTTCATCTACTTTCATTACATTTTTTTTACGTGGAGGTTTATTAAACGATTTTTAGGGGTCAATCAACTTTTCTTTGTACCCGTTGCCATGGTGACGTCTCTTAAGTTACTTCTTAACAACATGATTTAAAAGTATATGAATACAGCAAACATCAGTTTTTATTGCAATAAAGAAGGCCATTTTTGTGGGTTTTTTCTTTCAATCATATTTAGTAGTGTATACTCGTATTAAACCATTTTTTTAAGAAACTCTTACTGTTGTCTCCTGGGTTACGGGACAGAATAACAACAATGCATGTATGTATGTATGTTTTAGCGATGATAGATGTGCAGGGTTTGTCTGGATCACTGCCACCATCTATCAACCTATCGCCAAGCAGCAGTGTTCGCATTGTTGTGTTCTAGTGTGGGGACAACTGGTAAAATTACTAGCATAGAGGCATTCCATCTTCGTCATCATGGTTGGCAACGTATTTGAGGTCTTAGGATTTACAGTCTTGAGAATTCAAATGTCTATGGGTCTCAGATTCCACTTACCATCAGGTAGCATGAGTGCTCGTGAACAAAAAACAACATTAATTAAAGATATTAGCTCTTATTTGAGGTATAGGTTTTTACTATAAATAGTTACTAGACACCGATAAACATACTTATGCAAATAAATTCATTTTTAAATACACACATAGACCACATCGAAATATTTGCTCTTAACAGGAATCGAACGCGGGACCTTTGTAGGTAGGGTCACTATTACACCAATATATCAAAAAAAAGGTTATCTTTCTTAAAACGACGACGCGTTCAGGGTGCTGTTGCGGCTGCCGCGATACTGCAGTGCGTCGGGTATGTTCGCGGACGCGCGCGAGGACGGTTTCCACGTGACGCTGCGCAAGCGCTGCGCCGCGACGCTCCGCAGGGTCGCGACAGCCGCCACAGTCTCCCGTCCGTCGTCGCTGAGAGATGGGACAGTGGCCTGATCAGGCACTGGTCCTCTCTTCACTTAAGTTTAGGCACTAACATAGTAATTTAAGCTCTGTGTAATACTAACAATCTCTATGGATTTCGTTGTCTGAATTAAATGAATTTTATTTATTTTTTTATTTATTTTTAAACACTAAAAACCTTTGCCAGCTGTTTCATTTGCAATAATTTTCATTTGTCCGAAAGTCCTTTTTCTCTGAAACCGTTTCACTTTCCTGAATTGTTATAAAATAAACCTAACCTAACCTTACACGTTCTGAAAGTACCTATACCTCAATAAAAATTTTGAGAAGTTATTGGGTTCAGAAATAAATGAAAATTATGGGAAATGAAAATTATGGCAAATTAAACAGCTGGCAAACGTTTTTAGTATTTGCGATAGGATACCCAAAAAAAAACTATGTATACTCGTAAGTAACAATAATATCATGTTTGGCGTAACACAAAAAAATACATTTAAAAAATCGTTTTTCCCTTGCGCTTGTATCCGAACGAGTCACAATCATGTGCCAAATCCGTTCCACTTGAGGTCACACAGTGGGAATACGTGCTAACCTCATCTAACACGTGGAAAAATACTATATTTGTCTCATTCTCATAAACAAGTCATCATTCACGGTATTTCTAGCGAAACGACTAACTTTTGCGTTAGATTTTCAATATTTTTAGTAGCTTTTTTTCCTTGCTTTGTTTGTTTGTGTGTTGGTTATGTCTGTCACTTTGGTTCCAAGTTACAACTCAATTGGGAAACATTGAAATTCGTTTTTATTTTATGATAACGAGAGGCACACGAGCACTCAAGCCACCTGATGGTAAGTGGAATCCGAGACCCATACACATTGAGTTAGACTATAATCATAAGATTGCAATCCTAAGACCGAAAATACACAGCCAACCCTGAGGACTAAGATGGAATGCCTCTGAATCACCAGTTGTCTTATCCCCACGCCGGAACACAACAATTCGAACACTGTTGCTTGGCGTAAGGGAATCCATGGGTGTATAAGAGCTGATCTGATGATGTTGGAAGGTGGCGACAGGATCTCAGCTGTAGTTAACGTAGACCCATCGAGTGTGGACTCGGTACTTTAGCCTCAGCAGATGACTGTACAAAAAAAAAAGTAAACACGGCTAATTACATGACTCTGGTAACTCCGTGATACCATGTTTCATGATTTTTTAAGAGCTATACGAAATAATTTAAATCATGTAAATGCATCCTTATAGTGCGGTAATAAGCCTATACTGCACTATAAGGTGGCATTTAAATGATTAAAATGAGTTTTTGTAACTCTAAAATAAGCCTTTCAGGGCAGTAGTCCAACTGCACTTATACATAGAAGATGATAAGAACTTTATTTTCGCTTAATCCTCCATAGTCCGGCTGACCGGACTACGGACAATGAGTAATTTCCCCTGGTCCGGTTGACCGTAACACGGAAAAAACTAATTACCCGTAGTCCGGTCAGCCGGACAACCGAACCGGATCATGGGGGAAGAACGCCGTTCTAGGGATTTGATATCGATAAAAAGATGTCGATATAATTAAATACTGGTTATGACACCATGAAAAAAGTAAACAGTCTTATAAAAGGTGAGGAAATTTCAATAACCAACGCCAAAATTTACACATGGATTGAAAGAGAAACTTCATCGTAATGTCTCTTAAGTGTAGTTTGTTAGGATGTGGTGCAAGAAACAGCAAAAATGATAAATATTGAACATTTCATCGGTAAGTTTAAGTTTTTGTTAAAATATTGGTCAGTTTTGTCATTATTGGGGGACTTAAATATGTAGTTCATTACTATTAATCCATAGATCAAGATTAGTTCAAGAAGAGTAGTTTGCAAAATATTGCAAATCGTATTATAATATTGAACTAATTTACAATATTTTTAAAGTAAACAAACCGGAGAATTTGACAGCTAGGGTTGTTCTTAAAATATCGAAAATAACTTGGAATTTTCTCATTATGACATTTATGACAATTAATGTTAAAATAACATGATTTTTTGTAATTGTATGATATAGACCGTATATGGAATATACCAAAGAAAGCAAAGAACCATTTTTCATCATGGATTACTATTTTTAAGGATTTTGGAAAAAAGTATACTAAGAAAGTTTCATTCCGAAATTATTTAAATAAAAATGAGTAATGACTAACGTTTTATACCTACTCAAAATCATCTAAGACAGCACCAAATATATTTATTTGTTTACTTGACGACACGTTAGCTTAGTTGATAGTGACCCTGCCTACGAAGCCAACGGTCCTGGGTTCAAATCCCGGTAAGAGCGGATATTTGTTAGGGTCTGATAATATAACAAGTCATATTTGTAAAAAATGCAGGAGTTAAAGACTGGTAATACACGATCATTTAAGATTATTGGCACTCTCACGCTGTAGCACTGTTTTGAATAAAAACAAAAATAAATAATTATTGTTAGTATTTTTGTTGCTTTTTATGATTCTTGTATTAATCATGACTCATTAAGAGAACTTAATGAGTCTTTTTTATGAAAGGAATAACTAAGAAAGAAATTATACTTTTGTTGCTTTGTACTTTTAATTATATTAACTCACTCGAACTATATTTACCTACTGAACCCGTGAAATACTTCATCTCTAGTCTTTATCATCGGTTCCACTTTACGAAATAAACAAGCTAGGTTGATACGAACGCGCTTCATTCAACGCGCGGTCAAAGCATTTCTAAATGACAGGCGGCTCGTGTCAAGATCTTGCCTGCGATGCATGGCGGCACGCGCGGTCATGTATACGATAGCACTACTTTGTTAGAATCTTGTACCGCGCGCCGCGTCAACCACGCGTTCATGTGAACCTAGCCTAAAGGTTTTGGAATGCAAATGCTGAAAATAGCAAAATATGTCCGCAAATTTTGAGGAGTTCCGTCGTTTACTCATGGATTCCATCATCACATCACTCCAACTTTTCTATGGGACCATTTCCGACCTTTCCTTTCCTTTACGGTGGAAAGGGCCCACTGTGCTGGTTGTGCTCAAGACGACGTTTTGCAAGCCCTTCTGGTATCCCACAGCTACTGCATCTTTATACAGGAAATGCGAAGTACTAAATGTACAGAACAGACGAGTTGAGAATCTCCCACCCATATGGTTGGTTTATCGATAACTTTATTATTACTATCGAATCGGGGCAGCAGTTAAACAAGTGACAGTCCGCCATTTTATGTTTGCTATGGTAGTTTAGGTAGGCACGTTTATTCTGTAGGTATATGTCATATCCATTCTCTTTCTTTATCTATGGACATAAACGATTCTAAAACACGTCAAACACGATATCGTTATGACGCAGTTGAATAGAGGCCCAGAGCCCCTAGCCAAGATGCGTACGCTAACTAGCGATTCGATTCGTTTTGTTTTTAAACCAATTGCGTCACTGGTAGATCACGTCATTCGAAAAGTCACGTGATCTACCAGTGATGCGATTGGTTTAAAACCAAACGAATCGAATCGCTAGTTAGCGAATGCATCTAGGCTAGGGGCTATGGTATGCTTATAATTTAACTTATAGGGCCACTACTCATTATTTTAACCTTTTAGAGGTTTTCTTATCGACTGTTTCGAGTCGGGGTTTTTTAAATTTCCAAGTTATTTTTTATACCATTTAGTGATACTACACTGTCTTATCTTATCTTATCTTACAGACGGGCCCTTTCGGATACACTTCGACCCCTTTAAGATTATTTTTTAATGTTAATGCACACGAGCACTCAAGCCACATTAAAAAAAAAAAAAAAAAAACAAGAAAAAATGGTAAATGGAATCTGAGACCCATAGACATTTGAATTCTCAAGACTATAATCCTAAGTCCTCAAATGCGTTGCCAACCCTGAGGACTAGATGGAATACCTCTATGCTAGTAATTTCACCGGTTGTCTTATCCCCACACCGGATCATAACAATGCGAACACTGTTGCCCAAATTGTTCATATCTTGGTAACCGCAACAGATATAGGTGTAATATTTGACGTGTCTTGTGACCGTATCTTAGCCAAGATGAGTTTATTAATACAGCCCTTAAGACCTCAATTGCGTTGCCAACGCTGAGGACTAAGATGGAATGCCTCTATGCTAGTAATTTCACCGGTTGTCTTATCCTTAGATCTTTGTACAATTATCCTCTCAGCTGCTCGAACGTGTCTCCATCACCATAGCTGAGCATCGGTGACCGCGAGGACTCGAACTCTGTGATGGAGGTTCAAATAAAAAACAACGATAATAGTAATAATTTAATTTCATATATAATTACGTAGTTTGTGATTTCATGTCATTCTTAACCTAAACTCTCATAATATAGCTCTTTTTAGCACTCTATCACAATAAATAAGTACAATACTGTGAATCACAATACAAATTTACCTTAAATATTTAATATTTAATAACACGGCTGGATGTTTTAATAATAAGCACGGTAGCATTATTAATTTTATTATTTAGCAACTTGCTAAAATCCTTCAAATTATAATTTTACAATAGAAAAAAAGTGTCGACAGTCTCATTGACGCGCCAATGTATGCAAAATAAACTAATAGGGATTTAAAACACTACTACTAATGTACGAATTAACTTTTCAAAAACTTATTCCTAACATTCCTATCAACGTGTGTTTGATTTGTTTTAGTAATTTTGTCTTAGCTTCTCGTTTGAAATTTAATATTTGTAATACGAGTATCATTCGTAAACTGCAATAACTCCACGTGATTTAATTTTTATTTTTTACAAGTAATCTTCGAACATTATGAATCGAAATGGAATGTCAAATAACTATTACTTGGGCGTTTCTAAAAAAAAATACCTATGTTAAGGACAAAAATTACAACGGTAATTATTCCATTACGTGACGAAAATTAAATATTACTGCTTGGTTTGGTATTGGCATCGCTGTCAAAACTCCTGTAGCAAGTTCGACCATATTACTAACAGGTGAGGTTTGAATCTGCTATGCTTATTTAATTTGAAATACCGCCTGTTGGCGTATGAGGGCAGTATATAAATATATGACTAATTTCCGTGACGTAATGGAAATATTACCGTTGTTAATATTTGTTCCTAATAATTCACGTGAGAGAATCAAATTAGTACACATGTCCAAGTTATGGCACAACGATATAGGTGGTACTGTCGATCAAATGTGATGTTTTTCTATAAGTTTAAAACTTAAATGTATTATACATTATTATTATAATGGTTAATTATGAACTTGTTTGTAAAGGACGGTAGAGATGATAACTATTGTTATATTTCACTCGGCGGGGGGAAAACCTATCTAAATAGGTTTTATTAAAACCGGTTAGGTACATCAGCTGTGAAATAAGGGATCACTATCACAACAGGGGTTTCATCTATTTAATATTTATAAATATATACATTTTAAAATCGATAGTACAATACTTTTAATAAAGTTTTTTGCAATAAATACTTTTTATAATTACTACATAATACTACTAAAGGAACGATTGGGTTGCGCGTTTAGATACTGCCAAGCTAACTTGTAGCACTGCATTTTGTCGATAGCATACTTCAAACGCGGTAAACACTTACAGGACGGAAAAAAATACAAACTACATTAAATATTAAATTACTAGTACTACCTAATAAAAAAACTAAAATGAACATTGTGACACTACAGCTTTTGTAAGTACACAAAACAATCATTTAGTTTGTACGTGGATACATTTTAAATTTTAATCACCTAACGTTAACGATGGTTAACTATCACAACAGTATGTTACTAAAGCTAATGATTAAGTACGTCAGTATTATTATAAATTGTACATAATTATATATTTAACCTCGTCTCCTACAAACAGGGAGATTTTTGCAAGTGAGAATTTGAATGTTACCGGCAAGTAATTAAAGTTCAACCAAGTTCGCTTTAAAATGGCATTTTAAATTTTGAAACAAATGAATCTTAACTTTACACTCATTGAAATATAGTCGAAAATCAAATTGCCTCACGAGGCTATCACATGGAAATGAGATAGGTAGTCTTAGGCAACCATGAGTGTTGTTCTCTCAAACTTTTCAATTAATCATCGAAGTATCTGCTCTTGTCTTGGTTATTGATATAAAACTAAATAATTCCATTGAATCTGGTGTACAGATGTAGTGAATAATCCTTTCCCATTGCGAAAACCCGGAGCACAAAACTACTTCCAAATAACACGGACGTGAAAATTTATTATTGTATTATTAAGTGACAAGTGTGTATTGAATAAATAGTGTCAAATGTGTTAATATATCACACTGAGATGTTAAAACCACCACGATCGAATTATATAGAGAATAGGCCCTCTGGAACCATCGGTCTACTTTCCCGATCGGTCCACTTTTGCAAACCGTCTACTTTCCCGATAGGCCCACTTGTTTTTCCTTATCTGTCTACTTGCTTCTCCCCATCCCTCTGTCATTACATATGGGCCCAAAATTAAAAAAATGATTATAAGTCTAGTACAGACTGCAACAACGTTAACATTAGTACCCTGTCATTGAAGCTAGCGGTCCTGGGTTCAAATCCCGGTTAGAGCAGATATTTGTGTTAAAATTTCTAGGAAGGGATCACCCCGCCTCATGTAAAAGTTTCGCTTTTTTGCTCATGTGGACCGATCGGGAAAATAGACGGTTTGTACAAGTTGACCGATCGCGAAAGTAGACAGTTTGCACAAGTGGACGGATCGGGAAAGCAGACGGTTTGCACAAGTGGACGGATCGGGCAAGTAGACCGATGGTTCCGTAGGGAGAATAGGTACGTAACTTAAATATTAACAAAAAAATATCTGATATTAACCACTCTATATCGATTATTAATTTCGCGATGCGACCTTCCCCCGTTGTCTTGGTGGCTACAGAGTCTAACTGAAGTAGCATGACAAATACGAACATTTCCGAAAAAACACGATGGGAAAGGATTTTTCACTCCATCTGAATTTCAATAATTCTAGCCTTTAAAATAAAATTATGAAGGTCAATGTCTTACAGATGCAGACAGTGCTGAACCAAATGTGGGCGTTCCTTAGAGACCAATGTCCAGCGTTGTTGGAAGAGTGACACTATACCAAAATCATGTACATGTACTTATGTACGTATAATATAGAATGTACAAGTACAAGAGGCGCTTTCCAAACAAAACAAGGTTTAGCTCGTTGAAACATACCTATTCTGCCACACAAAATTAACCCTTAAAGGAACAAGGCGATTACTTAACTAATTTTACAGATGGGTCCTTGTTGGAGACACTTGGACCCCTTTAGGATCTTTTGTGCAATTACTTACACACTCAGCTGTTCGAATGTGCAGGTTTCCTCACGAGGTTTTTTCTTCACCGTAAGAGCATCGGGTAGTGTACTTAAATTAGAAAGACTCATTGGTACACGGTGTCCGAGGGGCTCGAACAAGCCGATGTACTGGTATTGCCAATTTAATGCCAAGTGAACACGCAATGGCATAAAAGTAGATACCCCGAGATCACCAATAGATGCCCCAGCATGATGGGAAAGCCCACTTTGAAGAACTCCACGAAGGTGATCTTGTAGCCGTGCTGCTCCGCCACGCCCGCGCACACCACGTTTGCGCTGGCGCCGATCAAAGTGCCGTTACCTAAAACAAAATTTTAGTTAGCAAAAAGTCCACCACATTAAGAGTTTATTTATAATCATGATTATATTTGATCAGAATTGGGATATTCCATAAAATTTAACTCCCAGGTTTTATATAATTTTTCGATAAAATAGACTAATTGAAGACACATATTTCGTGGTTTTTGCATCTAAATAACTATATATATATTTTTTTATAAAATTCGGTTGTTTGAGACATGCTTTAAACCTATTGAATTCGTTTGAGTAAACATTATTGATGTTTTTTTTGCCTGGCAGCACTGTGCTTTTTGTCAGACCACGTCAAAATGTCAATGTCAAGTCACGGCGGAGGGTCCTAAACGGACTTAAATATTGATCATTCCATTTTTTTAATGATCTTACATTGTCATGTTTATATTATACAGTTAAACATTGTCTTGATTTTAATAAGCGTTAAAATAAAACAGAAATGAATAAGACCAAGATATATTACTGCTTTTCGGACTCGCATTATATTCAGTTCTATGGTTGATCACAGATGAGATACAACTTACCAATCAAGATCGTGACGTCACGTCATTACAGGTCAAAGTAATGACAAATGATAAATTAAAAATAACTATTAAATACAAATTTTGTAAAATAATCTGATACCAGGGAATGGTTCTACATACCTTATTGTAGAACCATTGTTCTACATACCTTATTGGTATGTAGAACCATGCGAAATGGTTTTTGAATCACCATACATTACCAATACACTGGAGATTGCATGGCGAACAATGCCTTGAAGCGAAGAAAAGTGACCCTGAATGACATCACTTATGTTTTTGTCCCTTACTTTAAGATGAAAAGAAAGGGACAAAAATTCAAGGTCACTTTTCTTGGCTTGTTGTTGTTTGCCGTGCAATCTCCAGGGACATATATAAGCTTCTTTGGATAACAAAATTGATCTAAAAACTATAAAGACATAAACGTTTCGATTAGGAGTCCCGGGCAAAAGTTTTAGTATTGATGCTATGCATAGAGGCAACTGACCGCCCAGGCAGGCACCATAGGACAGGGCCCAGATGAGTGGCCGCATCGGCAACGCCAGCTCCGGATTGGTTCCGAGCCCGGTCACCACGCGAACCATCATCGTGGTCAGCGGGATGTTGTCGACGAACGCTGACGTCACACCGGATATCTGCAAGGGAACGAACGTCACTCATTAATTACAACATACATACAATTAATTACAGAATAGATAAGGTCACGCACGGTGGATAAAAAATATCAGGGGACAATCTCACAAATCTCAAATTGAACTTGATGACTCACCCACAATATCAGAAGTAGCGCCACAGCCAGCCGGTGACTTTCGTCCACAGACATGATGAGAGTCTCCGTCAGACCGCCGATGTAGTCGATCAGCCCCAGCTTGGTCAGGGCCTGGAAATGTACAACCAGACCAATAATCTCTGACCATTCGTATGCCATCGCTTTCAAGTGGATGCGCCAAAGTTCATATAAAATTGCAAATTAGATTATTTGAACTCCGAAAACTTGAATGTCGACCGTGAACCGGAAGATGAAGTGTCGGCAGGCCTTCCACAAGGTGGACCGACGAACTGATAAAGGTCGCGGGAAACCGCTGGATGACAGCAGCAGAGGACCGGTCGTTGTGGGAGACCTTGGGGAAGGCCTTTGTCCAGCAGTGGACGTCTTCCGGCTGATAATGATGATGATGATCCTCATACCATTTTACACCTGTTTATTTTCAGGATTTTAAAAATATCCAACTGGTAAATAAGGTTAGGTAAGGCTAGGTTTATTTTATAAACGTCCAAAAATCAGAACGGTTTCAGTAAAATTCACTTGAGGAGTTGCGATGATTATGAATAACAAATTATGAACAAAATAATTATGAGCGAAATTTTTCCGAGAAATGATGAGTACCTATAGTCACAAATTGTTATTTGTATAAAAGTTCGAAAGACCAATTTTACATGAGCCAATATGGACCCATGCGCCCTGAAGTTAAACTTACCTCCATGAGTACGAAGAGAGCAGCAAAGAACAGCAGCGTGGACCACTCGACGCGGTGCAGGATGGACTCCAGGTCCTCGCGGTCTGCAAGGATTAGCAGCAAAATGGCTCCCAGCAGCGCCGTCCAGCCCAGCGATATGCTGCCTGCAAGAACACTTCACAGCTTAGGGAGTGTGGTGTTAATGGTGGTAGGATTTTTTGCCCGTCCGGAGTCCCTAGCCCTCTGCAACTGTGGTGACTTTTTTAGAAACATTCTACTGAAGTGGAGTCTGTCAGACGTCATTTTTGATAAAACATAGAAAAAATACTAATGGGTCAATGATAAGTATTGTTTATTAAGTGTATAGCATGATTATTTAATTTTCATGTGGAATTTATAATAAGCATGTATATGGGCTTCTAAATAAAAAAAAATACACTAACTTGAACAAGGTAAAAAAATCTGGAGTTTTTAACATAGGCTAGTTTATAATGCCCCGAGTCTTTAGGAGAGGTTGCTGAGCGATACAGACCTATTTCAAGCTAAAAAACGATTTTTTTGGCGGTGTCTGATAGACGTCACGTCAGTCGCAGAGGGCTAGCCAAGATGCGTTCGCTAACTAGCGTTTCTATTCGTTTTGTTTTTAAACCCATCGTGTCACTGGTAGATCGCGTGACTTATCGTATAATGTAATCTTCCAAGGACACGATTGAACCAAACGAATAGAAACGCTGGTGTTCCCTTGTTTTACAGAAACTTATTTCATAGAATGTATCACTTCGCAGAATTTTCATTTCATAGAAAGCTCAATTCTGCTGACACCTTAATGTTTTCAGATTATCTTAAGCATGAGTTACGTAGGTTAGGTTAGGTTACACCTGTGACCACCAAAAGATAATGAAAACAGTTAGGTTACAGCAGAAATTAGCTTTCTATGAAATGAAAATTTTGCGGAGTGATACGTGCTATGAAATGAGTTTGTGTAAAACAGTGTACAACTAGTTACGCTACTTAGCGGACGCATCTTGGCTATAGGCTCAGATCTCTACCACCTTCTGTGTCCGTGTGATCAGTAATCGCATTGTTGTGTTGTGTGGGTAAGATAACTAGTCAAATTACCAAAGGGGCTCTGTTCTTTTCGGTTATCTCTAATTGCTTTGAACATGTTATCGTATTTTCAATATTATGATAGAGGAAAGAAGCTTTAGGTCCACATCTCTATACGACTAGGTAGCAAATTAGAGCAGCACCCTTACCATGAGTTGCAGTGATTGTCTCTCACAGTATTGTAATATTTGTAATAGAAAGGAACAGACCCTTCGACCCTCTAGCGGCGAAAAAATCACGTTTGTTGTATGTTAATTTATATACTACTAAGTATTTTGTGAATATATCAAGCGTCTACCTGTTCCCGTTATTAATATAGAGGGAAAACGGCAAAAAAACATGTTTGTTGTATGGGAGCCCCCATCAAATATGTTTTATTACAATTTTATTATTGATTTTTATAGGGAATATACGACTTAATATTCTGTAAATATTTTTAAGCATCTACCCGTTGCCGTTATCAATATCGAGCTAAAGGTATTTTAAAGGTGTAGGTCCACTCTCACTACGACTAGGTAGTAAATAAGACCAGTATACCCTTACAGTGACTGTCCTTGCTAGCGAGTCGAACGCTCTGTCACTTTCAGTGTTGTAATATTTGTAATAAAGTGAGAGCGACAGAGCCTTCGACTATCTAGCGAGTACGTCACTGTCACTCATGGTAAGGATACAGATCGCTATGCGACACATCTCGATCTGACTACATCGCTTTATGCCTAGGTCGCAAAATGACCACATCGCTTTTAGTCTACATTTCAAAATGACTGTGTCGCAAAATGACAACTTCATTTGCGTTAGCATTTAAGTTTATGTAGCAATGGTGGGCGTGCCCTGATACTTACTGAATTCAGGAAAGGCATGTAGAAAGAACATGATAACGACAAAACCGATCGCGATGCAAGACTTGATGAGCAACTTTTTGTCGCGTATTTTGTACTGAAACAAAAGTTAATTATTTTGAGGCATCATCTCACACAAAAAATGACATTATATAGAACTGACAATAGGCAGGTACCTTCTCCTTGAGTTCAGAGAGCGTCCTCTGGAACGTGTCCTTGGGGCAGGCTCTCTTGCTGCGCTCTTTCACCATCACATTCAGCTGTGAGCTGATCTTCAACACCTTCCGCTCCAACCGCTCCTAGAATTTGCATAATAGAATTCTTAGAATTATCAATAAAGTCGATGAACTTGCTCATAAAGATTGATTAGCGGCCAAACACGATCTCAAAGGGTGTCCGCTTTTTTAGGGTTCCGTAGTCAAACTAGGAACCCTTATAGTTTCGCCATGTCCGTCCGTCGCAGAGACTCTTATTACTAGGAAGCAAAATGGTACAATAAAATGTAAAAAAAATGTTTTTATAGTGTACCTCCCCTACACGTAATGTGGGGATTTTTTTTTCTCGTCTACCCTTTACTATGGGGTATCGTTGGATAGGTGTTTCAAAAATATTACGGGTTTATGAAAACAGTTGTTCGACTCAGCGTTCCGATTATGAAATATTAAGCTTTAAAGCGCAAATTTTTGTTAGACTTAAGTGCCTAAATGAAAGGACATATAACAGTCAGGACTGCTTTAGACCTATCATGTAAAAACATAACTTATATGCACACAAGCTCTTAACTATTGCCCACAGGAGAGACAACTTTTGTTTTTTAAGAGTTTGTATAACCCTTATGGCATATAAAAATTATGTCATATGAAATTCGGGCAAATGAAATTATGGCACATGTATAATTCGGTCAAACGATTCTGTGGCCAAATTCCGACTCCATAATATTGCATTATTATTGGGTTACATGAGTGGTTCAAATTTCAGCTCATTTCATTAACGGGAATGGTTCAGAATTTAACGTGCAAGATTTGAATCAGATAAATTACAAACATGCATACGAACAATGTTAGTTGAATAAAAGCTTGTATAAATGTACCTTCACAAACAGCTCGTCCTTGCTCATGTGTGGCAAGGAGTCCGCAGCTCGACGCCAAACGTTCAGTTGGCGTCTCATATCTGAAATTGTGAAACGAGATAAACGTCAGACATATTGTTCTTTCAAGCGTAAGAACGCTGAGATTTATTGGAACCAGGGCCTCTATTCAGGTGCGTTAAAACGATATCGTATTTGACACGTTTAAGAATCGTTTATGTCACAGTCGCCATTATTGTAAATGAATGACATAAGAGTTATCGAAACGTTGACAATACGGAAACAGGTCAGAAACGATATCGTTATAACGCACTTGAATAGAGGCCCTGAAAGCACTTGAAATGTTTAATAATCAAATGAGTTAATGGAGCGTTTTCCGAAAAAAAAGTATATATAGTTAAGGACAAAAATTTACAACGGTAATTTTTCCATTACGTCACGAAATTTAGTCATATATTTATATACTGCCCTCATAAGCCAACAAGCGGTATTTCAAATTAAATAAGCATAGCAGATTCAAGCCTCACCTGTTAGTAATATGGTCGAACTTGCTGCAGGAGTTTTGTCTGAGATGCCACTATTTCTCTTAAAGCAGTAATGGTTAATTTTCGTGACGTAATGGAAAAGTTACCGTTGTTAATTTTTGTCCTTAACTGTAGGTAGCTTTTTTGGAAAACGCCCAATGGGGTCTCTTTATTTCTCTTTCATATCAAAGTGCCTGTCTTTACTTGAAACTATTTAGAGCCATCCAGGGCCCGCATTATGGTCGCCTTTGACACGGTGGAGAAAACATCCATCACTCTCGCACTTACATACTGGTCAGAAAGTGACACTTGTTTCATTCTCGATTAACCACATCGGTTATTTAGTGGTGGTAGGACCCTGTGCGGGGTCGGTCCGGATCGCTACCACCATCTTATCCTTTAACCTGCCGCCAAGCAGCATTCGCATTGTGTTCCGGTGTGGGGATAAGACAACCGGTGAAATTACTTGCAGAGGCATTCCATCTTGAACCTCAGGGTTGGCAACGCATTTGAGGTCTTAGGATTATAGTCTTGAGAATTCAAATGTATATGGGTCTCAGATTCCACTTACCATCAGGTGGCCTGAGTGCTCGTGTGCCTTCTCCTTATTATAAAAAAAACATAAACACGGCCACAATGGGCCGGCAGAAGTCTTGCCTTGTATATCTCTTGGCTCGCTCTGTCTCATCTTGTTGACGTCTCGGTACACAAAGCGGAGTTGGAAGTAAGTCTGGATGCACACCAGGAGAATGCCCAGCGTCATGTGAAGCGTAAAGTTAGCGAAGTTTATACCCTGAAACGGAATTATATTTCAAAAAATGTTTCATACACTTTCGTATTTTATTTCGTACTGGTTTTACAATAGCAATAATACTTATGTCTTATAGAGAAATGTTACCGTATGATTCTCTGTCTACCGAGGAACACTTCTGCCAAATCCTTCGGCTGGCCCCCACGTTACGGGCTTGGCTTGCCTAGTGTGGTGAGTAGTAGGCATTCCTTCGGTCCTTGTACCAGGTAGTGTGTAAGAGATATTACCTATCCTAAGCTTTTTCTAACGTGTTTGTTGTATCCGAAGTGTTTGTATGGGTGCATATCGATAAAATAAATATTTTTCAACTTAACTTTTTAACAATATGTTGCACGGTAAAAAATGTATTATTAGTACAGTCAAGGAATTTAATTGTTGTCACTTTGGAACTATCATAATGACAGCGTCAAACCACATGAAAGAAAGCTAAAAGCAATGATTAACGCTTTCATAATGGCAGCATGGCAGGGTTCCATAGTGGCATAACAATTAAAGTCCTTGACCGTACTAATGTCCGACCGATATTTCGGTTTCAGTTTCGGCCTAGTTTCAACCAAGATATGAGTTTTGGTTTCGCGCTGCAATCGCGCATGTTCAGTGAACGGCGTTGCGAGCGACGAAGTCATCTTCCCGCGTCCGCATTTACAATTGTGTTCAGACTTGCTTGAAGTTGCGTCAGTTGCGTGGTTTGGTAACATACATACATAATATCCCGCCATTATTCCCAGAGTGGGGTAGGCAGTGCTACAGAAATACCAACAACTCTAAAGACTTGTTATAATAATTCTGTAACTACATTTTGTACAAGCAGGTTAAGTTGTTTTCCAGTGTATTACTGATAGGTTGCAAGCCCGTCGCCTTACAGGGCCTCTATTCAGGTGCGTTAAAACGATATCGTGTTTGAAACGTTTAAGAATCGTTTATGTCACAGTCGCCATTATTGTAAGTGACATAAGAGTTATCAAAACGTTGACAATACGGAAACAGGTCAAAAACGATATCGTTATTACCTTGTAGAATTCCAGCCCTGTACGACATCCACGGAAAGACGGGATGGAGTGGCACTATTCTAACCCGGCAACCACACGGTGTACGGTGTTTTGGTTTATTTTTTTGTATAAATCTTGACTTTATTTATTTTTCCCTCAAAATCATGACCATCTCATCCTTGTACCAAGCAGCATGTTCGCATTGTGTATTCCGGAGTAGGGAAAAGACAGCCGGTGAATTTACTAGCACAAAAGAGTTCCATCGTAGTCCTCAGGGTTGGCAACGCATTTGCGATCCTAGGATTCCAGTCTTAAGATGGGTCATTTTATGGGCCACTTTTATCTTTACCAAGCTATAGAAAAAAAAAGCTTGGTTGAAAATAAGGAGTTGATCAAGAGTGGCGTTGGAGACTTACCGCCTGCGCTACTAGCGGGTTGGAAGCTATGATGACGTTGGGCGGGTCCCCCACAGGCGTCGCCGTGCCACCGATGTTGCTGTACAGGACCATGGCCATCAAGACAGGGATGGGATGCATCTCCATCACTTCGCACAACCTGCGAGGGAAGAAATTATAATATCTGATTTGTATTAACTGTTTGACCGTAAAGCCAGTTTAGAGCAGACCCTTGCGGATACTGAACTCCTGGTGAAAGTGTGACTGACTGTCATACTCATCTGAATGATTGCCAAATTAGAGCAGCTTGACGAGCTGGTTTCCTTCAATATGCATTTTGGACGGAGAAATGGCAAACGAGTACATGGCCACGCGATGGTAAGTGGCATCTAACGCCCACTGACATTTCCAATTTCAGGAATACTAATAAGTAAGTATAAACCTTTTATGGAAATTGCCACAACCTTTCTACATAATCAGCCTTCTCTATTTCACGGTTCTGACAATGACAGGTGACATGTTCTTGCGGCGCTTCTTCTCCGCAATGATGGTGTTGTCCGAAGCGCTAGTAGATTCATTCCACATTACCGTATCCATACATACATAGTATAATACAAAGTCGCTTCCCGCTGTCTGTCCGTATGTATGCTTAGTTTAAAGCTGCGCATCGTATTTTTATGCAGTTCTTTTTAATAGATAGAGTGATTCAAGAGGAAAGTTAAATACTTTAACCCGGAGCGATGAGAGGGCGGGTCGCTAAGGGCAATTTTGAATTTTACATTTTTTAACGTGGCATTTCAGTAAACGGTCGACTTCATAAGTAGCTGAATGTTTTAGTACTTTGCCGCAGCTATTCATGTCCTTAATTCAAACCACTCTCAGTTTATGTAATTGTGAGAATGTACTAAAACAGCTTCTTATCGCTGGTCAGTATTTTATTTTTATGATAACGTAGGTAATAGGTTAGTCCAAGTGAAGTCGGCTTTTAGTTAAAAATATTGTGGGACGCCCATTTTAGTAAAATGTCACTTAATCGAGGTGTCTTGTCGCCACCGTTGAAATAGGTACCGTTCCGCTAACCATATGTGGTCCATCATCAGTTCCACTTCACCAAAGGATTTGCTTTTTGAATGCAAATGATGGTTTTGTTACTGAAAATACTAAAAAAACTACATGTATGCTTATAATATTTGAGGAGTTATATCACGGGACAATGTCACACAAATTGACCTAGTCCCAAACTAAGCTCTAGGCTTGTACTATGGGTACTAGACAACGATAAACACACTTAAATAGAGAAATACATACTTAAATACATAGAAAACATCCAAGACTCGGGAACAAATATTCGCGCTTATCACACAAATATCTGCCCTTACCGGGATTTGAACCCAGGACCGCTGGCTTCGGAGGCAGGGTCACTCCTAACTAGGCCAACGTGTCATAAAATTTCTCCAAGATCCCATCACCAGATCCTAACTTGGTGACAGTGGGACCACCTTAATTGACAGAGAAATCGGTGAACATACATCAAAAAAACATACAGCGGATTATAGAGCCACCTCCTTTTTTGAAGTCACTTAAAAATTTATAGAGATGTAGATGATGATTTACTTGATGGTGACCGGGGTGATGAGTAACACAGTGGTGACGTTGTCGAGGAACGTGGACAGCACGGCGGTGATGGCGCAGAGGAGGTTGATCAGCGGCCACATCTTGCCTTTAGTCACCTGCCAGAAAAAACTACTTAACACGAAATAGAGCCAAATTATTTGCAAAATATCGTTGACAGTGACCGTTCTTACAAAGCTGGCGGTAACAGGTTCGATTCCGGTGAGGGCAAATATATGTTCCCGCACTAGTTAGTCGTGTCTAAAATACCAGCTGTAGCCCGCGACTTCATGCGCTAAGAATTCATTTATAAATATTACCTCGAGAAATTTCCAAAACTTACTTTTTACTATGTAAACTTTATTTTTATTTTTTTATGTTAAGGAGAAGGCACACGAGCACTCAGGCTCATAGACATTTGAATTCTCAAGACTATAATCCTAAGACCTCAAATGCGTTGCCAACCCTGAGGACTAAGATGGAATGCCTCTATGCTAGTAATTTCACCGGTTGTCTTATCCCCACACCGGAACACAACAATGCGAACACTGTTGCTTAGCGTGTGGTTAATGGATAAGAAGGTGGTAGCGATCCGGACGGACCCTGCACAGGGTCCTACCACCACTAACAATATTGTGAAAATGCCTAAATTATAAATTACACGATTAGCATATAGTCCATAAAGCGACACGGCTAGATAACAACAAGTAGTAAGTAGTATGAATATTTGTAAAATATCAAATAAATTTAAAAAAAATAAAATGCGCATTACCAAATTATGTCGACCACAAAGTGGAACAAGTACTTAAATAGCAAAACGTCCAAAACGCAAATTGCCAAATGTCGAAGACAAAACTAAACGTTTTAATATCTCACATGACTCTTAAGGTAGGTACCTACGAATTAGAGCAGCCTCGGGTTGAGGCACGCACGGCTTACCTATTTTGCTCAAATTCGTCCGCGCTCGAGTCGGTCTTATGACCGTGCTTAAAGGCGCCTTAGTGTGTGTGCCTCGCGTGATTTGGAAGTGTATCCGAGTGCGCCGCGGGCAGAATGACAAGTTCTTACTTGTCTGTGGGCGAGGCGCGTACAAATTTGATAAAGTTGCTGAGCCATTCCAGCACCGAGGCGATTTCTTCTTATTTTTGTTAATAATTCGATGAATTGTGATAAACGCAGCCGCGGCTGTCATAGTGTCCGACACCATTTTGAAATGTAGGCACGCGGCGAGCACGGTGCCTCACCCGCGCATGTTTATGTGCAACAATTTGGCTCGCGAGCAGCTCGCCGCGCGGGGCGAGCATTCCTCAGGCTGAGCCGCTCAGATTCGTACCCAGCTTTAGACAGTTCTTTTTAACCCTTCTGATTTACGGACAATTTGCTTTTTGGTCATTGTGCAAATTGGGCTAACAACTCGTACTGACGATAATATTTGTCAGTATGCTATTCCTGGTATCAACTTTTTGACATTATGTACAATTAAGCTATAAAAAAAACTATTGCTATTTTGACGTTCTTCGTTGTAGACGTTACGTTAATTGGGCAAAATGCTAATATGTCGCCTGACATTTTGCTTCTTGGTCAATTGGCGTAAACATATTGCTACATAGACGATTGGGTACTGAGTGGCTAGCTCTCCTTGGAGCGTAGCATTAGAAGTTACAAGGCTGCTCTTACAAATGTCCGCTACCCTCATTTACAACAATGTACTCCTTCCATCATTCTGCCTTAGAACCTTTACAAATGTTCCTAGTCTACCAAAAATCTTAATACAGCCAACGATTCACCATTACAAAACCATTTAGTTGTATCTAGTGTTTATTCAGATGCAAATATAAGTTTGTAAATAAATAATTGTTAATCAAACACCAACTTATTTACTCTGCCGTCAAATTTAAAAGGGCGCAAGTAGGATTTAATAAAAAAGCAATTTTAACCATATTTCGTTAACGTTAATATCGTAAAACTGCGATATTAACGCTTGGACAGATGCGGCATTTCATTTCGGAAAAACAGAACTACAACAATGTTATTGTGTAGACAAGATTTAACGTGTCGACTTTTAGACCAAGAACAAAATGTGATTAAAATTAGGTATCCGAAGTATTTTTTCCACGCCAAACGGGTATTGGTGAATCTACATTATCATGATATGAGCAGAGGGCGGAATACTCATGGCAAAACTTTCAATGTCATAGGGATAGAACGACTACGTTCTATCCCTATGACATTGAAATTTTTAAAATACTAATTTTATCGACTATTGTCAAGAAGTTCTGGTTCACGTAGCACAATGTATCGATATTAACAATATTAATATTAACAATGGCATCTGTTAGCGGTCTTTTCAATTAATTTAGTTTTAAGAAAAGTTTCGTATAGTTCTCATTATAATTGTATAGTTCCAATATAGAGGGTATGGATGGTCTTAGATTAAGTTTTATTTTCAGTTTAATTTCCATTTATTATTTATCGTTAATAAAGACATATAGTTAATAAAAACAAAAACACAAATTAAATCTTAAAGCTCCACACAACAACTAAATGCGAATAAAGAATGACATTTACATTTCAAATACAAATGCAAAACTAAAATAAAAGAGATTAGTGATTACACAACACCGATAAATGGAAAAGTCGATAAAACAAAATGTCCTATCCCTATGACATTTAAATTTTTGCCATGAGAATTCCGCCCTCTGGATACCGTCTGGTTACCGTCTTTCTGTAAATAGTTTATTGTACATTACCGTAAAGGTATGGAAGCAACTGGCCTTTCCAGCCGAGGCTTGTACGACCAGGGATCGTTACCGGTTCTAAATGAGGTATGACCGGTTATAATTGACTTTCACTGTGTATACCGCTAAAGCTCTGATTGGCGGTATAATGAATACCGCTATTCAAGTATATTATCGGTTTAGCCAATTGACAACAATACCTCTTTTTGATACTTTACCCCTAAAAACCAGTACCAGTAAACCTGTCAGTGTCAATATACTCGTTTATTTGTATATGTTGTTTTTGGTGCTCTTACAAGAAACTTAGACTCGCCTTGGACAAGTCTGAAATTACAGTTAATTAGCGGTATTGAATACAGGTATTTAATACTGTAAATAGTGTATACATAGCAATAAAAACAAAAGCGGAATGACAGCAATACCTCTAATTCGATTATAGATATTAGACAATGTAAATATAGGTATTGAACAAAACCGGTTTTACAATCCCTGTGTACGAGAGTGGTTTAATAAGTCAGTAACTTTGCGGGAACAAGTTTGAGTGCGTCGGATAGTGACGTTGCCACTTTTATCTATGAGTAGGACGACTTTATATCGGTTCAGTTTGAGAGCTAACATGCGACGGATGGATACCCAGAATCACAGATACAAAAGTTAAACTTATAACGCCCTTATTTATTTGTAGGGGTTATAAAAGCACCTTCAAACTCCAGCAGAAGACATGGACTGGAATCAATTCTAACCCGGCAACAACACAGCGGAAGCCTATCCTCGTACGTTTCCTCAATCGTGGTCAGGTTAACAGGAAAAGTTTCTTTAAAGGGACAAGTTTACCGTTGTACATGTGAATCTTAAATTTATGTACGAAATTGCTTGTAATTGTTTTTATTTTATACAGAATGGGTTTGCTCTTGATCCTAGACGAGACCAGAAAGTCAGGACAGGGTCGACGATGAAGCGAGCTTACCCAGAAGGTACCTATTAGTCCGGACACCGGGTCAAACGCACAAGCCATAGTGTTCGCGTTGTTGTGTTCCGGTGTGGGGATAAGACAACCGGTGAAATTACTAGCATAGAGGCATTCCATCTTAGTCCTCAGGGTTGGCAACAAATTCAAATGTCGATGGGTCTCAGATTCCACTTACCATCAGGTGGCCTGAGTGCTCGTGTGCCTTCTCCTTAATATTATAAAAAAAAAAAAAACAGACGCTGGCAGGGTGTTCGAAATGTTGGCTGTGCGCATTATGAAAGTAGATTCGAAGCGCTTGGTTTTGACCTTGGGCACAGAAACTAAGTGTTTGTTTTTTGTGCAATAAACAGTTTAGATTCTTCTTCTTCTGCAGTATTTCATTTACATGCCCACTGAAGGAAAATAATTGGAGAGGCATGTACTCTCCAATGATTTTCCATTTTGCCCTATTTTGCGTTAGTCTGGTCCATAGAGGGCCAGCATTCTCTCTAATATCATCGGACCATCGAGCTGGTGGTCTGCTGACACTTCTCCTTCCCACCCAGGGCCTCCAGACTGCAACGCATTTACTCCATCTGTTGTCATCACTACTAAATAGGATAGTTTACAGACATACATACAATTCTAACTTCTCAGATGTACCTCAAAGGTGAAGACGGCGAGGAAGTCAAACATGCCAGTCTCAGCCATGATGGCGACCAGCAGCATCATGCTCAGCAGCAGCAGCAGCGTCTCCACGTCCAGCCAGGAGACCAGCTCGGGCACCGAGGGCCTCTGCCCTGCCAGCGCCAGGACTGATAGGGAGAGGGTGGACACGAGGATTGCGGCCAGGGTTCGGTTGATTACCTGAAACATATGCAAAGCTCTTCTAAGGTTATGACGACATGTTGGCCTAGTTGGGAGTGACCCTGCCTCTGAAGCCGGCGGTCCCAGATAGCAGATATTTGTGTGATGAGCACGAGTATTTGTTCCTGAGTCTTGGATGTTTTCTATGTATTTAAGCATTTATATCTCCATCTAAGTCCCCATCATCATTGCCAAGTCCCCATTTATAAGCCTAGAGCTTAGTTTGAGACTAGATCAATTTGTGTGACATGTCCCGAGTTTTTTTTTTTTTTGTTCTCTAAGGTGACTCTTTAACGTTTTTTGTTGCTAATTAATAATGTACATTAATTAACTTTGGTTAAAGCATAATGCCTTTGACGTGTTTGGCATTGTTTTTAACTCAGCTGCCCTTACTGTCAAGTAAATAAGACCTATCAAAACGCTGATAATACGGAAATACAAAAAGGCAATAATACTGTTTTACTTCAGTTGAATAGAGGCCATGATTATAGGTAATATTTTTTAATTGTATTCTGTCACATGGGATCCATCCTACATTACAGATTAAATGACTTTATAGGTGGGCTAAAGTGATACTTTTTGGCGGAATTTCCTCTTCATCTCCTTGGTATGGCGCCTGTCGTGTCTCTAATGCCACGCGAAAATGGATCTGGCCAAAAAAAATATAGTAACATGCTGAGCAGGAGTCATTTTGCTCCGTCTAGCACTGGTTCAGTTTTGTGTTTTATATTCTTGTTTGTTTATCTGTTCTTATGTACTTAAAGATATAAGTAAATAAACCTTTTTCTTTCTTTCTTTAATATAGGATTGGCGTTAGCTGACAATTTACCCTGCTATGCCAAATAGCAGTATCTCAAATAAAACTCCTGTAGCAATCACAACATCATTACTGATACAGTAGGATTGAAATTACTTTGGCAATTGAGTTTGAGATACCGCCATTTGGCTTATGAGGGCAGTTATAGCGTCGGCCCTAATGTCAAATCCATACAATTTGACAGTTTTTAGGGTTCCGTAGCCAAATGGCAAAAAACGGAACCCTTATAGATTCGTCATGTCTGTCCGTCTGTCCGTCCGTATGTCACAGCCACTTTATTCCGTAACTATAAGAGCTATACTGTGGAAACTTGGTAAGTAGATGTATTCGGTGAACCGCATTAAGATTTTCATACAAAAATAGAAAAAAAACAATAAATTTTTGGGGTTCCCCATACTTAGAACTGAAACTCAAAAATTTTTTTTTCATCAAACTCATACGTGTGGGGTATCTATGGATAGGTATTCAAAAATGATATTGAGGTTTCTATTATAATTTTTTTCTAAACTGAATAGTTTGCGCGAGAGACGCTTCCAAAGTGGAAAAATGTGTGTCCCCCCCCCCGTAACTTCTAAAATAAGGGAATGATAAATGTAAAAATAATATATGATGTACATTACCATGCAAACTTCCACCGAAAATTGGTTTGAACGAGATCTAGTAAGTAGTTTTTTTTTAATACGTCATAAAAACATTGATCAAAGCTACAACGAACTTTTATATTATGTTACTTGCTGCTACGGAACCCTTCATGGGCGAGTCCGACTCGCACTTGGCCGCTTTTTGAAAATCTACGACAGCATTATGCAATTTTTCTAAGCTCCGTTGAATCGCGGGCTACCGTTAGCATAAAAAGAAACATGCCTCCGTTCAAGAACTTTGTCTCACCTCAAATATTATCAATGTGTACAGAAGCACCAAAAGAAGAACAGCGTAAGTGACGCCAATGTTGCGGCTGATCGGCCCGTCTTGGTAACTCATCGAAAGCGGCACTGCGATTGGCGCGTTCGACCTCATTCTTACGACGTAAACGGCCGTTGAGTTTAAATTTGAATTATGTTCGAAAATGGCCGACCGTCGCTCTGACACGCTGAATTCAAGATCATTAGCGTCTAGCAATTTAAAAAATCGGTGATCCGTTGAGTTCTGTAAAAAAAATAGAATTGAGATTGTCATAGATATAAATTCGTTAATATAGAATGTCATGATAGTATTTCTGGATATTCTCTTGCTGAGTCATAAAACGAAAGAAACTCTCACCTCTCTCTGGAAAACGTCAGACTCATTAACATAACTTCTCAGTGTCCCGTTGATCACCCATCGTTCCAACCACACTTCGACTTTGGACCTCTCGCTCATTTGCGTATGGTTCAATTTCTTTTCACCCTGCTCGGTAAGAAACGGTCCCGAAAGTTGCACTAGCAGAGTCAGTTGATTCTTTGGGATTTTTAAGAAGTAATCTGAAAAAGAATAACATATGAACTCTGTACACTGAAGAATAGACATTCGATAGAAGTTCGAGTATATCTGTTGCTCTGAATCAGAGCAATAACTTATGAACATTTGCAGCACCTACTGAATGTTCAAGTAGAAATGAAATACAAGTACTCCTGTCCTGGATCCTGTACCCCTACTATGAATTGCAATTACCGTGGTCGCTAGCGAGTCGAATGCTCTGTCCCTCACAGTATTGTAGTCAGGGATTGTAAAACCGGTTTTATTTAGTACATGTATTTACATTGTCAAATTATTACCGCTAAAAAATAATACCTATATTCGAATTAGAGGTATTGTTGTCATTCCGCTTTTGTTTTCATCGCTATGTATTCACTATTACCAGTATTAAATACCTGTATTCAATACCGCTATTCATTGTACCTGATAAGTGAGATGTCTATTAGACTTTAATGAACTGTAATTTCAGACTTGTCTAAGGCGAGTCTAAATTTTTTGTAAGAGCACCGAAAACATTTACATATACATAAACGAGAATATTGACACTGACAGGTATTACTGGTTATGGTTTTTAGGGGTAAAGTATCAAAAAGGGGTATTGTTGTCAATTGTCTAAACCGATAATAAACTTGAATACCGGTATTCATTATACCGCTAATCAGAGCTTTAGCGGTATAAATAGTGAAAGTCAATTATAACCGGTAATACCTCATTGAAAACCGGTAACGATCCCTGATTGTAGTACATTAAAAGGGATAGAGCATTTGAATCTCTAGCCAGTATCGAAACTGTAACTCATGGTAAGGGTACTCACTGAATATGACAAAGATAAAGCAACAGTCCACTAGTAACAGGAATATTCTGGTTAAGTTCTTACGAGTAAATACATAACAACTCAACATCTTGTTACGGTCGATTGCGGAGAGTTTAGTTTGCTCGTATTTACGACACTGCTTTTCCAGTCACATTGCGTCTAACGGCGCTACAGTTGCTTTAAATCACGAGAGCGGATGGGTCATAATTGTAGTTGTAATGCGTATAAACACGCACACTACGTTAACGCTTGGCAACGACAGCTACGCACTCAGAAAGAACGTGCACGTGCAACGCACATATGTATAGCCCACCCGCTTTCGTGAGATTAAACTGTACTTCTAGCCATGACGCCACTTCGTTAACCGATTCGTGGGCTATATTCTAGGACTCGTCTGTTTCTGCAGGGGAGGTTCACTCCGTGATTTCGTCGCGCCGCTACAAGTACATGCGACCGGCCACGGCCGCCATTCGGCGGTCTATTATATAGTGGTTGCCGCGCGCTGTTACGGAACGCATGCGTTCACTCGCGCTTTGCATTGCATCGTCATTTGCCTTGTAAAATAAATATGACAAAACAATATAAAGCTACTTATATGTCTATTTATACTGGTTGAAAACAATTTTTCTTTATATTATAATTAGTAGGTACCCCAGGTGTGTGTTTCCTCTTACATTTTGTAGATACAGGCAGTATTGATGTCATAACCTAAAGAAAAATTACACAGCTTTTGTGTAGTTGGGTGATCCTAAGTAAATAAAGAATAATCGTAATATTAAAAGTTACGAGTTAATACACTATTATACTAACGTATAATTTAATAGGTCGAGCTGGCAGCAAACCCTAGCTCTAAGGGTCCGCCTACGGAAGAGTGCGTTGTATGCGATAGAAAGAGATGGCCACTTTTAGGCACGTTTGGCGTTCCTAAACAGATAATTTGTTAACAGAGAACCTTCTGTACGTAGTACTATTTAATTATTCTGTGGGCTCAGCAAATAAATAAGCCCTACGGTAAACATGGAATCCCTCCTCACCCTTCGTCTCTCCTGGTACCAGCACCGCGTTCCTCACTATAGTTTCGTGCTCGCTGAACATGACGAAGACCACCGTGAAGAACATCCAGCAGCCCACCAGCAGCGTTATCTTGGTGTAGTTTTTGGCCAGATCAAACTGAAATAAAATAGCATATGGGTAAGGACCAAAAAGTTGGGCACGCTAACTCAACCAAGTCAATTTTTCTATGAAACTTTTCCGCTGCGCGTCGAAACCTTTAAAATTGTAATAATACTTTTCGTCGCACAACATAACTCTTTTCCCCTTCGGAGCAAAATGCACAAAACGCAAAATGTACATTACGCGCAAGAAGTAACCAATGGCAAAATGCACAATACGCAAAATGTACAGAACGCGTAATGTGAAATACGCAGGGCGTACAAAACGCAAAACGTACATACGCAAAATGAACAAAAAAACGAAAAGTGTGATGTAGTGTCACATTTTGCGTATGTACGTTTTGCGTTTTGTACGTTCTGCGTATTTCACATTATGCGTTGTGTACATTTTGCGTATTGTGCATTTTGCCATTGGTTACTTCTTGCGTGTAAGTAATGTACATTTTGCTCCGAAGGGCTTGTTTTGCCTTTGTTGTTTGCATGGTTAACTAGTTTAGCTATGGTCCAACTTTTTCGTCCTCACCCATATGCAATTATGAAGACTTATTAACTACCTACTGAATGCATCATTAAACTATGGGCGTACTGATCACTTTCATCCCTCGGTTAGGTAACAAATTTAAAATGACGCGGTGACAGGCAGAATGGGCTCCGTTCAAAAAATTTAAACATGTTGCCAATTCCACTCCAAACTGCGCCCCAATTTTCGTTGCCCACTAGTCCCACTACTTATACTATCCTTACTTAGCGTTTTCCACCCACGAATTATTTCGTTGAACATACATTACGCTTAGCTGTAGAACGTTAAATAAACTTGTGTGGCGAGTTTTTCTTTCGTAATGTTGGATCACAACTTCATATTTTTTTCAACTTTTTTTTGTACTCTATCTAAATTAAAAGAGGAACGACTTTTATTGATTTTGCAAATTAAATGGGTAACACAATTTAGCTGATTTCACAGTCGTCAATAATCTTTTGTCAGTATTCAGATGCTTTGAAAGAAAGAAAGAAAGAAAGAAAATACATTAATTGCCACACCAGTCTTAGCATAATGATTACACAGAACAAATGTTACAAAAGAGATATAAGAGAAACAACGCTAACAAAAAATAGTGTAAAACAAAAAGTAAATCTAAGCTAAGTAATCTGGGCGCGGCAAAGGGTTTGAGCGTCAGCATAATGCTGATGGTTGCGCCCGCGCAGGAGCGACTCCATGCAGCTCTGTTTTTCAGCCGAAACCCGAAGAGACACCTCCAGCTGACTGAGGTTAACGATATTGCCCATTGACAGTCAGCTGATGATTCAGAAGGCTATACCGGCCCCAGGGAAAAAAGTAATAAAAACAATAACGAGAAAAAAACACTAAAGAGAGAGAGAGAAAAAAGAAAAGAATTACTAAAAATTAAGTAACACTTTATCGTACAAACAAGAGAGACACCATTACAAAAATAGATACACAAAAGAATCTTGCTATCCAGCCTGCAGCTTGAACTGGAAGGTTCTATTTATTTAGGGATAGAGTAGCTTCCGGTACGAGAAGCCTGTTTCTGTTCGTAAAAACGAATAGTCTTGCACTTTTTCTTAAAAACATCATAAGACTTTCGCAACCTTATACGAGGAGGAATTTTATTCCAGACTTTTGCTGCTGCGTACCTGAAACTACCCCTGAATCTCGCTGACTGGTGTTTAGGAATTACCAAATTAGTCTGCAAATGTAATCTTGTAATAAAACGACGATTATCTTTAAACCATGACAGCTTATCATACAAATATTTGGGCCTTCTACTGTACAGAACTTTGTGTGTGAGGCACACTAAATACAATGTACCTCTAGCCTCCATGTTAAGTAATCCCTTTTCAACCAGAACTGGAGAAATGTGACTTCTTTTTGGAATATCAACACAAAAACGAATGCATGCTTTCGAATCGACTACTAAAAAACCTTAAGGTTATTATGACAAAACTTCGCAGTTCATTTTACAGAGAGCATAAATAACAGAGCTATACATAGCAGTACCATAGCTCTGTCCTCTCTCACCACTGAACTGCATAGCTACGTCCGAACGGGTACCTTAAGACGCGACATAATAATTATGATAAAGTCGGTAGTGTTCCGATTTGCATCGCAATAACCGTAACATAACGCCTATGTTCTTTGAATACATTAAAGTTGGTCATATTTTCTGAGACTGCTAAACGTGTGAAAACACAATTAAAAACCAAATACTCGATAGTTTTATGTTTCAAACATGAAATTTCGCATGTTTTTGGAATCTGTGAGACTCTACGATCGTGAAAGATGATTTTTGATTTAAAAGATCCTGGTATTTTTTTTTTATTAATATTCTAGTTTTAAAGTAAACAGCACTTATTTTAATTTGACGTTGCCATCAACACGTTCTCCGCGCGGACGCACATAAAGCCATCCCATTAGATTCTTGTGCGAGTGTGGCTACATATGTGGCTTCTTAAATTGCACTTACCGAGATACCCAGCAATTGAATCAAGCCAATAATTTCCCACCATTATCAGATGTAATAGATTGAGACGTCCGTGGGCTACTGATCACGGGCAATTATTGATCAATTAATTGCCCGTGAAAGTGCACTGTTACATGGACACGTGCGAAACTTCGGCCCCGGCTTCAGTCTCGGTCAAGGCACATATTTTTGGGATAACTGCTAGTATTTGTCTTTCTTGGATGTTGTCTTTGTATTGAAGTATGTATTTCTCTATATAATTATGTTCATAGTTGTCTAGTACCGACTAGGGCAATTTGTATGGGATTGTCCGCTGGCATTTATTATTATTTATTAGTATTACCTTAGTGGGCTTCCTTCCTAAGTGCAATTGGTCCCTGAAAATAAAGATGTAACTAAAATACAATTGAAAAAGATTAACGATGAGAAATTAACAGTTGGAAAACAAAACGTCGGACTTACGATATGATACTGTTTTAGAGAAAAGCCCATTCTAACAGGGGGAATTTTTGAAGATCACGAATATACGAGCGGACTTTTTGGATTTGATATCATAACGCCTTTATCATATCAAACCCGAAAGGAGGAACAGCTCGTGGATTAAATCGCTGCACAAATTGATTTTAAAGTTAGTCATTTTTCGCCAGTGAGCTTCAAACATTGCCTCCCGGGCGTATATAACAAATATTGACATTGTCCCGTGGTATTTATTTATTTTATTTACCGACTAGGATCTCCGCTATCCCCGCTCGCCGCATGCTTGTACTCCGTCGGCCCGGAGAAGTGTAGCACAGTCGAGCCGCCATTTTGTGGATCGTCGCTGACGCCATTTTGTCGCAGCTCCGAGTTGTTGTTCAAGTGCGGCGCAGAGTTGACGGACGGGAGGCGGTTGCATTTCTTCGACGTCTGAGGCTCCGAGGTTTTGCGTTGTTTGAGAGCGATGGATTCAAGTTTTGCTGTAACAATAAAATAATCATTAATGTTATATGTATCATTTTCTTCGGTTATGACATGGGGAAAGGAAACGAGCAGACAGGTCACCTGGGGGGTTAATATGACATAACTATACAGTTCTGTTTACGGTCAGAGAAAAGGACAGAGCTGTATATAATACATACATACATAACATCACGCCTTTATTCCCAGAATGGGGTAGGCAGAGCTACAGAAATACCAACAACTCTAAAAAGACTTGTTGATAATTCTGTAACCACATTTTGCACAATCAGGCCAAGAAGTTTACTAGTGTATTAGTGACAGGTTGCAAGCCCATCGCCTAACAGTACTACAAGCCCTTATTACAGAGCTATATAATTACCATAAATCTGTCCTTTACGCTCACCGTAAAATGAACTGCATAGTTAAGCCATAACTCATAAAGTCATAACAACCCCCTTCATTGTGATTGTACCTAATAGTGCGAGATCCGGTGTAAGGAATATATACCCTGATCCGTTATCAACCCTTTTCCAGGCCTTGCTAAAGTAAGGATACAAGCAAGAAATGGAATAGAGCCACGAATTCGTAACTTCCTGAAGAATACTGATCCATCAAGTCATATTTCAGGAAAGTTCAATTCAATTTGTGTCATAAAATGTAGGTAGTTAAGATCAATTTTGAGCGACATGAATGTGGTCGATGAAATGTAGGTACTATGCCTGGATAAGAGTTATTTAGTGATAAGATATAAATTATAGATAATAATATTTATCTTGACACATCGCAAATAGGTTGCCTAATTAAATTGCGTGCGGATAATATTAATTTATTCTATTAAACGTCTCATCGCTGGATACAAAACGAGTAATAATGTTAAAGAAATAAATCTTTACACAAATAACTTAATTCTAAGGTTTCATTTTCGCTAGTTACTGGTGCTGAAACTAGAACATAATTTGAAAACTATTACAACTAAGTAGATTTCATTAATTCCGGAGTGGAAATAAAGTTACCTACTGAAAATCACCTGGGTGAGAACCAAAACGCTGAACCAATAGTTAAGCGTAGTTAAATTATACAAACGAAGGCGAAAAGCATCCTTTCTTGTTCGACTAATTTTCGTCGCATAAAGGGAAACTTAAATAGAAAATTTAATTTAGCATGCCCAACTTTTTGGACCTAAGAAAAACTCGAACTAAAAATTCTTGTAAATGTGTTTTTTAATAAGTTTTTGTGTTTGTAATAACTAAACATCGGCGACTCGTGGCAGTTAGGTAGCATTTGATGTTTCTGACAGACTAGTGATGTAACAATGTTTTTCTACAAGTATCAGCCCAAATATAGTCAATAGGGCGCTAGTAAGATACTAAATATTTCATCTAACAATCTTGCAGAGTTACCTATTTCTTTGAACATGCTACCTAAATTGAAATTATTGGATGCTAGTTTTAACAATATAAAGTTTTTTGACGGTAATTCGATAAATAACATGCTATATTTTTTTTGTACAAGTCGAGCAAAAGAAACCAATTAGAAAAAACCTTTTCAATCATTTAATATATCTACATAATTATGACATTCGTTCTAACTTCTTAGAAGTTATCCTACGTCTTCTATTTGAGAAAATCCACTTGGTGTAAGAAAATGGTCTTTCGACTTCGACTGACGTGATGGGCAAATAAACCATTCTTCTGTAA
This sequence comes from Acleris holmiana, assembly GCA_949316455.1. Classification (NCBI taxonomy): domain Eukaryota; kingdom Metazoa; phylum Arthropoda; class Insecta; order Lepidoptera; family Tortricidae; genus Acleris; species Acleris holmiana. The sequence goes on along the minus strand of OX438791.1, from coordinate 6,397,527 downwards.
TGTTGCAGCGTATTTTTGTGGTGTTCTCTTTGATTTCAACTTTTTTATTTTGTAATAGGTAAGTTCTTAACTATTTCTATTGTTGATAATACTATGTCTAGCTTTTGATTACGTTTTGGATGCAGTCTCAGTAATGAAAGTGACTTTTCAACTTATTTTTAGGTATTCATTTGTTATTTTATCTTATCTGAGAAGACACTTGTTTAGTGGTGGTAGGACACTGTGCAGGGTCCGTCCGGATCGCTACCACCATCTTATCCATTAACCACCCGCCAAGCAACAGTGTTCGCATTGTTGTGTTCCGGTGTGGGGATAAGACAACCGGTGAAATTACTAGCATAGAGGCATTCCATCTTAGTCCTCAGGGTTGGTAACGCATTTGAGGTCTTGGGAAATATAGTCTTGAGAATTCAAATGTCTATGGGTCTCAGATTCCACTTACCATCAGGTGGCCTGAGTGCTCGTGTGCCTACTCCTTAACATAAAAAAAAAAAAAAAAAAAACGTGTCACATCACTAGTGCTACCTAATTGCCACAGTTCAAGATGTTTAGTAATAACCCTAATAACAACGACGGAACCCTACGTTGAGCATGGTGCGACATAATCTTGCTCGGTTTATAAGAAACAAGGTCACACGACGTTTTAGGGCACCCTATTAGGTACCTATGTCATTAAAAAAAAAACTGAAGCGGAAATAATTCCAACAATAAACATAATGATTGTTATCATTGTAAAATTGACATCATTTCGTAAATGATACCCAAATGACGGAACAACGTCAATTACATTATCGTTAGGATCAATGTCAATAAACGTGGAGGAAAAAGTTAATCGTTTGTTTTTTACCTAAAAGCAGCAAAGCAAAAGGAGGTCTATGATTTAAAGAAGCCACATATGATAAAGTCAGTACAGTCAGCGTCATATGGCACGTAGCAGTCAAGATTACCAAATAGTTGGAAACATCCAGAATGGTCAATAACATCGACTCAGCCTAAGTGATCCAATTGTTCAGGTCATCTACAGTGTTTAAATATACCGGAGAACGATCTTTAACAATGATTTTATAACTTTTTTAATAATGATTAGAATAGTGCCACTCCATGTCTTCCCGTGGGTGTCGTGAGAGGGGACTAAGGGAATAAGGCTTGTGGTACTGTTAGGCGATGGGCTTGCCACCTGTCACTAATACACTAGTAAACATCCCAGCCTACTTATGCAAAATGTGGTCACAGAATCAACAAGTACTTTTACAGGTGTTGGCATTTCTCTCGTACCCCACTCTGGGAATGAAGGCGTGATGTATGTATGTATGTATGTATGTATATATTCAACTCTTGCATGTTAGATTAGCACTTTTCGGGGACCGATTGAACTGAAATTTGGTCTACCTACGTTATTTCGATGTTTTTTTTTATGTTAAGGAGAAGGCACATGAGCACTCAGGCCACCTGATGGTAAGTGGAATCTGAGATAAATAGACATTTGAATTCTCAATACTATAATCCCAAGACCTCAAATGCGTTGCCAACCCTGAGGACTAAGATGGAATGCCTCTATGCTAGTAATTTCACCGGTTGTCTTATCCCCACACCGGAACACAACAATGCTAGCACTGTTGCTTGGCGGGTGGTTAATGGATAAGATGGTGGTAGCGATCCGGACGGATCCTGCACAGGGTCCTACCACCACTAAATGATGACAATACAATAATATGGTACTATCGACCTGGTCCGATGGTGGAGTCGGAAGGTCGCGACAGGAGACCCATCGTGTTTGGACTCATTAGGTTGGTCTTGATGAGCGTTAAATTACTTCGCAAAAAAAAAAGGACAGTCGGTAACTGGGTCGTTCTTCTTTTGTACCGACAATTGCCTGTCCTCATTTTACCATACGTTATCAGTTACTTTAGAGTATTGATTATTATGTTTTAGTGTTTGAATATACGTCCAAACATTTAATCATCTATAAGTACTAAATAATCTTTAACTTTCTCTATCCAGTTCTTTTTTTATAAGTTTGTTTTTCATAGAATCGCGTGACAGAGTGGTAATACAAAATCTAGTCTCCTCTGAAAACGGCCACTCTGTCACAGTATATTCTGAAAAACCACCATAAAGAAAAAAACATTATCGCCACCGAAATAATCATTAATTAGTCCAAATAAAAATTCACGCAACGTATTTTAAAATCAAAAATTAAAACCTGTCAAAAGTTGAAAAACGCAAAATACATATATGAAAATTACGATGTATTGTCGGTAAAAAAGTAGAACGACCCAACTAAAGCTTGTCCTAATTTATTTTTTGACAGGAGTATTTTGATTCAAGAGTAGTTGAGGACGTAAACGATTTTTTTTAATTAGTGTTGTTATTTTAACCCTTATCCAAGCAGAGTATATTAACCTCATAGATTTAGTTACAATTTCAATCTTAGTACCTTAGCTTAGGGTTGAAAATCTGATTGAATATTCGCGAAAAGTCTGAAATGAATTTCCAACATGTAAGTAAATAACTTGGGTGTGTATTGCATTCTATGGTAAACCAACAAGAGTGGGGCGGCGTGGAAAATGGTTAAATTAAATCGCCGTTATTTGAATTTTACGCTGCATTCAAGGTCCGCGCGAATTATCCCCTGTATTAGATTCATTAGACTATGCAATACAGTCTAAAAGGACGCTTCGAAATTGGGCAAAATTCCTTTAAAAGTTACTACAGACATGATAATTTGTTAATAGTCGATATGTTGTTATTGTTGTTGTATTAATTTATATTAGTCCATCAAGCGACATCTAGTGACAACATAACAAACAACTCGCCAGCGCCACCAGCGTCAGACAGCGCAACTATATCTGACAGTGCGCTACATCGCGCTAACGAAGTTTCTTCAGTCGGTTGACTTATATACAACTTCCAACTTCATCCAAATGGACTCGGTCCCCAGGCATAACACCCGCCTGGAGAGAGACCTCTCTATTGTCCTTTCTTCCTACATTGGTGACCCCGACGTGATTTGAACATGCAACCTTCTAGGTTCTTTTAGGAGGTTCTTTTAGGTTAGGTTCTTTTAGGTTGCCGGGTTAGAATAGTGCCACTCCATGTCTTCCCGTGGATGTTGTTAGAGGCAATTGAGGGAATAAGGGCTTGTAGTACTGTTAGGCGATGTATTGCAATCTGTCACTTATACACTGGTAAACATCTTAGCCTGTTTGCACAAAATATGGTTACAGGATTATCAAGAAGTCTTTTTAGAGTTGTTGGTATTTCTGTAGCTCTGCCTACCCAACTCTGGGAATGAAAACGTGATGTTATGTATGTATGTAAAAAAATATTTATCATCAATTTTGCATAATTTTTTAGTCAGATGTTATAAGAATGCACACACTAATGGTGGTAGGACCCTGTGCAGCAACCGTCCACCGCTACCACCATCTTACCATTAACCTACCACCAATCAGCAGTGTTCGCATTGTTGTGATCTGGAAATTACTAGCATAGAAGCATTCCATCTTAGTCCTCAATAGGATTGCAGACTTTAGATTATAGTCTTAAGAATTGAAGTGCCTAATTAATGTCTAACTGCAGTGTTTTCTAAGTGCAACGCACGATAATTGCATTATTAGTGCAACTGTGTCTAGGCTGAGGCGGTGTGACGGGAAAATTATACATTTCTAGTGCCTTACGATTGTAAGTATTAAATAACATATTTAGACGCGTTACTTAGTACCGGGTTAGAATAGTGCCACTCCATGTCTTCCCGTGGATGTCGTAAGAGGCGACTAAGGGAATAAGAGCTTATAGTACTGTTAGGCGATGGGCTTGCAACCTGTCACTAATAGACTAGTAAACTTCTTGGCCTGATTGTGCAAAATGTGGTTACAGAATTATCAACAAGTCTTTTTAGAGTTGTTGGTATTTCTGTAGCTCTGCCTAACCCACTCTGGGAATAAAGGCATGATGTATGGTGGTGATGTATGTGATGTGTGGTGTATACATATATGTATGTATGTACTTAGTACCTAGTAGAGATGGGCCGAATAAGGACTTTGCCGAATACGAATATTTGGCCGAATATTCCATTCAGCTCTTACCGAACAAAATATTCGGTTGCTCCGAATCACCAGAAACAGGTTTTGACAGGTCCGCTGTAATAAAACTTACTTAATTAAAACAACTCTGAATTCTCTTACATAAGCTACGGTTTTTTGCTAAACAATTATATTCTTTATTTTGACGCATATTGATCTCTTTTTGGCATTTGCTTAGAATGCTGAAGTAGGATGTCAATCCGACGAATTACGAATCAAACTGCGCTCGTCATTTTCTTTGTTTATTCGGTAAATATCCGGCAATGTAGCCGAACTATTCGGTCGAATACGAACATTGAAAAACTTGCTGAATATGCCGAATACCGAATATTCGGCCCATCTCTAGTTGGTAGTGACCCTGCCTATGAAGCTAGCGGTTCCAGGTTCGGTTTCGGGTAGCGACAAATTAGGGTGATTAATCGTAATTGCAGGTATTTGTTTCGGAGTCTTGGATGTTGGCTATGTATTGAAGTATGTTTCTCTAATGTTAGTCGTTGTCTAGTACCCGTAGAACAAGCTTAGAGCTTAATTTTGGAGTAGATTTGTCAATTTGTGTGAGGTTGTCCTCAGATACATGCATTTCAAAATAATAGTGACCTGATTAAGAAATTTTAATTTTCAAATTAAGCCTCTATAGCAATAAATTTATGACTTGAAGTTTGAAATCTGAGATTTTGATTTGGGTCACTATTGTTCTGAAGGTGAGTGTATATTTTTTTTTCTAAGACTAAAATTATACAGAGCTCAGAACTCATCATCTTTTTTTTGTCTTTAATTTGTCCACTGTTATTGTCATATTAGCGCGCTGGTAGGAATGTAGGAATTGTTCGCGGTACTTTTTAAGGATTTTCCTTCGATGGAACTTTTGCGTTTTTTTCGCACTTTTTTCCTTTGCAAAACTGAAACTACTGCGACTTTTTCTTCGCTTTTATTACACGGGCTGAAGGAGCAACAGAGACCTGTTTTTCGCATTGGTTCCTTGGCAAGAAATGAAGGCACAATTGCAACTTTTCCTTTTATTCGAACGAGTTCCTTCAAATTACTAGAACGAACTAGAGCTAGATTTTATTACTTAGTTTTATTTAAAGCTCACTGTACGAAAAAGAGTTAGAGTTAGTTTTAGAGTTGTTGGTATTTCTGTAGCTCTGCCTACCCCACTCTGGGAATGAAGGCGTGATGTTATGTACGTACGTATGATCAGCTTATGTACCGCTGTCTTTTGGGTTCCGTCGTCATACCTGTGTATTAGTGACAGGTTGCAAGCCCATCGCCTAACAGTACTACAAGCCCTTATTCCCTTAGTCGCCTCACACGACATCCACGGGAAGTCATGGCGTAGCGCTATTCTAACTCCGCAACCATACAGAAGTTGAGCAGTTATATCTTTATAATATCGCCCAGTCACTCGCTCAAGTCTGCAGTGAGTCGCAGGCCTAAAAAACAAAATAGGCCCTTGAAGGTTTTTTGCGTTGGTTCTTTATGGATGTCAATAATTGGCCTGCCTTATTCGTACGGTAAGCTTTTTTAGACATTTGTTTAAAAACTGACAGGGTCATCTTATAAATGGAGATCCATTGTAATTGTTTTATGCTCATAAAAGTAATTGAGGATAACGGAACGTTCTTGTTATTTAAAGATGTTGACGTTGTTGATTTTAGACAACACGGTGGCCTAGTTGGGTCCTGGGTTCAAATCCCGGTAAGGGCAGATATTTGTGTGATGAGCGCGAGTATTTGTTCCTTAGTCTTGGATGTTTCCTATATATTTAATAATTTATTTCTCTATATAAGTATGTTTATCGTTGTCTAGTATCCATAGCACATACAAGCCTAGAGCTTAGTTTGGGACTAGGTCAATTTGTGTGAGATTGTCCCCTGTTTTTTTTGGCAAAGCTACAGAAATACCAACAACTCTAAAAAGACTTGTTGATAATTCTGTAACCACATTTTGCACATAAAGGCCACGATGTTTACCAGTGTATTAGTAACAGTTTGCAAGCCCATCGCCAATTTATTATTATTAATTTATATAAATAATACACTGGTTAATATCTTAGCCTGATTGTGCAAAATGTGGTTACAGAATTATCAACAAGTCTTTTTGGAGTTGTTGGTATTTCTGTAGCTCTGCCTACCCCACTCTGGGAATGAAGGTGTGACGTTATGTATGTATGTATATAAATAAATAATCCCTAAAAAGCCCTACAAAACGACATTTTAATCTCAGCATCGCCTCTGGCCCTTAGAAGGACACCATACCATCATTTCACACCTACACCATGAGTACACATTAAGTACTGGGAAATGACACAATATCACAACAATTTAGCTAATTAGACACTTCCTTAGCCGATTACGGAACATAGCGGAGTACAACGCAAATATTTGCATTGATATTACTAATACGCCCACGTGTTGTCAAGGTATCTGTTAATTATTAACTCCCTAAATAGTTCGAGATGGTATAAGGAAAACATAGAACATTGTTACATTATATTCCGATTTAAGTGGTGGTAGGACCCTGTGCGGGGTCCGTCCGGATCGCTAACACCATCTTATCCATGAACTGACCGCCACGCAGCATTAGCGTTGCTAGTTCCGGTGTGGGGATAAATTAACCGACGAGATTACTAGCATAGAGGCATTCCGTCTTAGTCCTCAGCATCGGCAGCGCATTTGCAATCTTAGGATTGAGGTCTTGTGGTTGAAGTCTTGAGAATACTAATGTCTATTGGGTCTCAGATCCCACTTACCATAAGGTGGCCTGTGTGCCCCTAGGCAAAAATACCGGGCAAGAGCATGTTGGACCATGCTCAGTGTTCATAAAAAAACAACAAGTAATAACTAATTTTCTATTTAAAGTCATTTGGTACCATCTTAGATGATTTTAGTTAGTTACACACTTTCATTGCCTGTATCCAAGAACCAATTATATCTACTTAGTTGTGATAGTTTTCCTTTTTATTCCGTTATATGCGCTCCCATTTAAGTTTTTTTTATATGTTTAGTGTTTGTAGTTTTGGCTCTAATAAAAAAATGTAGAGATTGATACAATATTTAGGAGTTAGAGTCTAGCCAGAACTTCTTCAATTTATGCGAAAGTTTGTGTGTGTGTGTTAGTGTGTTACTCTTTCAAGCTGCCACGGCTTGAATAAAAAAAAACCCTGGATTAACACAGAGGCTAATTTTCATCCCATTTTTTTTTAAGTTCCCAAGGCAATAACGATAATCGAAATGTATGCGGACAAAGTCGCTATCTGAAGCTAGTAACACAATAAACTTAACCGTAAAGTTTGTTTATAAACACATTTCGAAACTAACAAGCGCACGCGCCATTTTAAAACGCGGATAAAATCTTCGTGTCACTCAACACGCGCATTTTTTGTCAACGTTCCAACTTGACGCCGATGCATGGGCTATTTCGATCCGGTTAAATCCGGTCTGAGATGTACACAAACACACATACATGCGGACAGACAACTAAGGCGTAGTCTCCAAAAACTATCAGTAGGACAACTTTAAACTGAAACGCTGCTACATTAAGATCAGAGTATTAATAGTTCTGCTGTCTATTGCTGTCACACTCTCTCTGGTATAACAAATAATTATTATGTACTGACAGAGATGCCAGAGTGTAATAGGGATTAGCCAGCTGAAATAAATATTGGTCTTCCATTACAAGTAACTTAAAAAAATGCTTTTAAATCATGTAAGTCGGAGGTCTCAATTGATGTTTTATAAAATAACTTGGACATTCGATAACGATACAACTTTGGTCACTGAAGACACAGAAAATATAATACCAGTGTTAAGTTAGGACCAGACCCCGCACATTTGGTGCCGCTAGTTGTTTTATAACACTAGCGGTAATTTAAGTTACCAAATTGTAATATTCTAAAACATATAAATGAATAAAAAAACCACTTAAATAAAAAATAAAAAATTGTGTTGCATTTCAGTAACTATTTTAGTTTAGACTATTTAATTTTCTAAGTGAATGACAATCAAAGTCAATCAAAGACGTTTTATATCTTATCTTCGTTTATTACGATAAAGATTAACTAAAGAGGTTATTATGTAATAAATAACTATGATAAAACTAATTTGAATCAGCCTATATGCAGAGTGACGTCGACTTTGTGTCAACGGCTCCAAATGCACGGGGTCTGACTTAGGACAAACGTGAATACTATGTGCTTACCTTTCTATCATACGAAAGTTAACACCTTTGTATTAATTCTCACGTAAGCCAGCCCATTCAAGTTACACCAGAATCAGAATCAGAATAATCTTTATTCAAGTAGGTTTACAAATAATAAACTCTTTTGAAACGTCATTGTAGCGACTTAGCCTAAATTGACTGCAGGTTCAAATCGCGACCGATCAGAGAAGAACCTGTAAGAAACTCTGTAGGATGTCTTTTTTTTTTTCGACGTTCGCAACCTTTTGTCGTAAGGACTAAACATTTTATTACAAGCAATTCAGTCCCAAGCATTGTTATCATTAATATAGTCTTTAATACTATAATATGCTTTAGAAATTAGTTTACGCTTAACGTAACTCTTAAATTTATTTACTGATAGTTCAGTAACATTACTTGGGAGCTTATTATAGAACCTAATACAATTACCCATAAAAGAGTTTTTTATTTTAAGAGCCGCGTGAAGGGCACTGCGAGCTTATGTTTATTTCTGGTATTAACATTATGTATGTCACAGTTCTTTCTAAATTTAGCGATGTTTTTATGAACATACATAATGTTTACATAAATGTATTGACTGTGCATGGTCAATATATTAATTTCTTTAAACTTATCTCTAAGCGAGTCTCTCTGGCCCATCTTGTAGACAGCACAAATAGCCCTCTTCTGCAGAACAAAGATGCTATTTACATCAGCAGCACTACCCCACGGTAAAATACCATATGACATAATACTATGGAAGTAACTAAAATACCTTTAATACAAGCCGATGTACTAACTATACCCTAAAACGGAGTAAATAGGAACACAACTAAATGAAGCATATGTTACTAATTATAAGATTGAAAAGGGAAGGGAATAAGGGCTTGTAGTACTGTTAGGCGATGGGCTTGCAACCTGTCACTAATACACTGGCAAACATCTTAGCCTGATTGTGCAAAATGTGGTTACAGAATTATCAACAAGTTTTTTAGAGTTGTTGGTAATTCTGTAGCTCTGCCTACCCCACTCTGGGAATAAAGGCGTGACTTTATGTATGTATGTATGTATAAGATTGAAATAATCAAATAGAAAGTAACGTTATCATTAAATACTTGTTCTTATTTAAGGTTGTGTCCCTATTCACCCCGTTTTACGGTACTGATTTTATTGTTACACTGTGACCACAGTCGTAAAGTATACCGGTTCACGGGACTTGCTGCCTCTCGGAATGGACGTTACATACAAAGAGGGTATTGGCATATAAACGAACAAACATTAGCTAAGATGTTTGCATCAGAATGAATAACAATCAGTCGATCTCGCACATTGACTTCACAAACTAAGCTCTAGCCTTGTGCTATGGGAACTAGACAACGGCAGCAACGGGTATACGTTGCATGGTAACGTAACGCATTCGTTGCATTATTTTATTTTATTACACATACTAGCGACCCTCCCTCGCTTCGCTCCGGATTAAAATATTATACATACCTTCCTCTTCAATCACTCTATCTATTAAAAAAAACCGCATCAAAATCCGTTGCGTAGTTTTAAAGATTTAAGCATACATAGGGATATAGGGACAGAAAAAGTGACTTTGTTTTATACTATGTAGTGATGATTAAAATGTTTCATTATAAAACAACAAGATTTTGCAATGTGGCCTGGCGGTGTATTCAATTCGTCCAAACTGTGAGATTATGTCTAGACGACACGTTGGCATAGTTGGGAGTGACCGGAGGCAGCTCCGGAACCAGCTGTCCTGGGTTTAAATCCCGGTAAGGGCAAATATTTTTTTGTGACGAGCTGATGAGCGCGAATATTTGCTCCCGGGTCTTGGATGTTTCCTATGTATCGTATATATAATAGACATCGTACAACCCTAGAGCTTAGTTTGGGACTAGGTCAATTTCGTGTGAGATTGTACCTTGATATTTAATATTTTAGTGTTTGAATAATATACATTTATTGTTCTCTATATTGAATGCAAGACATTCTGTGCCTATAGTTGTTATGTGAATATTGTAATGTAATTCTTATTGTATTTTTTTTATTGCGTTCTTGTATTTTTTGACGGTTTTTATTTTATTTTTAAATATTTAATAATTTTATTTATGATGATTGATGACGATCCTAATTGGTGAAACGATATGAATGTTATTCGGTTACTGTCTTTATTTATTTTTGATACTAAGCAATTCAGTACGATTGTAAACCTAAAGCTGGGTACGAATCTGAGCGGCTCAGCCTGAGGCATGCTCGCCCCGTGCAGCGAGCTGCTCGCGAGCCAAATTGTTGCACATAAACATGCGCGGGTGAGGCAGCGTACTTGACGCGAGCCGACATTTCAAAATGGCGTCGGACACGATGACAGCCGCGGCTGCGTTTATCATAATTCATCAAATTATTAACAAAAAAAGAAGACGCAACCCGAGGCTGCTCTAATTCGTACCCACCTTTAAATTTAAATTTGTTGAAAAGCATTGTTTAATTCTATAGATATGTATGGTTTTGTATGGTTGTTTGGTTCTATAGATATGTACGTATAATGGATTAGTATGGATGGAATGGATGTTTGTTACTCTTTCACGCAAAAACTACTGGACGGATTTTGGTGAAATTTGGAATGAAAACAGCTTATACCTTGGATTAACACATAGGCTACCTTATTCCCTCGGGAACTGATTTTAACGCGCACGAAGTCGCGGGCGGAAGCTAGTAATATATTAAAAGCATGCACACTCACCATTTTCTTCATAGTACTGCCGGAACGGCGCCAGCGCCGGGTCGTACTTCACCTCCTCGGGCAGCCCCAGCCATAGCTGCAGCGCGCCCGCCGTCAGGTCACCAGCTGACACCAGCGAGTACTGGCTCCGGGTCAGCTCCGGCTGCCGCTCCCTGTCCCAATGTAACCATTAGAGTAATGCTCAAAATTTAAGTAACGTCTGCGGAATAAGTAACGTAAGTAGAGTAATAGAGTTAGTGGATAAAAAGTATACCAAATTATGAATCCGAGTATAAATAAAAAAAATGAACCTAGAATGTTTAAGTTTAACGGATTCAAAACAAAAAAGCGATTAAAAAACTCAGTTACCGTTGAAAAAAAATGGTAACTCAGTGGTAAATTGCACTTTTTCCATAGAAAAGGCGGAGACATCAACCTCCACTGCGTTACTCACTTTAAAATTAATACAAATAACTTTTTGTAAATTAGGATAATTCAACTATTTACCGTTTTATTAAATACAAATCGTTTAGCGGTAACGTGGCTAGAACTTATGTACTACGAAAAGTAGAATGACCCAGTAGCTAATATCCTATTGTGTTTCAAGAAAAAAATGTGTGAGTGTGTATATTTCTATGTTTTTAGTGGTGGTAGGACACAGGGTCCGTCCGGATCGCTACGACCATCTTATCCATTAATCACCTGCCAAGCAACAGTGTTCGCATTGTTGTGTTCCGGTGTGGGGATAAGACAACCGGTGAAATTACTAGCATAAAGGCATTCCATCTTAGTCCTCAGAATTCAAATGTCTCAGATTTCACTTACCAACAGGTGGCCTGAGTGCTCGTGTGCCTTCTCCTTATCACTAAAATAGGAAGATATAAGTCCCTTTTTAAGGTTCCGTAGGCAAACTAGGAGCCCTTACAGTTTCGCCATGTCCGTCCGTCCGTCCGCAGCCTAGCGCAGAGACTCTTAGTACTAGAAAGCTGTAATTTGGCATGAATAATAATTAATTGTTTTTTTTTTTTTTGTAATTTTATGTGCAGGGTCCGTCCGGATCGCTACCACCATCTTATCCATTAACCACCCGCCAAGCAACAGTGTTCGCATTGTTGTGTTCCGGTGTGGGGATAAGTCAACCGGTGAAATTACTAGCATAGAGGCATTCCATCTTAGTCCTCAGGGTTGGCAACGCATTTTAGGTCTTGGGATTATAGTCTTGAGAATTCAAATGTCTATGGGTCTCAGATTCCACTTACCATCAGGTGGCCTGAGTGCTCGTGTGTCATCTCCTTAACATAAAAAAAAAGAATATTCATATACTTAAGTTACGCCAAAAAAGTGCTACAAAAAAATTATTATATTTTATTTTATATACACCGTGTTTTTTTTGATTTACGATAACTTCGGCATATTGTTAGGTACACGTATAGAAACTACGTGGTACATTAGATTTTAAAATATTGCAAAAAAAAAAAAAAAATTTTTAGAACAAAGTAATTAAATGTTGTGTCTTCAATCATTCTAAAAGGGTCTTTAGAGTTAACTCATAGTTAGTGTCAAATACGTCAAGTCAGCGTGACATACACACACACAAGTAAAGATAACACTTGACAGGTGCACGACCTAACAATTGAAAACTCTTTACTCATAATAGGTAATTAAAAGAAAATTGTTAGGTATCAATTAAGAGCCTTTTACATTAGTTTAACGTGATTAACTGATTAATTTTAATAATTGAATATCTTTATAACCGTACGAGTTATCATATGTCTGTCTTCGGGAAATTAGCTTAATTTGACTTGAAGAACGTGCCCTTAAAGTTATCGTAAATCAAAAAAAACACGGTGTATTTATTGTACCTACGTAACGTGGGGATGTTATTTTTTTTCGTTTACCCCATAGTGTTAGTTGTCCTTAGATAGGTCCTTCAATAATATTGCGGGTTTGTCACAATTTTTCGATTAAGGGATCTGTTTATGAAATATTAAGCTTTACAAATACTAAAAATCCGAAAAATATCCTAAATGAAAGCGCATTTAACGAATTGACATTCTCTTGCCCGGTGTTTTTGTTACTGAAAGGATATTTTTTTGGTAACGAAAGAGGAACTTTAATAGGATATTACTATTTAATCGAATTACTACATTGTTTCACATATCAAATTCCATAGACACCTCACTTTTGCACTAAGATCTGGATGCCGTCACAGCGTGGTGTACGTTTAATAATAATATTATTTATATGAGCCTCAACGCCAGCAAGTGCTTTAACATTAGATGCACTCGCAAAAGACTTCCCATCGTCGCGGAATACTATCTGGACAGCGTTGCACTCCAACAAGTTTATAGTGTTAAAGATCTTGGCGTTCATTTGGATTCCAAGCTTAATTTCATTATTAATTTTGACAGCGTAATACGGGAAAGCTACAAAATACTCGGTTTCATAAAGCGCATTTGCAAGAGTTTTAAAAACGTTTTAACTTTTTAGACCTTTTTTTTTTATGGAGAAGGCACACGAGCTCTGAGGCCATCTGATGGTAAGTGGAATCTGAGACCCATAGACATTTGAAATCTCAAGACTATAATCCTAAGACCTCAAATGCGCTGCCAACCCTGAGGACTAAGATGGAATGCCTCTATGCTAGTAATTACACCGGTTGTCTTATCCCCACATCGGAACACAACAATGTGAACACTGTTGCTTGGCGGGTGGTTAATGGATAAGATGGTGGTAGCGATCAGAAAGACCCTGCACAGGGTCCTACCACCACTAAACCACTAACTAACCTAAACTATTTAACTTATTAGTGCGCTCGCGTCTAGAATACTGCAGTCAAGTTTGGAATCCACTCTATCAGATCCACGTCAACCGATTGGCGAAAGTGCAACGATCTTACACTCGGTATCTAGTCCATAAGACCCTAAAATGCGGTATTGGTCGTCGTGTTGGTTATGAGGACAGATTAACACTTTTCAAAATGAACACACTGCAAGATAGACGCCGTTTTCTCGATCTGGTTTTTAAATATAAAATAATTAATAGTAAAATTGATACCCCTTATCTATTAGAACTGGTTAATTTTACAGTTCCTAAAACCAATACGCGAACATGTCGGCGTACTACGTTTCGTCCTGGTAGTACAAGAACCAAACTTGGAAAATCCTTGCCACTTTATCGCATTCAAAAGTCTTTTAACGATCCGGCTCTAGCTAATGACTTTGTGATTGACATCTTTCATGACTCCATACCTGTCCTGCGGCGTAAAATGCTTGATTCCCTGCTGACTTCGTGATTTCTTTTTTTTTTGTTTACATTTGTTCTATTAAATCTAGCATGTCATTAGTTGTACAATCTGTTTTGATAAATGTATGTATGTATGTAAACACCTTATTGTACAAAATAAAACAGAAAAAAAAATACAATGAAGATACCAGAAAATAATGTACAAAGGCGAACTTATCCCTTTAAGGGATCTCTTCCAGCTAACCCTTGAGGGATTGAGAAAAGTGAAAGGTTGTGCATCGAGTAGGCAAGTTTACAAATTTCTTTAGGATCAGTTCATACAAATAAGTCCTAACTAAAAACATAAAATTAACTACTTTCAAATACTTACATAAATATGCTAGACACAGAAATATATATTTATAGATCAATATACATACTTAAACTTACATAAACTACATTTATGTAAAGGACAGTTGATACAATATTTAATTTAGGAGCTAGGGTCAAGCCAAAACTTCATCAATGTTTTTGTGTAAATGTTTTTATTTTTACTTACTTATTTCGCTTCTTTGAATTTACATATTTTTTAAGAATGTGAATTTTATTGTAATCACTATTTGTTGTTTTTTGCTCTTAGTGTTAGTCCATAAATAGACTATGTAAATGCTGGCGCGTGCGCGTGTTATTGGCGCATAACCTTTAATTTGTACCCTTTATATATATCTAATCTTGTAATGTTTATGTGCTGTTGGCATGTCAAATAAATAAATAATAAATAATGTAGTCTGTCTATCTACAAACAGTCATTAATCCCTGGGCAAAAAATACCATACAAAGCCATAGCTGCTTTAAACATCCTTCCGGTTTTTTCTTGCTCTTAACGCTCTTACACGAGTCTTACAGACTTTACACGAACACGAAAAACGATTGAAGACTCCTACTGGGAATTACCTTACATCGTAGTTTTCGGATAAATTCGCGTTTATCTTCTTACAAAAATGTTTAGATAAACAAATAAACAGAGTTATTTACACATGAATAATCACAAACATGGAACAATAATTTAGGACTTTTTCAACATTTACATTTCTGGATGCTACAATCATATATGTATTTATTAAGTAAAGTATACTGTACCTGGAACTCCAATTCTTTACTTTCTTCAAGAACGACATGACACTTGCATAATTCCTAGGTGTGCGCACTTAAAATTTAGGAACACTTCCAACTTTGTTATCCTTTGTTACCATTAGCGCACTTTTTGGTGTTATTGAGGTTACGATGACTTAAAACTCACTGTATCATTTGAGTTGTTTCACTGACATTATGTAGCACTTCATTATGTTACATGAATTCATTATGACACAGTCTTAACATAATTTAGAGGTCCGCGTTGTCTTTTTTATCCATACACTTTTATTTTTCACTGTTTGTTATTTTGTTCATTTACGTAATATCTCTAAAAAAATACTTTCATATTTAGCGCCAAAAGTAAATGTATTTGGTTTATAAATCGCAGTTTTCTTTGGAAATAAACGATAGTCATAAACATTATAAAATTTTGTTATCATTTAAATTATAATCACAAAATTAAGAAAATAAACCAAGTGTAAACAATAATTTGACAAATAAAGCTGCTGTCTTTGAAACGTCAACGGATTACTAGGTAAACATTGTGCCAAAACTATATAAACTTTTTGTAGCATGGCTTACTGTGGGGAAAGGTACGTAATAGGGGGCATGCGTAAAAACAGAATTGAGTTACATTGACACGAATTAGGAGAAAACTTAAAAAAAAAATATATAAAACGCAATACACTAAGTTTTGACTTAAATATTGTTAAAATTTTAAAACTTCTTTAGGATTGAGGTTGTTTTTTTCGGCATCCTCATTTTAAATACGTAAAAATTTAATTCAATGATTAATTGGCTTAAACATAGTAATTTCTGAAATAAATGGAAATTTCCTTACAAGGTACAGCTGTGACATCATTCCTGTCGTCGATAGAGTGTTTTTGCAGGGGGTCTGAACTATGACTTTTAAAGCTTCATACCTTATGAAATAATAACACGACAACTGTTTCGCGTATACAGTTATCCATCTTTCATTACACATTTAAGAAAGAAATTATGCATGTCCCCTAGCCCTAGTAAAGTAAGGTTTCCGTATACTTGATGATGAAGCAAAGTATATAAAAAAACCCCCGATTTTCATAAAACCTAGTCTTTAACCACTAGTAGCTATTTATTTAAAAGAAACCCGATTCAAATTGGTTTGGCAGCTACGTTGCCCCGGACATATACAGGTACACACTGTAATAGTATATTGTTCAACAAGGGACTTAAGTTGGCCATTATGACACGAGATATTTATAAAGGCTTGTACTATTATTAGGCGATGGGCTTGCAACCTGTTACTAATACACTAGTAAACATCTCAGCCTACTTGTGCAAATTGTGGTTACAGAATTATTAACATGTCTTTAGGGTTGTTACTTGTTGGTAATTCTGGAGCTCTGCCTACCCCACTCTGGGAATGAAGGCGTGATGTTATGTATGTATGTATATTTATTCGAGTGTCATAATCATAATTGCTTTTTAGTCTCGAGTTAATCGCGCTCATTTTAACATCGATTGCGAAAAATATAAATGTCTTTAACATAGACACGTAAAAGTTACACCTTACTCGTACTAGCGCTATAGATTTTACTCTCAACCCGTCACTGTAATGCAGAAAGAGACACTAACAGGGTTGTTTTTGGAGTAAGAACTTAATTTCGTAAGGCCCGCCATCCTAGAAACAGGAAGATTTCCGTGATGGAAATTTGCATCTAGCAGCAACGTAATAAAGTTCAAAAGCGTTTGCTCTGTAATATCAATTTTAATTACTACACAAAGAAAATCCTCAAAGATTTTCAAAGGTTTTCACTTATAAACATACCTGGTATAACTCGGGGCAAGTTCTAGGGATTTGATTTGGTTATGACTTATGACACCATGAAAAAAGTAAACAGTCTTATAAAAGGTGAGGAAAATTCAATAACCAACATAAATGAGAAACTGGCTATAATTGGCCGCTCAAACTAATTATAATATTACCCGCACCTATCCTAATGATATTTGTTGTCTATGCACGTTCTTGGCAATGGACGGCGATAATAATAGACAGTAATACATATAAATGGAGCAGCCGCATTCTTAACGTCGAAAGAAAACAGTTTTTATTTCAGTTCGTCATCAGCCGCGTTGAACATCCACATAATGACCTTTATTGCGGTGGATAAAGCATCCATCACTCTCGCGCTCACTGTCAGTGTAGTGGTCAGAAAGTGACAGATGTTTCATGCGCGTTTATCCACATAGACAAACACGTCCATAATAGCTCCGCAGTATTCAATTCGGGATAAAATATAGCTTGTTCATTCAGGATATAAACTTGATTCTAAACTTTTCAGCGTAAAAATGTTGTAGGTTCCTAGTAGTTGTATTAATCAAGTAATCATTAAAAGATTTTCGTGTAAGGGTCCCCCCAAACCTATCGACGTGGAATCGGCGTTAGCTGATCAAAAACCTCTTTATATCTACGCAATAGGAGCGAAAAGACGTCGAATCGGCTCGGCTGACGTCGGCCGGCGACGGCGGATCCGAACGACGTCTTTTCGCTCTTAATGCGTAGACATAAAGAGTTTTTTGATCAGCTAACGCCGATTCCGCGTCGATAGGTTTGGGGAGACCCTAAATCAGTTTGGCTTTCTCTGAAAGAACCTAACGCATAAGACAAGATACTTTGATTAACAATACGGCGAGGTCGGGCAAGTGCATGAACGGGACTAGTGCGACCATCCATATATTTTTTTGGTTCCGTAGTCAAACTAGGAACCCTTATAGTTTCGCCATGTCCGTCCGTCCATCCGCAGCCTAGCGCAGAGACTCTTAGTACTAGAAAGCTGTAATTTGGCATGAATATGCATATTAGTCACGCCAACACAGTGGTACAATTAAATGTAATATAAGAAAAGTATTAGTTTACCTCCCCTACACATAACGTGGGGATGTATTTTTTTTCTCGTCTACTCTATAGTGTGGGGTGTCGTTGGATAGCTCTTTCAAAAAGGCTACGAGTTTGTGATAACAGTTGTTTATGAAATTAGACTCAAGTGTGTGTGTGTCACAATAGTCAATATCTGGAATAAACTTAAATAAAAGAACATGTAACGAATTTTAAAGAGAAATTATCACGACTAAGTAAATATCATTGCTTCTTGAGATACAGGCTATTAAAGTGTTTATACCTACTAAAATCATCTAAGACGCCACCAATTGACTTTAAATAGAAAATTAGTTATTACTTGTTGATTTTTATGTTTGTAGTATTTAACGGCTTCGGAACCCTACACTGAGCATGGTCTGACATGCTCTTGCCCGGTATTTTAGCCTAGGGGCATTTTTTAGGAGATATTGTGGGATTGACGCACTTGCCCCGTAGACGCATTTGCCCCACTTGACCCTTACTCGACTAGATAACCGGTCGCAGAACAAACAATAAAACTAAGACCTCACTTCAAAATGGGATCTTATTTTAATTGACCCTCTGCAACTGTGGTGACTTTTTTAGAAACATTCTACTGAGGTGGAGTCTGTCAGACGTCATTTTTGACAAAACATAGAACAAATACTAATGGGTCAATGATAAGTATTGTTTATTAAGTGTATAGCATGATTATTTAATTTTCGAGTGAAATTTGTACTAAGCATGTATGTGAGCTTCTAAATAAAAAAAATTACGTTAATTTGAACAAGGTAAAAAAACTGGAGTTTTTAACATAGGTTAGCTTATAATGCCCCGAGTCTTTAGGAGAGGTTGCTGAGCGATACAGACCTATTTCACGCTAGAAAGCGATTTTTTTTGACGTCACGTCAGTCGCAGAGGGTTAAAAAAAAAAAAAATAAGCCTAAAAAAAATAAAAAAATAAATAAAAAAAAAAAAAAAAAAAAAAAAAGTAAAATTAAGCCTTGCGTTTATGAGATAGGACTTAAATTTCAATATTTCAGTTTGACAATGACTCTGACAAGTATCTATGTTTATACAGGTTGCTCTAGGACACTTTTCTAAGAGAATTGTATTGAGCCCGGTGTCCATTGGCAAACCTGGGTACCGTTACCAAAAAAGTTAACTCGTTAAAGTTAAACGTTAAAGCGTTACATTACGGAAAACTTCACGCAGGTTAACGTTAATCGTTAATACATTAACACATAATAAAAAAAAGAATGGCATTAGTGATCTACTTATGAAAAACCAAAAAAGACGTGTATAATTGGAGTTTGTAATTTAGTCATCTGGCATAATGTGGACATTCCCCTTCATGAACATTAGTAGGATTGAAGCTCTCGTCTGAAAGTTTTTTACCAGCAAAATTCTTTGAAACCGTTTTACTGGAATGTGATATTTGACCTGCCTACATACCACATTATAATATAGGTAACTTGCAACTTAAAATTAATAATTATGTCAAGGGGCAATCTCACACAAATTGACCTAGTCCCGAACTAAGCTATAAGCTTGTACTATGGGAACTAGACAACGATTAACTAACTAATAAAGAGAAATACATATTTATAGATTTGTTAGATCAATTTCCCTTGCAATTTCTTAGTAGCAGAACTTTAATTTGCCTTTCCAAATCTAGAAGTCAAAGTAATACCAATGCAAAAAAAAATGTAAGTACTTTTTGTTTTTGGGCTAATATAGCTAAAAGGGAAAGTCGTGTTAGTGAAACTTCAGATTAAATCTATACTTAAACCAGTTGCCCTAGTCAAAACAGATACAAGTCGACGAAGCTCACAATATAACATCAATTAATCTAATCAGGGATTATAATAATATCGGTGCTGATGACGTCAAAATGACAAAATGTTTAGGTACCTATTAACTGGTACAACAAATAAAAAAAATAAAAAATATCAGTGTCAAAATAGCAGTATATTTTTTTATACCATTTCATATTGAAATGTTAAATTGAGTCACTATTCATTTTTGATGAATTCGGCGGGTATTGTTTAAAATAATAGGTACTGCCAGATTAGAATATAATCAATCATACAAATTGTTATTACAACATGAGAACAGTTTATTTTCACGATAGGTATAATCCACGGCACGTAAGTAAAAACCAACATGGCCGCTACTGCGCAGGTAGGTAGTTTCGACTGTACTCCCAGGCGAAAGCGGTGCGTGCGCGGGGTGGCGGAGGTGAGAAGCGACTCCCGCCCCGCTCTCCCCACAGGTACCCTAGAATCGACTTCTGCGCAGTTTTTACTTACATGCCGCGCATTATAATGTTACTCTAAAATTTTCCTTCAAACTGAATTTAAAAAAAAAATACTTCAAATCCAAACTGGAACCTGAGGATTGCCCTGCTTTGTCCAACTAATTTATTTTACTGAAATATTTCTCTACAACAAATATTTCTATAGCGGTATTGTGATTTGTGTTTAAACATTATACAGTATTATTTTCTTGCTGAAGGCCTTTCTAACTTGTATGTATTTTTAATTGAATATTTTCCTCCGATATTCGTTTAAGTATACAATATTTATTCGTTTACACTTTTCATCCACACATTGCTGGCTCCTTTTACCTACATATCCACTATAAATTGGTGAAATAACTATTTTAGTGCTAGCTTGATGTTTATTTTTTTGCTATGTGTGTGCTGAATAAATATTTTTCTTTCTTTCTTTCACTATGAATTCAGAAACTTTGAAATGGTTTTATGCAAAACCGGTTCTGCGATAAACGGACTAAATTTCAACCTTTCATGAATGGTCTTTCGTTTTTAATCACCCCATATGCCAAGTGACGTCATCGGCACTAAAAGTACGAACCCTGTTAATAATCAATGATCGGCGACTGGTAACATTTTATGTCACTTACACGTCAAACGTAATAACTATTATGGATGAGCCTGTGTTGATAAAAAAAAAAACTCACTGATTTTAATTTGCTTATAATAAATGATCATAATTCATTCTATATTTCTCTTTTTACATTAAGAATCCATTTATGTATGAATGACCTTTCTACATCAACATATTTTATCGTTATCATTAAAGCTTCTAACAAATTCGTAATTTTCAAGATATAAAATGTGCACGCATGTTAATCATGTTATACGTTCTTCGAAAAATTGTTACCGGTCATCGATCACTAATAATAAATAATTATATCGTCACTACTTTGAAAAAACCTCGTATCTCATTTATCGTGATGTACAATTTTAAACTTATTTCTCTTCATATTTAAGTTTAAAATAGTGCACCACGAAATATGATATACGAGGTTTTTTCAAAGTAGTGACGGTATAATACATCATAGGCTTTTTCACTTGAACCTCGTAAGACTTGTATCCTTTCTACTAGGACCACAGACCACGGATGTATAAGGCCACAGTTAAAACCGCACTGCAGTGTGTACACTGTCCAGGGAGCAGTACTCGAACTAGATGACAGTACTGTTAGAGGAAAAAGTGGCGCGGGAAAAATATTTGGACGACGATAGGGTACCTCGTTAATATACATACAAACATAACATCACGCCTTCATTCCCAGAGTGGGGTAGGCAGAGCTACAGAAATACCAACAACTCTAAAAACACTTGTTGATAATTCTGTAGCCACATCTTGCACAAACAGGCTAAGATGTGTACCTACCGATGTATTAGTGAAAGTTTCGTCAATAACTGGCCACTTAAAATACAAATATACAATAGACATAAAAAAAACTCGTCGCGTTACTAAAATGAAATATTCTCAAACAAATCTTTAATTTTGTGTGATACACTAATTTTCTTTTCTAATTTCTCAATTTTTCCGACAGAAGCTTGTTATCGTTACTCACCTAAATTTATAATAATTTAAACTGTATAAGTCGTTAACATGATCTTGTTCGATATTTTAAAAGAACGTGATGATTACAATGTGTCCAAATATACGTTAAATAAACTAATATTTCTTTCGTGTGGTTGCCGGGTTAGAAATGTTAGAATAGTGCCACTCCATGTCTTCATCATGTCGTAAGAGGCGACTAACGGCCGAACCCTACCTATATTCAAACCGCGGATAGATAAGACTTACTTCGGGTTGAAATTTGACATTTGCCCTTACAAAATGTGTCAAATTTTAATCCGAAGTAAGACCATCTGTCCGCGGTTAGAATATAGGGTTCGGCCGTTAGGGAATAAAGGCTTGTAGTACTGTTAGGCGATGGGCTTGCAACCTGTCACTAATACACTGGTAAACATCTTAGCCTAACTGTGCAAAATGTGGTTACAGAATTATCAACAAGTTTAAAGTTGTTGGTATTTCTGTAGCTCTGCCTAACCAACTCTGGGAATGAAGGTGTGACGTTATGTATGTATGTAACTAGCTGGCCAAAGCTTTATATTGTAACACTTTTCCCCCCAAGTGTATCGCACCGACACCGAATTCAACTCAGTTAAATCAGATAAAGGCGTAAAGCGTGTTATTCTAGAATAATAACATGGTGGCCAAACCCCAAAATACGAATTTAACGACTTTACGACTTATAATTCATTTTACTCGACACGGACACGACACGATTTAAGACATGTTTTAACAAGAATCGTAACATAATATAGGTACTTACAGGGTAATTTTTTTATCAGTGCACAAATTTTAACATATGATTTTGTATCGTTAATATAATATATTACAACAATAAAACGAGTTTAAAAAAATATTTTTTTGTTGCCAATTGTTCTCTTTTACCTTCTCGTGTGGACACAAAGTCACACTAGAAACGATGACATGGGTTGTCAAGCTGTAGGTATGCGATACACTGTATTGATATTCGAAATTTGAAATTTCATGTACAGCTTATCAGACAACAAGCCCCTCTTCTACTGATATTCTAAATTTGAAATTTCATTTATTAACTTACTTAACAACACTCCCCTCTCCTCGCACCCCTGCATTAGAGGGTCCATGAATATCGTTAATTTAGTGGAATCATTGAATCGGCAATATCTCTAATATTTTTTAAGCTAGAGTAAAAACAACACATGTGTTATTGATTAACAATAGCGAAGCAAATATAAAAATTTGTGCACCTATTAAAATCTTACCCTGTATAAAGTTCAAAATACATAATGTTTCATAATACATATTGGTCATAATATATAATTTTATTTTTTCTGAAACCGTTAACTTTCAGGGTTTTTAAAAGGCCGTTGTATAAAACCCATTAGGTTAGGTTAGGTTTGTTTTATAACAATCCGGAAAAGATTACGGTTTCAGAAAAATAAGCTTTATATATTATGTACCTATTTTGAACTTTATATACCGTTTTAACAAGCTGTCCAGAGGACCAATTTTTGAATGTCACTGATGAGCTTCAAAATACTCGTGACTAGGATAATCACGAGCAAACGTGACCAAAATTACTTAGAATAGAAATTGGGGAGTAAATGGAACGGTGTTAATTAATACGGTAACCTAGTCTATTCTCGTAAGACCCAACGGCCTAAATTTAGGACATTTGTCAAAGTGACTTTAGACTTTAGTTGACTTACACAAGGTTCTTTTTTGAACTAGTAAAATTTGACGTGGGCCTCAGGAGGATAACGGAATTAAATATTTATAATCAGGGATTCACGATATTTTATATTTTCGGTCAAAACTAAATTGGGTTGTATAGGTTAAAACTGATTAATTGATAAAGATAATTTAATATGTTTAATTATGTTCCACTGTTCCGTTTACTGGATGGAACGGTGTTATTTAATATGAAAAACTGCCGGATTTAACCGAATTAATTGTAATAACTAAGTAGGCATTCACGACAAAATTTACCTATCAATTGATCAACGTTATCTTTCGATTACTGCAAACCATACATTTGTACGTACATTAAACTGGCTTTTTTCGGACACACACTTTTTGTCTGTCAAAAGCCAGTTTAACGTACAAATGTACGGTTTGAAGTTATATACCAAAAGATAATTTTGATCAACTGACTAGATAATTTTTGTCGTCAATGCCTAGTTATTTAAATGTATTAGGTTTAAAAACCGTATTTATTTTTTATTAATTAACACCGTTCCATTTACTCCCCAAACTACCCAATTGTGACGTCATTGCGACAAGAATCCGGGGTCTAGTTATAACTTATTGATGTTTGTACCTAGTACTTAATGGCTTTGGAACCCTACACTGTGTATGGTCCGACATGCTCTTGCCCGGTTTTTTTTATCGCATCTACTGTCTCAATAAAGAATTTGAATTTGAATCGTGTTAATTGACAATTCAATAAGCTTACTCCGTTACAAGCATAAAACGTTATTGTTTCGTAGAAAATTAGCATCGCCAGATCGCACGGTGTAAATGCATTAATAACGAGTTTTTAATACGCATTTGAATCAGTGTTTACTTCGAAATTTTTAGCTTACTTGTATTGACTTTTTTTTTTATGTTAAGGAGAAGGCACACGAGCACTCAGGCCACCTGATGGTAAGTGGAATCTGAGACCCATAGACATTTGAATTCTCAAGACTATAATCCTAAGACGAGCGATGCCAACCCTGAGGACTAAGATGGAATGCCTCTATGCTAGTAATTTCACCGGTTGTCTTATCCCCACACCGGAACACAACAACGCGAACACTGTTGCTTTGCGGGTGGTTAATGGATAAGATGGTGGTAGCGATCCGGACGGACCCTCCACAGGGTCCTACCACCGCTAAAGACTTGACTTTACTTTATACAAAAAAAATATACCAAGATGGCGTCTGACTTCATAAACGTGTGTTCGCTTTTTGTACACACTTTATTTTCCATCCGTCCGTCTGTATGTCAAGAGTGTCAAGACCTTTTATCTCGGAATCACGTACCGAGATAGTAGAGGTATCGAGTTGCAATTTTTTTGTTTGCGATTCCAAACTTATTTGCAGTTACGGAACAGTACGGAACCCTCGGTGCGCGAGTCCGACTTGCACTTGACTGGCTTTTAAGTACTCGACGTGTTTTATATTCATCGCCCGAACACTATGTGGGTATTTCCCAATAGCTCTTGTATAATGTATGACATGTATGACAGTTGTAACGCATAATGCCTCATGCCACGCGTGCATCAAACAATAGGTCGTTAAAATTCAGCGTTTTCTTGTAGTTCTCTTAAGGAAAATGAAACTATGAGTTAATATAGTTGTAAATTGTGTAAGATGTCACACGTGCGGTGGTTTCAACCGTCGTTATTGTCTTTGACGTAGCTTTCAATTGGTAAAAGATTTTACAAAGTCGGTTTATTAGATCCAAAGATTACCCCCTACAAACTCACAAACTTTACCTCTTTATAATATTCGTTTTGTTAAGACAAAAGCACCTATTATGGACAATGCTCCAGTGATGAACATTCACATTTTTTTAAATAAAAACTTGGCAATTTCATTTTTTTATTCCCGTATATTTTCAATTATAATCTTATTGTAACACTGAAAGCATATCAATACATACATAACATCACGCCTTCATTCCCAGAGTGGGGTAGGCAGAGCTACAGAAGTGCCAACAACTCTAAAAAGACTCGTTGCTAATTCTGTAACCACATTTTGCACGATCAGGCCAAGAGGTTTACCAGTGTATTAGTGACAGGTTGCAAGCCCATCGCCTAACAGTACTACAAGCCCTCATTCCCTTAGTCGCCTCTTACGACATCCACGGGAAGACATGGAGTGGCACTATTTTAAGCATATCATTTTCTGTAGCTAATACGTATTTATGGAATACCTCATAACTGGAGCACTGTCCGTCCATAATACCTTACTTTTGTCAATGTGTTGTGCTAATTTTGCAATGACCTTTATTTCTCTCTATCTCTGTTTTATAATATAGTGTGTGGAGAGGTAATTAAAATGTAACCCGCCAAGGCGTGGCCCGCCTGGCTGCGATTTTAACCGCTGTTTAACCAAGGTCAGTCACGAAATAGACATTGTGTCTTTACAATATAATACAGGCTATCTGATAAACGGGGGAAAGAAATTATGAGCCTTTCCTTTACATTTTTGGAAATCGACGTTCCCACTAACCAAAGACAAGAAATAATCAATGGAAGTTGATAATTCGCTCATTGAATACAAAACGGACACATTCCAAAATTTGTTTTTCATTGAAAATCTTATACACAGCATACAATTTTAAATGCAACACTAACTGGGCCGATTCTATTGCGTTATAACGATATCGCCTTTGACGTTTTTTAGAATCGTTAATGTCACAGTCGCCATTATTGTAAATGACATAATTAAGAGTTATCAAAACGTTGACAATACGGAAATACGTCAAAAACGATATCGTTATTACCGTGTAGAATCCCAGCCCTGATTTTGAAACGTGGCCGTTTTGTATTCAATTAACGAATTATTATGAGATGAACAAAAGTGGTCCCAGAAATAAAACATTGTAGAAAGTTCGCGATTAATGGACGAGTCATATATATATCACGGGACAATCTCACACAAATTGACCTAGTCCCAAACGAAGCTCTAGGCTTGTACTATGGATACTAGACAACGATAAACACACTTAGATAGAGAAATAAATACTTAAATACATAGAAAACATCCAAGACTCAGGAACAAATACTGATGCTACTGCTGATCACACAAATATCTGCCCTAACCCGGATTTGAACCCGGGACCGCTGGCTTCGGAGGCAGGGTCACTCCCAACTAGGCCAACGTGTCGTCGAATTTTGAACCGTGGCCGTTTTGTATTCATTGAACGAATTATTATGAGCAGAGATTTCTGAGGCACGAATAAAATGCCCCTAGGGACTTCCTAACGATAATAATTTATCGATAAATTGTACTTTCTTATGACAGTTAATTATGTATGACTATGAGATAACGCATAATAAGAACGTGCAATTTCCATACACAATAACTCAAAACTTGTGGCATAAGCATAACGATAAAAATAATGATTAACCATTTATAATATTTTCAAGTTTGAGTCTTTTCCATGCATTTTTCTAAAACTGAGCAGGTATTATATTAGAGTATACTATTATGCTCCACAATGTCATAGAATTTACCTAAATTTGCCTTAGTTGCAAGGCACTCTTGGTTTAAGTTTATTTTGTATGGAAACCGATTGAATTGCATCCATGGTTAGTGATCAGCATTTTAGTTAATTTCTATTTAATCCGGTGAACGTTAACTATCTACTATGACACTTTATAAAAAGTATTTGAAGCAGTTATCGATAAATTTAATATCGGAAGGAAGTCCCTAGTCATTTTTTTTTTTTTTTTTTTATGTTAAGGAGAAGGCACCCGAGCACTCAGGCCATCTGATGGTAAGTGGAATCTGAGACCCATAGACATTTGAACTCTCAAGACTATAATCCTAAGACCTCAAATGCGTTGCCAACCCTGAGGACTAAGATGGAATGCCTCTATGCTAGTAATTTCACCGATTGTCTTATCCCCACACCGGAACACAACTATGCGAACACTGTTGCTTAGCGGGTGGTTAATGGATAAGATGGTGGTAGCAATCCGGACGGACGAATTGATGTTTTGCCACAAAAACTTCTATGTCAGTTATGAGATAAACAAAAGTGGTCCCAGAAATAAAACATTGTTGCCGAGGGTAGAAAGTTCGCGATTAATGGACGAGTCATATAGAGCACGAGTCCATAAATTGCACTTTCAGCTGAGAAATAGGTACATAGTGCTTTTCTCAACTACAGCGAGGACATAAAAGATTATTTAGCAACTATTAAAAAACCGACTGAGCTAAATTTTGGTAGAGACTTTTTTTTTTTTTATGTTAAGGAGAAGGCACACGAGCACTCAGGCCACCTGATGGTAAGTGGAATCTGAGACCCATATACATTTGAATTCAAAAGACTATAATCCTAAGACCTCAAATGCGATGCCAACCCTGAGGACTAAGATGGAATGCCTCTATGCTAGTAATTTAGACTTTGGTTACCTACACCAGTAGAAGGGCGTTTTCCAAAAAAATATTTATATTTAAGGCCGATAAATAACAATGGTGTTTTGTCCGTGACGTCACGAAAATTAGTCATAATTTTATATACTGTCGTCATAAGCCAATTAAATAGTTGGCATTTCAAATTGAATAAGCATGGCAGATTCAAACCTCACCTGTTAGTAATATGGTCGAACTTGCTGCAGGAGTTTTGTCTGAGATGCCACTATTTCTCTTAAAGCAGTAATAGTTAATTTTCGTGACGTAACGTTACCGTTGTTAATTGTAGTCCTTAACTATAGGTACGTTTTGAAAAACGCCCGGAAATAAAGTGTCAAAACGGGTGTTGCCAAAGTGGGTCTTCATTAACCCCATTTTTTTTTTTATGTTAAGGTGAAGGCACACGAGCACTCAGGCCACCTGATGCTAAGTGGAATCTGAGACCCATAGACATTTGAATTCTCAAGACTATAATCCTAAAACCTCAAATGCGTTGCCAACACTGAGGACGAAGATGGAATGCCTCTATGCTAGTAATTTCACCGGTTGTCTTATCCCCAAACCGGAACACAACAATGCGAACACTGTTGCTTGGCGGGTGGTTAATGGATAAGATGGTGGTAGCGATCCGGACGGACCCTGCACAGGGTCCTACCATCACTAAAACCACACAACCATGTGTGCTAAAAGTTATTCAAGGTCAAAGTCTAAAATTTCCGGTTTTTTATTTATCTCAAAAATGGAATTACACTCACACACTTACACGCTAGAATCGCCTAAAGGTAGTTTATGATCAGTTTTGTAAAGACGATCAGTAAAATCACTAGCATAGAGGCATTCCATCTTAGTCCTCACTCCTCAGGGTACGCTTGTTAGCGTTCTCTACGCCATATTTTATCTCATCATTCTTGCAGATGGATCCTTTCGGATACACTTCGAGCCCTTTAGAATCTTTTGTGAATTTACCCTCTTACACACTCAGCTGTTCGAACGTGCAGGTTTCCTCACGATGTTTTTCCTTCACCGTAAGAGCATCGGGTAATGTACTTAAGTTAGAAAAACTCATAGGTACAAGGTGTCCGCGGGGGTTCGAACTCAGTACCTTACGATCACGAGTCAACCCCCTAAGCCACTAGGCCACCGACGCTCTCTCTCAAAGCAATAAATAAGATTCTGTAAAAAATAAAAGTTGAGACAAGCTCTTGAATCAAAACCAACTCGATGAGTCCAAACTCGATGGATCTACGTTAAGTACGGAGATCCTGTCGCCAACTTCCGACTCCAGCATCAGATCAGCTCCATGGCAACAGCATATAGCATTGTTACGCGATATACATATGTATTCAAAATTTCAGCTCAATCGGAAACCGGGAAGTGAGTCAAATTAAGAGATGGTGAAACTAAATAAAAGCTTGTAAAAACACGTGATACTAACAAGAAAACGAATTAAAACTAATTAGCATTCCGTAATTATGTAGATAAAAGATAAAACATAGATAAAGGTCTACGTAAGTGTTTTAGTTATCAACAATTTGCGGAAAGTGACATTTCCTTAACAACCTCAGACAATTGCGGCTTCGAATTTCAGTGATAATAATTCTTCAACGGCCGTATTGGTGGGTGAATTGCAAAAATATTGTACATAAATAGTAAAGGCGCTAATTGATGTCAATGTTTAATAAACAAATGTTTAATGTTTAAAGAAACAGAAAAAATACTTTCAGTGCTTTAACTAATTAAATACCTACTGACTAACCCGCGCACACACACACACGCAGGCACGCACGCACGCATGCACGCACGCACGCACGCACGCACGCACGCACGCACGCACACACACACACACACATACACACACACACACACACACACACACACACACACACACACACACACACACACACACACACACACACACACACACACACACACACACACTCACATGCCCATTTGTACGTATTCATACAGGCCTTCTTTCTTTCCTTCTCCAGACTAATTTATATCTCTAAACGGTAATCATATAAATTACATATAAAAATTAATATAGAAATATTGTAAAATTCTTTGACGTCGGATAAACATTTTCTGGTAACTATGTATAGTGCCACTCTAGGAGACAGGCCAAGCCTAGTGTAGGTGACACAGAAAAAAAATCTATACTGTCTTGTAAATTTTGTGCAGTGTTTAGTACTTAACCACTTGTATTTCAATTTAAATATGTAAATTGAGTCACTGTAATAATAATAAATATATATTTGATTTTGATTTTTTCAATAGGTATTTTTCCTTTGTGTAACGAAGATTAACCATACAATTGCATGACTAATTTTCGTCACACAAAGGAAAAATATTTTGTTTCAATTAAACTTTGACATCAATCTTTAACTTTGTACAATATTTTTGCAATTCACCCTGATAATAAAAATAAATAAAAATGATTACGAATTAAGCTTCAAACGAGTTCCATAATCCTATGTCGTCATAACATCATCAATTGACGATACGTTGGCCTCGTTGGTAGTGACTTTGCCTACGAAGCCTAGGTTCCCGGTAAGGGCAGAATTTGTGCAAGCTCGAGTATTTGTTCTGGAGTCTTGGATGTTTTTTGTGTATAGGTATATAACCGCCTGTTGTTTACCTGGGTCTTCTAAATTGTGCAAATTCTGTGTAATGTTTTTGTTCGGTGGACAATAAAGTGTTTTATATTGTATTGTATTGTATAAGTATTATATTTCTCTACACTGGGTGATTTTGGGGTCATAATCCGGAATGGCCAAAAGTGAATAAGATGGTCATACTGAACAACCTTTCCGATGGGACCAAACACGAAATCGACAAAAAAACAACAGCTATTCCATACATTAACAGTGAATTAATTGAGAGTTAATGTATGGAACAGCTGGTTTTTTTTTGGCGATTTCGTGGTTGGTCCCACCGGAAAGGTTGTTCAGTATGACCATCTTATTCACTTTTGGCCATTCCGGATTATGACCCCAAAATCACCCAGTATAAGTAACTATAGATCGTTGTCTAGTACCCATAGCACATGTACATAGGCGATTGGCATGCATTTTAATAACTATTTAACGGCTCCGAGCGTCCAGTGGCGCCCTCATTCTGTTTATTGTGTTTTCTAATAAACTAAAGTATTATCTTAAAATCTAAGAGCGCTTTACTGTTGTACAAATGAATACGCAATATATAGCATACATGACACAGTTTAATAACCTTTAACCTTCGTGTAATCAACTTAACGGAAAAAGGTGGCCACTTTTTCCCGTTAAGTTGCTCACTCACAGTTCAATTGTCGTTAAGTTATATATATTCTCTATAAATTATGTATTCATTTGTACAACAGTAAAGCACTCTTAGATTTTAAGATAATACTTTAGTTTAATAGAAAACACAATAAGAGAAAGAGGGCGCCACTGGACGCTCGATGCGCTCTTAATCTTATAACGAGGACAGTAAGGTACATTTTGCAACATGATTTTGTTGGTTACGCGGTATAGCAATATCAATAGTGGGCGGACGGGTCTCCCTCGCGATCCCTAACATCGTTTGTCCTAAAATCACTTGCCCGAACTGTTTTGCTCTAATGGGCATTAGCCCTAATGATCAATTGCCATAACAATCATTTTTCATAATGTAATGATTGCCCTAAAACTCATTTGCCCGAGTATTTTTTACCATAAGTATTAATATACCTAATGTTATTTGGCATATTCCTCAAAATCCCTATTGTATTTATAATCGATGTATAATATATATGTGTGCATGAGCGAGCAAGCAAGACCTTCCTGGGCAAAACCGACTCGGCAAGGTTAGGTTAGAAGGCTATGGCGTGAGCGAAGCGCAGCGAGCTCCCGCCTTAGCCATCGAGGTAATTTTTTTTTGACATCCCTTGAAAAAACTATGCTAATATTCTCCGTTTTTGGGGCTTAAAATAAGGCAGGGAGTACCTATAGTGCAAGAACAAAACAACTTGAATTTACCTCTGTTTGAAATTTTACATTAATAACTTGAATCCTGTCGTGCCAGACTTAGACGACACGGATGGCACATAACGTTAGGATGAAGAATCAATATGGCAAGTGATGTTAGGAAATAAAACATTATGGAAAAAAAAATCATCCATACGATGTTAGGAATCCTAAAGATAGGCCATGTGAGCGTTAGGACAAGTGAACATTATGACATACAACGTTAGGGATATATAAAAATAGGTTAAAAAACTTTAGGGATTCAGATATAGATCCGGGCGGACAACGGATGCTAATTACGTCAAAGTCATATCAAACGATATAGGTCACATGGATATGACTACAATTGGTTTAAAAAAGAGAACATAACTGCAAATTAGTTATACATAATTTCATTGTTGTAGTAAATAATCAATTGTAAGAAGCAGACCCCGTACATTTGGTGCCGTTGACACGAAGTCGACGTCACTCTGCATAAAGGCTGATTCAAATTAGTTTGATCATAGTTATTTATTACATAATAACCTCTTTAGTAAATCTTTATCGTAATTAAAAATAAACGAAAATAAGATATAAAACGTCATTGATTGACTTTGATTGTCATTCACCTAGAAAATTAAATAATATAAACTAAAATAGTTACTGAAATGCAACACAAAATATATATTTTTATTTATGTGGGTTTTTATGCTTGACGACACGCTAGCCTAGTTGGTAGTGACCCTGCCTTCGAAGCTAGGGGTCCTGGGTTCAAATCCCGGTAAGGGCAGATATTTGTGTGATGAGCACGAGTATTTATTCCTGAGTCTTGGATGTTTTCTATGTATTTAAGTACATATTTCAATATATAAGTAAGTTTATCGTTGTCTAGTACCCATAGTACAAGCCTAGAGCTTAGTTTGGGACTAGATCAATTTGTGTGACATTGTCCTGTGATTTATTTATTATTTATTTATTTATTTATTGATATGTTTTAGAATATTACAATTTGGTAACTTAAATTACCGCTAGTGTTATAAAACAACATCCTGTATATGAAATTACGTCACTTTTACTCCAGCGTCACCAAATGTGCGGGGTCTAGTAAAGTAATAGATACAAACACTTAATAGTCTCAAGACTCTCAGTAGGAGATAATTTACACGTGGCCAGTACATTCTTAAAATACGAATTGTGTACTATGGAGCATATAGGTATTATGCAATTACTGTTATATGAATAACAAATACTGCATATATTTTATACCTAAATACATATTACCCGAAATTTAATCAAAGTCTTATCCATCTTGTGCTTTCGTCAGCATATTGCATCCATCGTCCGTCCTTTAAATATCACGATGTTCGTAGTTTTGGATATTTGTAACGAATAAACTCAAACATTAATGGACCCTTTTCAAAAAATCTTTCACCATTAGAATACTACATTATCACCAGAGAGTGGAATTCTCATGGCAAAAATTTAAATGTCATAGGGATAGAGCAGTATCTTATCGACTATCGACAAGTAACCCGTGTAACAATAGTGCCTCTCCATGTCTTCCTGTGGATGTCGTACGACGGGACTAAGGGCTTGTAGTGCGGTTAGGCATCAATAGGTACAAAT
This sequence comes from Acleris holmiana, assembly GCA_949316455.1. Taxonomy (NCBI): domain Eukaryota; kingdom Metazoa; phylum Arthropoda; class Insecta; order Lepidoptera; family Tortricidae; genus Acleris; species Acleris holmiana. Next base: position 6,363,708 of record OX438791.1, on the reverse strand, counting down.
ATCTGCCCTTAGCGGGATTTGAACCCAGGACCAATAGCTTCGAAGGCAAGGCCACTACTAACTAGGCTAGATGTGGTTGCCGGGTTAGAATAGTGCCACTCCATGTCTTCCCGTGGATGTCGTAAGAGGCGACTAAGGGAACAAGGGCTTGTAGTACTGTTAGGTGATGGGCTTGCAACCTGTCACTAATACTAGTAAACCTCTTAGCCTGTTAGTGCAAAATGTGGTTACAGAAATATCAGTAAGTCTTTAGAGTTGTTGGTATTTCTGAAGCTCTGCTAACCCCACTCTGGGAATGAAGGCGTGATGTTATGTATGTTTGTATGTTGAATGTCGTAGATTTAGTTTTCACAAAAGAGTTTTGAGTTTTTAGTACTAATAGTGAAAGAAGTTTAGAAATGGTCCGGTAGTTTTTGAGTAGGTATCGTTACAAACGTTCAACACAACAAATCTTTCCTCAATATAAGATTAAGTAGTTATTAAGATGCAGTCGTTCTAACATTCTTAGTTCTTTAGACAATCCAATGACTCTTAAAAACATTGACAGGATGTTGTGGATTCTTGCACTATGCCAGTTAGATGTTGTCTCAACACCATCTCTTTTGGCCTCGGTGTTTTCATAGTAGAGCGTTTCATGGGTCAAACATCCTGTTCATAGCTGTAACCTTCACCCTGTAGCGGGACCCAAAGGTTAGCTGTTCTTCTTGCTTACAGTTTGAAGTGTGCCTATAATCCGACTATCAAAAAATGCCCGTTCGGTGATAGAGACAAAACGTGGAAATCTGTTCTTTTTCCTCATACACGAATCGCAATAAAGTTCGCAGTATCTTTCTCTGTCAAAGCGCCTTTGCACTAATATGTGACGTTACTTATAAGGCCAACCGTGGAATACCATAGCGATATCTATAACTAGGTTAGGCAAACTGAGATTTATACAGATTCTTATGCGACCGTTGAACCGTGGGCGGTGGAGCGCGTATCGTCTAAATATAGATTCAGCCTAGATCTTACCTTGATTTAGCCGTCAAGATTATAAGAGATACTTAGCTCAGGAATTAAAATTATCAGACAAACTAAACTGGATAATTACCAATGATCGGAATAGGTAGTGCAATTTCGCGAGACTTCGGTGCGTAAGTTTAGTATGGATATAGCTTGTAACCCCGGGATTACATTCGCAAAGTGTTAAAGTTTGTGTATAATTTAGAAATATTATTAAAATATGTTTTTAATGATAATTTTGCTGGCATAGAATATCGCATTGACGAAATATGTAGACACTTGCAATGACAAAAAGTAAAAAGTATTTACAATAACATTATTTTTTAGATTTTTCGCATGTTCCCATTAAACTTCGATTAAGGTCATGTCAAGAAAATATTCTTTGAAATAATACGAATCCCGGAATTTGGGGTCTTATCCATATTAAGTATAATGTTTAAGGTCATTCACCCGAAATTGCACTACCTATTCCGATCACTGATAATTACCGTCCTGGATCTATTAAACCCTTATACGAGTAGTTTCCCCGTGTCCATCCCAGCGCCTCTCCTAACTGCTCACAAAAGCTATTTTATTTTTAGGGTTCCGTAGTCAAACTGGAACCCTTATAGTTTCGCCATGTCTGTCCGTCCGTCCGTAGCCTAGCTCAGAGACTCATACATACATACATAACGTCACGCCTTTATTCCCAGAGTGGGGTAGGCAGAGCAACAGAATACCAACAACTCTAAACTTGTCGATAATTTTGTAACCACATTTTGCATAGTCAGGCTAAGATGTTTACCAGTGTATTAGTGACAGGTTGCAAGCCCATCGCCTAACAGTACTACAAGCCCTTATTCCCTTAGTCACCTCTTACGACATCCACGGGAAGACATGGAAGTGGCACTATTCTAACCCGGCAACCACACGGGGGTAAAGACTCAGAGACTCTTAGTAGTAAAAAGCTGTACTTTGGCATGGATATACATTTAAGTCAAGCCAGGTGTTCAAAAAACATTACGGGTTTGTGAAATCAATTTTTCGATTAAGGGATCCATTTATGTCTATGGGTCTCAGATTCCACTTACCATCAGGTGGCCTTTGTGCTCGTGTGCCTTTTCCTTGCCATAAAAAAAAAACTAATTTATAAAATTCTCCTGCCACAATGTTCTTGTGAAATTTTGTGTGTATATTCAATAGGTCTGAAAATAGGACGTAAGCGGTTTTTCAGCCTCCTACCCCCACACTCCCCATTTAAAATCGTGATTTTAGTATTTTTGTATAGGTATACCTATATGGCAGAACAACGTGTGCCGGGTCGGCTAGTAACATTATATAATACACAGCATTTATCTTACAATTAGTTAGTAACGTAATTAAACAGCTATCTACACTAGAGATAACGGTCTCAGTCTCTTTATCTGCACCTGAAATTGTACTTACTTATCTTTATATCTCTGTGGTACCTACTAGAGATTAAAGGCAGTAGTTATGTAGCTATGCGATGTTCTGTGGCAAAGTCCATGATTCCTGTTCATTTATCTATTTATTAACCGTCTTTTAAAAAAGAGGAGGTTATACGTTCCACTGTATGTTTTTTTATGTATGTTCACCGATTATTCCGTCAATTGTGGACCGATTTTGAAAATTTTACTATTACTTCCGAGGTGATCCCAGTGTCACTCAATCTGAATCTGATAAAAGGATCAGTGAGGAATTGAGGGAACTCCTCAAATATTGTAGGCCAACATATAGCGATTTTAGTATTTTTAGTAACAAATCTAGCGTTCAGAAAGTATCACTTGGTAAAGTGGAACTGATGATGAAGACCACAGATGGCCACCGGAACTCCTCAATGGTACCTATTTCAAGGATTGCGATAAGATATCTCGATTAAGATAGTTGAGCGACTACAACGAAGAATATTTACTTGTTGAAATATGACTATGACTTTCCCGTGGCGTTGCTTGCGGCGCGCTTGAAATAACTTAAAGTTTCATATCAACAACAAATAACAGCGTATTATGATCACTAAAAAGTGTAAAATAAAATAAATGTTAAAAAAAATCGCCTCCAAAAATAACTGCTTTTAAAATTCTAGGTATAGTCTTTAATATTTCTAGCGAGCCGATCTTCTACACAAAGGCCATTGTTTGTGTACAATACTATTATCTTTCTTTGTGTCCGTAACCGCAAGCCGATTACATACTTACAATCGGTTGATCGAAAGTCCTAAAAGGTGGCATTAACACGTTTTGCTCCAAAATATCGAGTTATTCATAGTTTTATTTGAAGTAATATTTTAAACAACGCGAGTACAACCCTGACGACAGAAGATGGTAATATTGTGTAGTGAATAAGACCGGTTCAAATAATAAAGACATATCTGTATCCTGACACTTTACATACATTTTAAACCTACTGACTAAGAGGGTAGTGTTGATAATTCTATGGACATTCAATGTAGTTCTAACTTTTTTGTATGTAATCGGCTTGCGGTTACGGACACAAAGAAAGATAATAGTATTGTACACAAACAATGGCCTTTGTGTAGAAGATCGGCTCGCTAGAAATAATAAAGACTATACCTAGGTACCTGATAGGTAAGTCGAACTGAAGTCGGTGACCACTATATTTTCTACAAAAAAGCTGACTTCAGTTGGACTAACCCATTAGGTTGGTACCTAGAATTTTAAAAGAAATTATTTGTAGAATCTTTATTACTCATAAATATAATTTTGAGTACAAAAGGTCAACTTAATGCCTAATGGCATTCTCTACCAGTTTACCTTTGGACAATTACATTACAATATTGTACGAACGATGTCATTAAATAATTAAATAAATATCAGGGGACAATCTCACACAAATTTATCTAGTCCCAAACTAATACTATGGGTACTAGACAACGATAAACATACTTATAAAGAGAAATACATACTTCAATACATAGAAAACATCCAGGACTCAGGAACAAATTCGCGCTCATCATACAAATATCTGCCCTAACCGAGTTTTGAACTTAGGACCGCTGGCTTCAGAGGCAGGGTCACTCCCAACTAGGCCAACGTGTCGTCATTCGACTAAAAGTGTCTGCGATACATGTTATACGAATTTTATTTCGAACAATGAATATCATGTCAGATAAGGTCCTTTTTATTTATTTGCTCTTGTAATCATTCCGAGTACCGACACGTTTTCCTGCAGAACTACGCATGATGTTTTAGTTAGTGTTTAAGTACACATAGTTTTATGTAATGGTAGATAAAACATTATCAATTGTATTAAGTAATATGTTTATGGAATGCCTAACTGATGTGTTTCTTACGGTGGTTCGCAGCAGAACCGATTCTCTTAAAAACGGGTACACTTCTCGATTGTTCCGCGGGAGTAAAATCATACAAGCGTTTTTTAGCCTAAGACCTTGTGGGTATGTCCTCGTTTGACCCAATACCTATTTTAGTAACATGGAATTTGCAACCTTGTTGCGTTAACAATAGGGTGCCTTTTACGTAATATATTCTCAAGCGAAAACCTGGAGACTCGGGAGGCCATTGATTTTGTTGCTTTTTAAATTTACATCACAGAACTAAGTTCTGTGATTTACATCCTCCCATACCACATGAATAATTAAATGAATAAATAAAGTATTTTTTTTTTGGTAATATTTATAGTGTCATTCTACGAATCAGACCTAGCCTAGTATAGATGTGACAATAAATTGTAAAGTGTCATATCATTAGCAGTAATAGTGAAGTCCCCGATTATAGTTTTTATTAGTATGTTTATCTACTGCATCATAAAGAATTTGATACATTTGAGTTTTTGTACGCTCTGACGGGACCACTAAAAGTGTCCGGTAAATAGTTCGTTGTAAAGCAGCCTACCTGGTATAATTTTAACGATTGACAGTTCCCGTGCGGCCTATATTTTTTATCTTTGGCTTTATCTATGCCAATCATCATAGGTTGTTTACTCTCACGTCGGCGTCAGTATTATGAAATATTTATTATGAAACCGATAAAAAAGGTTTCGTTTCTTTTCGATCACAAAAACTAGCGCTATGATTCGCAAGAGTAAATTGTGCACCAAGGGGAGTAAGAAGGGGCTAACTAACGAGAATATTACACAATGTTTTTAATTACATTTGCGAGGATTCAAAAAAGGGACTATTTGAGGAAACAACAATAAAAAATAATTAAGAAACTCAACTCGCTACGCTTCATGAAATTGATAACTTTTTTCAATATAGTCTTCCACAGATAATGCTAAGAACTGCGTTTGGTTTTCAAACTTTCAAATTTGACCATGCTGCCAGATTGCACCGATTTTCAAAATGTTTTTTTTTTTAATAATTGCAATTGTGTCAGAAATAATAGTAAAATATATGTATATAATGCAGTCAAATGTACCGTATAAGTTTTATATACAATAAAATTGGTGATTCAAAACCTCTATAGGTTGAAATGACGCACGATCGTTAGTTCTATATTTTAAAACTAAACTCATAACTCCCTCAGGAGTTATATAAATCCATAACTCCCGGGCGAGGTAAATCGGCGAGGTAAAAACACACTTTGCGAGCAAGTGTGATAAAAAATACTTTTCATGTCTCATACTCTAAAAGTAGGCCATTCTTTATCTTAGAAGCGGGTTCAAAGTGATTCATGTCAACCCTAGGCAAGAAAAGTAATTTGAAGAAAAAACTATGTCAATGGAGCTCTCCATTAGCACCTATAAGTCTGCCTCTGTAGTAAGATAATTAAAAAAAAACTATTCCTTTACTGAGCCATGCTAAAATTTTATACAACCTTTGGTAAAACTATACTGAGTCGTACTTTTAAGTTTCACTATCCTGTTTCCTCATAGTCGACATGAGAACGTTCTCGGGTGAAAGTGACCATTTATTTCAAACCTACTCGAAAGATATAAGCGCTTTGGCTTTGAGAAGCGCCAAAAAAATCTCGTATGAAATATGTCTCTTTCATCCCTTGTTAACCAAGGGAATTAAGAGAATCTATTATTGAGTGTATCCGAGATGGTTCTAGGATGTAAACATTATTACTTTCACGCGGCGTTGCTTCCGGCAAGCTTAAACCACATAGAAGGCAATTTAATAAATTTAATTTGAGTGTACCTAATAAAATGGGTCAAATTCGAAACTGCTTGTAAACAAGTAATTTTAACATGTATAGATAACTGTCTGGAATTGGACGAATAAATTGTATGTACGCGTATTGCAAATGTTAAAACAATGAACCTCTTCTGTAATTTATTTGATTAAGAAATATAAGTTGACCTTACTGAGTATCTCCACTGTATTTTCCAATACGTTTCGTTATCTACAAACCGGAACTAATGAAGCGGAAAATTTTAACCAAATGACAACCTAAACTGTCGCCTTAATATTAAATTTTTGACGTACATACGTAGATATAAATATTTATCCCACTTCCATCTTCCGTTGAGAAAACACAATCAATACACAGATAAAGATAACATACAAATATCATCATCATTACAACAATAAAACACAAATAAATCACACTAAACGTAAAAACGAACGCCGTTGACATTTCAAAATAAAATAACCTAAACAAAACATCGTAAGTTTAGGGTTATTTTTACTTTTGGCGCGAAACGTGCATAGAGCAGATAGGATTATTTTTACTTTTTAATTTGTAGCGCGATCGTCCGCGGCAACGCGCTCGGTGCAACTGCCAGCCGCATGAAGATTGTTTGTTATGTTATGACTGTTATGAGTTTATCGCGGCGTTATCAAGCATAATACAAATGTTATATTATATATGTTGAATGAATTGCCGCCACATTCATGAATTATGCTGCGATTAGTCGTAAAACGGTATAATAGGGTAAAGGGAATTTTAAGGTACCTAATTTAAGGTAACGAGTACAGCGTAGGTAAGATCAAGGTTCACGTTCGTGGGATCATTAAGAACTTGAGGTAAATACATTTAATAGTAATAATATTTTGACGACAGGAGTGACCCTGCTTCCGAAGCCAACGGTTCTGGGTTCAAAACCCGGTAAGGGCAGATATTTGTGTGATGAGCGCGAATATTTGTTCCCGAGTCTTGGATGTTTTCTATGAATTTAAGTATGTATGTAAATCTCTATTTAACTATGTTTATCATTCGCTAGTACCCAATGTAGGTACAAGCCTAGAGCTTAGTTTGGAATTTATATTGATTTATGTTGATTTAAAACGATGAATGTTCAGTTCTTAATATTTATTTAAAAATATATAAAAACATGAGTATTTTAATTATAAAGCGAATAAAATGTTTTTTTTTTTAAATAATGGTTCGTCCAGCAAACATAACTTTACTTTGCTATGGTTAACTTGAGATACGTGATTGATCAATGATCATACAATACAATAACACACCACATAGGTACACTCATTTTTTTATAAAAGACGTTCATGGAAATATTTAGTACTAGCGACCCGCCAGCGGCTTCGCCCACTGCATTTTTTTTATGTAACTTTTTTAAATAATAGTGTCCTATGTTACTTCTAGTACCTCCCGGAATATGTGTACAAAGTTTCATGATGATTCGTCAATTAGTTTTTGCGTGAAAGCGTAACAAACATCCACGCTTTCACATTTATAATAATAGTAAGGATTCTCGACATCCTGTATACTATAAATATACTCCGGTAACCCGCGGGGAGGGAAGATGGCCGATTGAAAGATGTCCGGCTTTTGATTTTGATTTATTCTGTTTACTGATTTACTCTACTCACTTGACATTGGCGACATCACTGCGGAATATCGCAGTGGACCGCCATTAATAATAAAGAAGAAGAAGAAATATACTATGTTTATGAATATATATATATAATGAAATCCATAGTTTAAATGCGAAACTTGCTATGTTTGTTTGTTTATAACGCTCTCGTAGCTAAATCGCATAATCAATTTTAATTTTGATACATAGATTTTGTAGCTGTTACCTATTGCCATTCCGAAGGGAGGCGGAGACGAGGCGCTAGCATAAGATAAGACCTATTGATTTGAATTACACACATACACTTACATAACATCACGCCTTCATTCCTAGGGGTAGGCAGAGTTACGAATACCAACAACTCTAAAAATACTTGTTGATAATTCTGTAACCACACTTAGAATAATCAGGCTTGGAAGTTTACTAGTGATAGGTTGCAAGCTCATCGCCTAACAGTACTACAAGCCTTTATTACCTTAGTCGCCTCTTACGACATCCACGGGAAGATGTCGTACCAGAAAACTGTTTTTTTTAAATATGTTTGTATGTATGCCAGTTTAGGTCATATCTTGAAAGTCAATTTAGGACTAGTGCCCGTAAGTGGAATGGGCTGGAACCAAATTATGTAAACCCAATGCAATATTATGGTATCTAAGTGTTGATTTGATGATGAAGTCGACGAAGGTGGCGACAGGATCTCCGTTTTACTTAACGTAGACCCACCGCTTGCAGCATAACCATATATTTTATTTTTTATGACAAGGAGAAGGCACACGAGCACTCAGGCCACCTGATGGTAAGGGGAGTCTGAGACCCATAGACATTTGAATTCTCAAGACTATAATCCTAAAACCTCAAATGCGATGCCAACCCTGAGGACTAAGATGGAATGCCTCTATGGTAGTAATTTCACCGGTTGTGTTATCCCCACACCGGAACACAATCAATCTTGTTTTAGTTTTAAATCTAGATTTAATATCGAGCGGTTCCAAAAATTTTGACACTCTTAAACTACACACTTACGATACCACAAATCTATATTTATCTTTTTTCTGCATCTGGTAATGCCAATTAAAAACAAGTTTTATTTTTCTTGGAATAAAGCCAGTTGTCCACGAGACAAAAATAGTAGATCTCACAATTAATGGCGATAGGCGCTTGAGCAGAATCGTCCATATGAACCTTTAATGTACGGTAAAACAGAATTCGCATTGTTGTGTTCCGGTGTAGGGATAAGAAATTTTAAACCGGTGAAATTACTACCATAGAGGTATTCCATCTTGGTCCTTTGCAATTGCAGTATTATTATTGGCGACTGTACCGGTCGGAGATAGATAGAAAATGATTCTGTCGTAAACAAAATTCTAGAGTCGCCACTCTGCAACTAAATTCAACAACGCTCAGAAATATTGGAAGAGATGGTCTGATTAGTCAATAACGTTGTTTCCTAACCTTTAGAACCAATGAAAATCAAATAAATTTACTTTTTGCTAAGTTTAGCGTAAGAAGATTGATTTTCAGCCAGCAGCTTATTTCGTGTAGTCCTTTTTCGGCATGTAGTTGGACCTCGGCCCAGGTGTTCCCATGAAATACCAAGGCTGTGTCATCCGCATAAGCGTTATGACACTTATGACTAATGGGTAGTTGACACAGATCATTGATGTAAATCAGGAAGAGACTCGGGTCAAGTACACTGCCTTGAGGAACCCCGAACGTAATAGGGGCCTCTCCACTAACATGCTCACCAATTTTAATCTGCTGCATACGGGTTCAAAGAAAGTCCTTAGAGGAGCATTACCTCTTATGCCTCTCATTTGCAGTATTATTAATGGCTACTGTAATGGTCGGGCATAAATAGAAAATGGCTCTGCCGTAAACGAAATTCTAGAGTCGCCACTGATACCTGCTACTAAATTCAACATTGCTCAGAAATATTGGCAAAAATGGTGTAATTAGTCAGCAACATTGTTTCCTAACATTGAAAAAATTAAAATTAAAAAAAGAATGTTTATTTAGTAAATAGACCACAATAGGGCTCTTTTATACGTCGTAGACCATTATTGCGGAGAAGAAGCGCCGCAAGAAACTCCAGCAGAAGGTATTTTTTTCAGTCATAAAGCACAATAAAAGTTAGTTTCATTGCAAGTACTCGATAAAGTAATAAATAATAATTATTAAAACTAGAACAAATAAAATCATTACAAATGTAAGGCTAGTAACATTAAACTTAAAATAATGAGTATAGGAAAACAACAGTCTCTACGTCAAAAGCCATAACTAGAATAAATAATTAACTCAATCACAAGTCTAACCTAACCTAACCTTCGTAATTATGCTTGAGATATCCCGAAAACATCACGGTATTGTTACCCGTCCAATGTATCCCGAAAAAATGTATCCCGCCCGGAGGGTAACAACATTGTGACCAAAACAGAAAAGACGAAATTAAGAGATGGAAAGTTTAGTAATTTTCCTGAAGGAAGGATGAATGGATGGCGTTTGATGAAATTCGATGAAAGGATACAATCGATAAAGTAAAATTCGATACAATGATGCATTATACCTTTCTAGCCACTGCAACAACGTGATCCATTTTAACACGTTAGGTTAGGACAGCAAAAAGCAAATATGAGTTAACTTCCACATCCAAATACCAGTCGGTACTGATAAATTCCCGTTCGTCCTACTTAACCAGTAACATAATTAATACTCCTAAAGTAACAACTTTATTTGATTGCAAAACGACATTTAACCTAAATCCCAAAGACTATACAGTTCAAACTACAGTATTTCTCTGAGATAAAAGATATTATGTCAATATTTGTTACTTATGCATCAAGAGAGCAAAGTTGTTTTTATGCTGCAAGTGTTGATTTGCAAATAACTTTGGTCTCGTGTAACACATAAAACTTTTCACCTTAGCAGCGAGAACATTACAACATGGTAAAAATTAAACGACATGTATATCGCGTTCTCTAACGCTCGCAGCAAAGTCTAATTTGATTCCCTGTCTTTAAACAGCAACACCATCCTTGTTAAGACGCTGAAGTGAAAAGTATCGTTGGTATGCACATCAACATTTTATTTATTTATTTTGTTATTTAGATATCATACGGTGCGTCAAGCGTCAATTTTAGGTCACTATCAGTAATGGAAGGACTTTGGAAGGTTCCGCCAGTCGCTGCCCACTGACACCACGAACCGACTCCAAACCTGGCCTCCCACCGGTGGGTCTCACGCGGTCACGCCACTGCCCACCACGCTCATAATATATGTTCTTTCATGTCTTACCGTGGATATCGTAAGAAGTGACTAACGGCCGAACCCTATATTTAAACCGCGGACAGATAGCCTTACTTCGGATAAATTTTTTACACATTTTGTATGGGCAAATGGCAAATTTTAACCCGAAGTAAGCCTTATCTATCCGCGGTTTAAATATAAGTTTCGGCTGTTAGGGAATAAGGGCTTGAAGTAGTGTTAGGCGATGGGCTTGCAACCTGTCACTAGTACTCTGTTAAAATATCTTAGCCTGTTAGTGCAAAACGTGGTTATAGAATTATCAACAGGTCTTTTGAGAGTTGTTGACATTTCTTTTTTTTATGTTATGGAGAAGGCACACGAGCACTCAGGCCACCTGATGGTTAGTGGAATCTGAGACCCATAGATATTTGAATTCTCAAGACTATAATCCAAGACCTCAGATGCGGTGCCAACCCTGAGGATTAAGCTTTAGCTCTGCGTATCCACTCTGGGAATGAAGGCGTGATGTTATGTATGTATGAGCTATGCTACGTTATTATGGGTGCGTTTGTTATCCGGGTCACACGCAGATTAAGATTATCGTCTTTCCTGTGAACACTCCGGAAGTTAACGGTTTCTGGCTAAGCCCATTCCCGCATAAACGGCGTCAGGACTGCTAGACCAATCATATTAAAACATCACTTATATGCGCACAAGCTTTTAACTATTGACCACAGTAAAGACAACTTTTGTTTTTAAGAGTGTGAATGACGCATCAACCAATCATGTTCTTTTTTTTATTTATTTTTTTAAGGGACAATCTCACACAAATTAATCTAGTCCCAAACTAAGCTCTAAGCTTGTACTATGGGTACTCAACAACGATAGACATACTTACACTATAGAGAAATAAATACTTATTAAATACATAGAAAACATCCAAGACTCAGGAACAAATATTCGCCTAGGCCAACGTGTCGTCTAACTCATTGGTCCACATAGCACTGGTGGAAACTGGTAGCTGTCACATCCTTGCAGCATAGCTTCATAGCAGATCTCTGGTGCAAAGGGCCGTTAGACCGCTCATCAGCTGCTCCTCCGGAGCTTCATCATCAGCGCAGGGGGTAGCTCTAAACAGCCCTTTTTAGAGGTCCTCAAACCCCTCCAACCGCGAGGACACTCGACCCCGGCTGATCTCCTTGAGCAGAGGTACAGTGACGATGAGGGCTTCGATGCCGTGCGTCGCGCGCTTACAATTCTGCACCAAGAAGTGCTTAGCGCCCCCGCCACGCCTACCTACGAGGGTACCGGCGAGGAGAGTTTCGCAAAGTGTATTTCGAAATATGTTTTTTAACAAAAGTTAGTCTATTATGACGCCTAGACCACACATGCTAGATCAAGCGTGTTGTAATTTTGCTCATGAGAAATAAATAGGCGTAAGATCACTTATGCCACTTCCACTTGGCCTTGTGCAAGGTCTAGATCGCTGCCACCATCTTATTTTTTTTACCGTTCAGGTGTGGGAAATAAAACAACCGGTGATATCAAAATATCCCAAGTGTGGGCTCTACGTTGATACACAGGCATTGCAACGGGTTGATTTTATTAATTTATTTATTAAGAGGCCGTATACGAAATTTTTCCGGCTTGGCTTATTTTCGTGACTTTACTGTTTAAATACTGCTTTTCTATAAGTTTTAATGCACATCATGATATATCATTTCAGTTATGTTCGAGTAAATGAGTTACGAATGAATGAGCAACTTTTTTATTTTAGTCGAGAATTTAAAATCGGGATTTAGGTTATTTTAAAAACATTATATTTGGATGTTTTTTTAAGGTGATGGGTTAATTTTGAACTGACGTTTATTACTGTTGTTTTAATTTTATGAACGAGCGTTTCAAGAAGCCGAGAGTTAATATTTTTTTTACACATAAAAAATATATAAAGGTGGTAAAAAGTAATTCATACATTTTTTGACGACTTTTACAGCAATCAATTGTAATTTGTTCATACTTTTAAGACGTCTATTTCTATTTATATTTCTAAGATCAGCGCTGGCTTTACGGCTAGCTAATGCTGAGTTGGGACCGTTTCGCAACAGTTTCTCTGTTCTTTTGTATGTATAAAATGTAATTGTGTAGTTTATTGTTGCGAATAAATGTCTCTTTATCTTATCTTATCTTAAAACGATTCGTGAATATGCGATATTCTAATCCTCTTACAGCAAAATTCACAAAACAGTCGCCGGTTTCAGGTCGGTTAATCAAAATTAAATAATAAAAACAAAAAAGTATTTTATACATTAAGTAGTTGAAAGTTGAAATTATCTTCCGTGTTCCGCATTATAATTTGTAGAACTAAAGTATTTCAACAGTAGAATCACGTCTGTAAAATCATGAAAATCAGCGAAATCGGTAAAGTTTCGTGTACGGCCTCTTAAGGGGCTACCCTGGGCCAACGGCCTTGACGCATGATTTTCTGTCATTTTCCTTAATATCTTTCAAACGGAAAACAATATGGAAATAATGTCCGGTAGTTATATAGAGGATAACTTACTGGATTTTTTATATATTTTTTCAAAAGTTAAGACTAAGTCATTTCGGAGGAGAAACAAAAAAACTGCAAATTCGAGTCTTTTTGATTCTCCTCCGAAATGACTTAGTCTTAACTTTTGAAAAAATATATAAAAAATCCAGTAAGTTATCCTCTATAAAACTATCGGACATTTTTTCCATATAGTGTTCCGTTTGAAAGATATTAAGGAAAATGTCAGAAAATCGCGACTCAAGGCCGTTGGCCCGGGGTAGCCCCTTAAGGCTTGCCAAGAGATACAGCGCTACACATATAAATAAATAATCGTACAGTTATTGGTAAAAACGAAGTACTTCTCCAATTATAGGCAAACACAGCATGCATGTGATATTAAATTCATATCCTTGAAAATGGTTTTTATTTTTAATGAGACGAGGTGTTGTATATTTTTGGAATTAGCTCATGCAGCCCATTGATATCCGACTCGATGGATTTCTAAATAATCAAACCATTTTTCATACAAATAATGTATGACTTCAAAGCCGGAAAATGTACCACGTGGCGAATGTCCACCAAATTATGAACAAAAAAGTATGAGGAAACATGTATGATGAGATGAGGTAGATCCCGGATTTTTGTCGCAATGACATCACAATAGGGTAGTTTGGGGAGTAAATGGAACGGTGTTAATTAATACGGTAACCTAATCATTGGTGTTCTATAGAATAAAAGATATATATTTTGGCATTCATGATATTTTATATCTTAGGTCAAAACTTAATAGGTTAAAGCTATTAAATTGATAAAGATAAGTAATTCTAATATGTTTAATTATGTTCCACTGTTCCATTTACTGAATGGAACGGTGTTAATTAATAAATAAAACTGCCGGATTTAAGCGAATAAATTGTAATAACTAGGCATTCACGATAAAAAATAACCTAGTCAATTGATCAATGTTCTTTCGGTATAATACCACAAACCATACATTTACATTAAACTGATTTGGTTATTTCGCCCGCTCAAATGTATGGTTTGAAGTAATATACCAAAAGATAATATTGATCAATTGACTAGGTAATTCTTGTACTTAGTTATTAAAATTTATTCGGTTAAGAACCGTATTTTTTTGTATTAATTAACACCGTTCCATTTACTCCCCACACTACCCTATTGTGACGTCATTGCGACAAAAATCCGGGGTCTAATGATGAGTGATAATTATGAATACGAATCGGTAGTAAAACATAAAATAGGAATAAAAAAAAATGTGAGCCAATATAGACCCCCACCTAAGTTTTAAATACTAAATAGGACACCTACTCAATATTCCTGAAATCTCCATACACTAACTTCCCTACAGGACTATAGCTAGGTCCTGGACTATTACTAAGGTTGCTGAAACAACAAAAACAATCCCCTGTAGTCCCATACAAGATTGTATGGTGCTCCCACTAGCACTGGACCGGTTTTTTTGCTCGACACTTCACCCACGTGTTACCATAGACATCTTCACTTCAAACAAAAGCACTGCACTCCACACGTTATAAAGTTTGTTGATTGTAAACATTTTTATAACAAACACACATGCAAACTGCAAACTGACCTCCGCCATGCGTCAACAACACATGAAGTCATCAAATCAGCAATTTACAGTTGTAAAAATTAAATCGCTTAGCAGTCGTAATATTGCATGGGTAATCTGTTGAATTGACAATACGAGTATAAGAAAAAACTCGCCATTGTTATTGATTATTTGTTTTTTTCAATATTTTCTAACACATACACACTAGTTAACAGTTAAATAAAATAATAGGTAATTTTTGTTTTCTAAAATATACTTGATTGCCGATGGAAGAGACGAGATAGGCCAAGGAAAAGGTGGATGGACTGTGTGAGAAACGATATGAAGAGGAAGGAAGTAAGTGACGAGAATTATGACGAGTGTTTTCTATTCTCGGCTTCGTTTAACCCTTTTCCAGGCATAGTAAACTTCATCTACAATATTCATGTCGCTCAAAATTTAACTGAACTATCTACATTTTATGACACAAATATAATTGAACTTTCCTGAAATATGACTTCATGGATCAGTATTCTTCAGGAAGTTACGAATTCGTGGCTCTATTGCATTTCTTGCTTGTATCCTTACTTTTGCAAGGCCTGGAAAAGGGTTAACTCAAGAGATTGTCAATTCAAGAGGTCGTCATTCTAAGAGGTCGTCAATTCGAGAAGTTGTCCATTCCAGAAGTCGTCAGTTCAAGAAGTCGTCAATTCAAGAAGTCGTCAATTCAAGACGTCGTCAATTCGAGAAGTTGTCAATTCAAGAAGTCGTCAATTCGAGAATTCGTCACTTCGAGAAGTCGTCAATGACAGCTGAAAGGGCTGCGCCGACCCCAAGTAAATAGGATAAGGGCAAGAAAATGATGAATTGATGGCTGATAAGAAATAAATGCAAATGCTCCAAGAACTAAGCACGGCAAGTCCTGAAGTACTCGTAGGACTCAACATGAATAAGGCAAAGACACAACTGATGATCAAATAGCACGAAACGTAGGGTCGTGGTAGATGGTCAGAATGTAAAAAGTCGGCGAGTACATACTCGGGCCAGATAGTACTTCGAAAACAGGCAGTTCAAAGAAATCAATCGACGGATTGAAAACGCCTGGAAGAGCTTCTGGTCCATGAAGACGCTAATGAAGGGGAACCTTCTATTGTCACTGAAGCGCAAACTCGTCGACATTTGTACTCTTGCCATTCTAACCTACGGTGTGGTCACCGGGCTTGGTCAGTCACCGAAGCCCAAAAAGTCCCGACTCAAAATTTGCCAGCGAGCGATGGAACGCGGCATACTAGGTGTTCTCATAGCTGACAGAATCAGAAACACTGATCTGCGCTCTAAGACCAGTATCGCGGATGTGGGTGTCAAGACCACTAAGCTCAAGTGGGACAGGCCTGGACCCGTCTGTCGTATGCATCCGGAACGGTGGGCTAGAACTGTCACCTAATGAACGCCACAGGATGGCCACCGGAGCAGAGGCAGACCAAAACGGAGGTGGTGTGATTTGGACACATTTCAAAGTGACTGGCGGAAACACGAAATCAGTAGGGAAGATAGGTGAAAAAGAGGGGAGGCCTTTGCCCTGCAGTGGGACACAATAACAGGCTAAAAAAAATACATACATACATAACATCACGCCCTCATTCCCAGAGTGGGGTAGGCAGAGCTACAGAAATACCAACAACCAGTGTGTTATGAGTGTTATGTTATGACCTTTCGGGGCAGTGGTCCAACTGCTTTGTCCAGTTGTTCAATCATTTCCATTTGAATATCTAATTATCAGGCTCGACGGAGCTCCCTTTTCTGGGTGGTTCGGCCCTTCGGGCCTGCTGAAGAACTAACATAACCTAAACCTACCTCATATTTATGATGCTAATTTTGATCAGTTGGACAGAGCAGTTGGACCATTACCTCTACACTATTAGTGACAGGTTGCAAGCCCATCGCCTAACAGTACTACAAGCCCTTATTCCCTTAGTCGCCTCTTACGACATCCACGGGAAGACATGGAGTGGCACTATTCTAAGCATATCCACGTCTTAAATAATAATGAATGTTTATTCAATTAAAAAAAAATAAAGGAGCGTATTTTACGTAACATTAGTTTTCCGCTACCCTCCCTATTTAAACCCCTTAAGGGGATGAATTTCCAAAAAAACATTTTTAGTGCACCCCTAGACCTCATAAGGAATCTCTGTCCCAAATTTGAAATTTCTAGACCCAGCGGTATGGGCTGTGCGTAGATATGTCAGTCAGTCAGTCGGACGGTCAGTTTCTTCTTTTTAACCAACTTAAAAAAAGATTGTTTCTCAATTCGGATGAATGTTTTTTTTTTGCAATGTTACCTTAGTACTCTGACGTTTATAAAACAATTAGTTTTTTTATTAGATTGCTTATTATTTCAGATTGTTCAATTTTTTACAAAATTAAGTTGCGATGATGGAATCGACGGAACCCTCAAAAATTATAGGCTTACTCATAGTAATTTTGATATTTTCTTCAACAACTTTGGTGAAGTGGAACTGATGATGAAGACTACAGATGGGCATCGGAACTCTTCAATGGAACCTATTTCAAGGGTGGCGATAGGAAATCTCGATTAAGATAGTTGAGCGGGGATCCTATCATTTCATAACCAAAGTTTCACTTATATGCGCTTTTATTGAAGATATTTTTCTGATTTTTAGCATTAGTAGTTTTGGCTGTAGGGCACACTTGACTCTAAGAAAAAAAAAGCAATTTAAATCTTAATATTTTATAAACGGATCCCTTAATCGATACCTCTCAACGTTATGGGTCCCCCTACCCACAGGGGGGGGTCACAGTAATATTTTTTTACCAGGTTTTATTTTACCATTTTGTTGGCGTGACTAATGTGTATATTCAAGCCAGCTTTCTAGTACTAAGAGTCTCTGAGCTAGGCTGTGGACGGACAGACGGACATCGAAAACTATAAGGGTTTCTAGTTTTACCACGGAACCCTAAAAACTAAAAACAGGTTTCAAAAAGCAAGAAATCAACTGAAATCGGCGTCCCACGATATTTATAACCAAAAGCCGAGTTCAGTTGGCCTGACTATTTATTACCTATCAAGACGGTTTTTAGTTTTTTTTGTTAACACAGTTGCTCAAAAAGTGTTGCTTTTCGTAGCTGTATATCGTGCGGAAAGTTGGTTATTTCGCACTAGTGTGTTTTACTTTTCCAATTTTTTTTAATATAATTTTGTTTCAACTTCCAAGTGGAACAGCAATGCATCTACTCAAAGAGTTTGCATGTTTAACCACTTTTTGTTTACGTCATTTATCATTGAAACTATACATCGGTAATATAATTTAAACTATTAAAATTACATAAATACATTCATACATACATACATAGAATCAGAATCAGAATCAGAATAATCTTTATTCAAGTAGGTTTACAAATAATAAACTCTTTTGAAACGTCATAGTAGCGACTTAGCCTAAATTGACTGCAGGTTCAAATCGCGACCGATCAGAGAAGAACCTGTAAGAAACTCTGTCGGATGTCTTTTTTTTTTCGACGTTCGCAACCTTTTGTCGTAAGGACTAAACATTTTATTACAAGCAATTCAGTCCCAAGCATTGTTATCATTAATATAGTCTTTAATACTATAATATGCTTTAGAAATTAGTTTACGCTTAACGTAACTCTTAAATTTATTTACTGATAGTTCAGTAACATTACTTGGGAGCTTATTATAGAACCTAATACAATTACCCATAAAAGAGTTTTTTATTTTATGGAGCCGCGTGAAGGGCACTGCAAGCTTATATTTATTTCTGGTATTAATATTATGTATGTCACAGTTCTTTCTAAATTTAGCGATGTTTTTATGAACATACATAATGTTTTCATAAATGTATTGACTGTGCATGGTCAATATGTTAATTTCTTTAAACTTATCTCTAAGCGAGTCTCTCTGGCCCATCTTGTAGACAGCACGAATAGCCTTCTTCTGCAGAACAAAGATGCTATTTACATCAGCAGCACTACCCCACAGTAAAATACCATATGACATAATACTATGGAAGTAACTAAAATAAACTAATCGAGCGGTATCTAAGTCTATTAATTGCCGAATCTTATTAACTGCAAAAACTGCAGAACTGAGTCTACCCGCCAATCCAGCAAGATGAGGACCCCATTGGAGCTTGGAGTCTAACGTTATACCAAGAAACACTGTATCATTAACTAGGTCTAGTTTGTTATTTTTAATAGTTACAGTAGTTTGACTATTTTTCACATTAGTAGTCATGAACTTTATACATTTCGTCTTTTTCTCATTCAGTAATAAATTATTAACACTAAACCAATCGACTACTTTTGATATAGCATTGTTTACATTGACATTAAACTGCTGTTGTCGTTTAACTTTGAACACAAGTGACGTATCATCAGCAAACAAGACTATATCATGGTTGTCCTTTATAAGGTAAGACCCAATATTGAGCCCTGTGGTACGCCCATTGAGACCAATGACCCAGGTGATCGTACTCCATTCACGTCTACCCTTTGTATTCTCCCGTATAAGTACGTTTTTATTAAGTTTAGCGCAGTACCTCTAACTCCATAGTGGTGTAGTTTCCTGATCAATGTGTCATGGTTAACGCAATCGAAGGCCTTGGACAGATCACAAAAAATACCTAAAGCATCCTGTGACCCTTCCCAGGCATTAAAAATGGTTTTAATCAACTCAACACCAGCTTCGGTTGTCGAGCGACCCCGAGTAAAACCAAATTGTTTATTGTGTAATAAATTATTATACCGAAAATGTTCCGCTAACTGTGACAAAATCAATTTCTCAAATATTTTACTGAAAGTGGGTAGTATGGATATTGGTCTAAAATTTGTGGGGTCAAAAGTACTACCCGTTTTGAATAATGGAATTATCTTACTATATTTCATAAGATCAGGAAACTCACCACAATCAACACAGTGATTAAATACGACCATTAAGTCAGATGCTATGACTTCAATTAAGGATTTGAGTACATGGACCGACACTCCCCAAAGGTCACTGGTTTTCTTTATATTGATTGAGTTGAATGCCTTAATTACATCCAAGGCAGTAACGCGCTTGAATTCAAAGTATATACTGCATTCAGGCACGTTATCTTCTAAAAGTACAATGGCAGACGCAGGCGAAGAGTTCAAGCACTTAGTCGTGGACACTGGTATATCGGTAAAAAACTTTTCAAATTCAATTGCGATATCTGGATTGGAATCTATTATTTTACCATCTACTTTTAAACGATAGTCGTTAATGTTCTTTTTTCGGCGACCTGTTTCTTCATTAATTATTTTCCAGGTCCATACAATTTGTCTAGATAATATTTAAAAACAAACAGCTCTCATCAAGATGGCTGAATCTGAATTAGTATTACGAATGATCGGATAGTTGGATTACATGCCGAAGCCAGGCCCAGCCCAGCACGGCGTAATATGAATCCACCTTTATGCATTACCGCTGGTTAATAGAGGACACTTTTGGATTTTTAAATAGGTGATTAAATTACTATGTGACATTTTTTTATTTGGCTGAATGATCACAACCGTAGCCATTTTATAAAGTCTGTGACAATTAAAAGTAAAATTGTCTCTTGTAATAATTTTATTTATTGTTTTTTTTTTGTTTCAATGATATTTTTTCGCAAATGTATTAAAAAACGTCGTTTGATACACGTGCGGAACTGTCATTTTAACTCGTCCCGAGTCTTGTCCCTCGCAAAGTTAAATACATTTTAAAAACTAAATTTGCATGCCTGCATCAAGCAAGAAATGTCGTCGTACAGGAATAATAAACAAACACCACCTAATTGTACCATATTTTTAAGCAAATAAATGAATTTGAATTTGAATTTGAAAATGTGAATTCGCTTGCAGCTCGGGCCAAGACACCTTGGGACTCGTGTAAAATGACATACTTTCCGCACTTGCATTTATATTTTAGGAGTTATAATGAGTCCCTATCCCGTGTGGTTGCCTGGTTCCCGTGGATGTCGTACAAGGCGACTAAGGGAATAAAGGGCTTATAGTACTAGTAGGCAATGGGCTTGCAAATTGTCACTAATACACTAGTAAACTTCTTGATTGTTCGAAATGTGGTAACAGAATTATAAGCAAGTCTTTTTAGAGTTGTTTGGTATTTCTGTAGCTCTGCCTACCCCACTCTGGGAATAAAGGCGTAATGTTATGTGTGTGTATTATGAAAAAAAAATCCTTAGCTTTTTGCATTCTTTATATTAAATATTTTTAATCTAACCTTGTCTCTTCTGGGACACCCCAGTAGTTTAGGTATATTTCCATAATATTGCGCCCGACACGTGGTTAACATTTCGGTGTTCATTTTAGACTAAGATAGTTGTTGTGTTGTCCTTTATAGCGTAACTTGCATGTTCTATTTCTTTTGTCGCATTGTATATTGTCATATTTTGTATGCGCTGAATAAATTTAATACTTACTTACTTTACTTACTATTTTCTGTTGTTTTATATTTATTTTAGTTTAGCACCGTATAATCAATTTAGGTTTCGTAGTCAACAAGAAACTCTTAAAAATAAACATATATAAATATCAGGGGACAATCTCACACAAATTGAGCTAGTCCCAAACTAAGCTCTAGGCTTGTACTATGGGTACTAGACAACGATAAACTTACTTAAATAGAGAAATACATACTTAAATATATATATATAGAAAACATCCAAGACTCAGGAACAAATATTCGCGCTCATCACGCAAATATCTGCCCTTACCGGGTATTGAACCCAGGACCGCTGGCTTCGGAGGCAGGGTCGCTCCCAACTAAGCCAACGTGTCGTCTTATAGTTTCGCCATGTCCGTCTGTCCGCAGTTTTACTCAGAAACTCTTTCTTCATGTATAACTATGCCAAATTACAAAAGTTTTACTTTGGCATAGTTAAATACATTTAAATTACGTCGACAAAGTTGTATAATAATTTCTTGCTTTTTTTTTCAGGTACCTACTTATTTGTTATATAATGTAAAGAAAACTTTTGCTGTGATAAACTATATGGTGGATATAAAATAAAATAAACATTTTAGGATTCCTGTTTTGTATTTAAATGTGGTTTATTCCCGATTAAATATACTTTTTACCCGACTGCAGCAAAGACAACAGAAAGGATTATGTTTTTTTTAGCAGTCTATGTATGCTTACATATATTCCACTTTATCGACTAAACTATCCATTCGATTTTGACAAATGAGGTGTCAATTGATTCGTAATTTAATTATGGTAACATTAGCGTACACTTTATTCGGTCAAAATCAATGTATATATATATCTTAACTTATCATAGTGTTAACGTCAATTAAAGATCTACTTCAGTGTTCTTAACTATAACAATACTTACGTTATCCTTTTCTCAAGCTCGTGTTCTTCCAAAGACAGTCTCCTCCAAAAGCTCTTGCAAGGCTTTTCCCTTAAACTCCTGAACACTCCACAATATTTTCTCACTGCTGAACTGTCCAGTTCGTCTACCAGTTCCAAAACGTCACTCTTGTTATCACTTTTAACTTCTTTAACTGTCCTACAATGTCCTTTTACACTTCCACTTGTTGATTCGATTGTATTTTCATATTTGTCTATTCTAGGGTCGATTGCTATATGTTTATCGGTTTTGGCACGTTCCTCTGTATATTGATTGCCATTAGCAATATCACTTACTAAAACTTCGCCTGAGGTTCCGTCTTCTTCAAACCCGTGATTGATTATTCCACAATTCTGCGTTTTCATGGCTCACCACGGTTTGGCATTGACTGTTGAAAGAAAAACATTTTTAATAACAATTATAGTACAACAAACACTATCAACCGCGGATTTAGAATAGTGCCACTCCATGTCTTCCCATGGATGTCGTAAGAGCGCGACTAAGGGAATAAAGGCTTGTAGTACTGTTAGGCGATGGACTTGCAACCTGTCACTAATTCTCTGGTAAACAACTTGTTTTGATGACAAAAGAGTTGTTGTTATTCTGTAGCTCTGCTTACCCCACTCTGGGAATGAAGCCGTAACGTTACGTATGTATGTAAGCACTATCAATAACTTTTGTATGTTTGTATATTTTTTTTTATGTATATTCACCGTTTACTCCGTCAACTGAGGACCGATTTTGAAAATAATTTTTTGGTTTGATAGAGTATACTTCCGAGGTGGTCCCATTGTCACCAAATAGTCCCCGAGATAAATTAAAAGAGAAAGAAATTGTCACCGAGATAACTGCTCAAATGTTGTAGGGAAACATATAGCGAATTACCATTTTTCCTGACAAGTCTAGCATTTTCATTCAGAAAGTAACACTTGGTGAAGGGGAACTGATGATGAAGACCACAGATGGCCACCGGAACTCCTCAACGGTACCTATTTAAAGGGTGACGATAAGATATCTCGATGAAGATACGGATGAAGAATAAAATATGACTATGACATTCCCGCGGCGTTGCTTGCGGCGAGATTGAAACTTAAAGTTTCATATCAACTAAGAAGTGGGACAACGGAACAGCGTATTATGTTCTGATCACTAAAAAGTATAAAATGAAATAAATGTTTTAAAAAACAAAACACCGCCTACAAAAACGCAAAAAAATACTCCTTTTAAAATTGTAGGTACCTACCTAACACGTTAGTCCAACTGAAGTCAGCGACCACGGTTCAACAAAAAAGCCGATTTCAGTTTGACTAACGTATTAGGTACCTACAATTTTAAAACAAGTTTTTTTTGCACTAACTAGTAACTTACACTAAGGGCTCTGGTTGAAAATATATATAGATATAGTCTGATAAAGTGTATTTGGGCGCTAGTTTATAAATAAATAAAATAATAAATCACAGGACACTGTCACACAAATTGAGCTAGTCCCAAACTAAGCTCTAGGCTTGTACTACGGGTACTAGACAACGATAAACATACATAAATAAAGAAATATATACTTAAATACATAGAAAACATCCAAGACTCAGGAACAAATACTCGTGTTCATCACACAAATATTTGCCCTTACCGGGATTTGAACCCAGGACCAGAACCCAGAAGGCAGGGTCACTACCAACTAGGCTAGCGTGTCTTCAAGTCAGTTTGTTCAGTTATTATTTTGGTTCTGGGTACAGAGTATTTTTTTCAGTTTTTCGATATCATTTTTTGTAAACCAAAAACTCAAAGTACGACTGGTGTCTAGCACAGAAACATTGCTCTAAACAAGGCCTATCACTGATAAAAAAATCTCTTCATCTCTTCATATCTACTATACGTAAGGTGAGGCTGTGAAATAAAACCTTTATAGTTGATTAAGTACCTGCATTTCTATTAAACGAAGCAAAAAGTTTTAACTCGTTTTATTCCTTCTTTTTATGTTTTTTTAAGTTAAAAAAAAAGGCACACGAGCACTCAGGTCACCTGATGGTAAGTGGAATCTGAGACCCCTAGACATTATAATTCTCAAGACTATAATCCTAAGACCTCAAATCACAGTCGCCATTATTGTAAATGACGAAAATGACATAAGAGTTATCAAAACGTTGACAATACGAAAACAGGTCAAAAACGATATCGTTATAACGCAGTTGAATAGAGGCCCTGTGCACAGGAATTTCGGTACGATATTTACCTAAAGTCGGGCGGCGTGAACGATATGGAGTCGGACCCAATTTATTTTTCCCAATAATTTTTCCAGGACTTCTAAATTTAGTAACTAGGCCTCCACAATGCATATTTAAACATGTTATTGCTTTTGTTTGAAATTTATTTTCCGTGAGAAAATATTAAACACATTAACAACAAATAAATGGAAAAGGCGCAAATATACGGTCAACTTGATCGGAGTTACGTATTTGAGCCTTTTGGGGTCGAAACTTTAGAACCGTGGGGGCCAGGAGCACAGTGTATTTTTTCTAAGTGCCTGGTCGATGCAACTCGTGACCAAAATGCTGGCCTTTCATTGGCATAAAGATTAAGCATTGCCGATGCCCACTGGTAGCGGTCTGTTAGATTAGTATCATCATCATCATCATCATATCAGCCGAAAGACGTCCACTGCTGGACATAGGCCTCCCCCAAGGCTCTCCACTTAGACCGGTCTTATGCCTTCCGCATCCAGATTAGTATAGTTTTAAGTAAGTGTTGGTCGTTAGTTTTTATTGTTTTATTTGTCTTGTTGAAATATTTCGCCTATTTTGTTATTAACAACTTATGATATGTACTTACAAAAATAGTAATAAATAGTCATAAGCTAAATATGTATACCTTCTCGTATAGTTTTATGCAATCCCGGAATCGGACATGTAAAAAAATAATTCAATTAAGAAGCCTCCATATTTGCCTAATTTTAGGTAAATACCGTACCGATGTAACGCCCCACAATTCGCATTGTGCATTAATAATAGATTCTAACGTACCAAAGCAAAACACCGTGCCTTCTCCTTAACATAAAAAAAAACAACAACAACAATACCACTGAACTTGAATTTACTTTCCGCGTTCAGAGTGAAAACGTAACTGCTATTACCCGTACACAACAGCCTTCAGAACACACGAAGGCGTAACGGACGTGCGATTCAACAAGTGCAAGGAATTCAATTAAAATTATTTGCATTCATTCATGCTGGGTGATTCCACCACTCACGCAGATTAGCCTATACTACATTTGTTTGGGTTTTTTATGGCACACGAGCACTCAGGCCACCTGATAGTAAGTGGAAACTGAGACCCATACACATTTGAACCCTCAAGACTATAATCCTAAGACCTCAAATGCGTTGCCAACCCCGAGGACTACAATGGAATGCCTCTATGCTAGTAATTTCACCGGTTGTCTTATCCCCACGGGAACACAACAATGCGAATGTTGCTTGGCGGGAGGTTAATGGATAAGATGGTGGTAGCGATCCGGACGGACCCTGCACAGGGTCCTACCACCACTGTACCTACCAAAGAGGCCACATTGTGCTGCCAAGTCCGTAAGTTAAAGGGGATCATGTGCTTCCTCGCGAAAGAGTATTCGAGCGCCTTGGTAGCAGCGTCATGTTCAAATAATGTCTGTCAACTTACCAGAGCCCCTAGCCAAGATGCGTTCTCTAACTAGCGTTTCCATTCGTTTTGTTTTAAAACCGATCGCGTCACTGGTAGATCACGTCATACGAAAAGTCACGTGATCTGCTAGTAACGCGATTGGTTTAAAAACCAAACGAATAGAAACCCTAGTTAGCGAATGTATCTTGGCTGGGGCTCAGGGCTGGGGTTCTACACGGTAGTAACGATATCGTCCTTGATGTTGTGTTTCCGTATTGTCAACGTTTTGATAACTCTTTCCCCGTGTGATTTTTGGGTTAGAATTAGTGCCACTCCATGTCTTCGCGTGGATGTCATAAGAGGCGACTAAGGGAATAAGGGTGAAAATTCTGGTAAGGGCAGATATTTGTGTGATGAGCACGAGTATTTATTGCCGAGTCTTGAATGTTTTCTAATTATTTAAGTATTTATTTCTCTATATAAGTAAGTTTATCGTTGTCTAGTACCCATAGTACAAGCCTAGAGCTTAGTTTGGGACTAGGTCAATGTGTGTGAGATAGTCCCCCTGTTTTTTTTAATATAAATCTTAATAAACGGGTCAAAACTTAGTGTATTCACTTTTATATGTTTTTTCATCCTCATCGCCCACTGGTAGTGCAATCAGTCACCGCAGGGCAGCTAGTGGCGAGATGTTGATGAGTAGCGACACTACGGACCTGAGTGCTCCTCAGGGTAGGTCCTGTTCCTCACCTCACACTTGCCTTCATCGGCGCTGGAGTGTACGATGACGAGGAACAGACCCTCACTTCTGGCTTGCCTTTAT
The DNA here is from genome assembly GCA_949316455.1 of Acleris holmiana. Classification (NCBI taxonomy): domain Eukaryota; kingdom Metazoa; phylum Arthropoda; class Insecta; order Lepidoptera; family Tortricidae; genus Acleris; species Acleris holmiana. The sequence continues at coordinate 6,336,757 of OX438791.1, read as the reverse complement.
TAGCCAGTTAGAGGCCAGAGTCGCAAGACCTATATGTTCGAAGGGCGGATGTATTGCTTAAGGGCGAGTCTTTTAGAGTCCAGAAGCACCTCCCCACCCTTAGCTCCTCTGGAACTGTCCCCTCTCTGCTGGGGTGTCTATCATTTCATCGAAACACCTGTCATCGAGTGTACCATGTCATCGAATTTCATTTCATCGTACGCTATTTTCTGCTGAAACCATAATGTTTTCATGGTATCTTAAACATCTAACCTATCCTACGTAATTAAGGTTTCAGATACCTTGAAAACATTATGGTATTAGCAGAAAATAGCGTTCGATGAACTACAATTCGGTGAAATGATACATTCGATGAAGTGATACGCAGAGTCCGTCTTTTCATTGCAAAACTCTATTAAACATTTTCAGCCACTCAAAAGTTATCTAAAAGAGATCGCGCCTTAGCGATAAGACCGCCTGTTGTTTACCTTAACTTTTAATCTTCATTGATATGTTGTGTTGTGTTCTATAATGTATCGATAAAATATGTAAATCGGAAGTCGATAAACGAGAAGTTCCTATGACAGTTCAAAAGTGCTACAAAAAATCCGGGCTCTGGATAAGTTACCTCTCTGCTGCCATGTACATGCGGCTATATTGGGAAGCTACTTCCATTGAATTGGCGAGTCACCTTTTGCCTTTTCAACCAATTAATGTTGCCATACATTTTAAATAGTCCTAAACTAACCGCTAGTTGTCCGTAAGAGCATACTTCTATAGTGTGAACTCAGGGAAAATTGACGGTTGGTGCCCCACCACTTTACTAAATTAAAGTTGTCTAAAGGGCCTCTGTGTGTTGGCTTCGGCTACATGTACGCCTTCCAAAGGTCCGGGATTTCCATAGTCCCGTGTTTGGTAAAGACTTTATAATTAAATATTAAAAAAGCTATAGAATCACCCGTTGCACTCACGTGTGAAATATTACTTAAATTGCCTATTTAAAACTCGATAACCTTAACCACGACAGCAAATGTTTAAATTCTCAACCCAACCTTAATCAGGCCAAAGTTCAATTTAGAGTAAAATAAAAAACGACTTGACACTATTCAATTTCACCGAACGTCAGGTATTTAATATTACAGTGTTTTGTTATGAAAAATATCACGTTATTCGAACACAAACATAGTAAAGCGGGTGGACAAAATTAAAAACTAATATCTTCGTACTAACTTCGCTCTGTGTCAAACAACAGCGACTAATTGAACGGCAAAATTAAGTTTGTATGTTTCACGCGTACAAGTTGGCACGTGCAAGAAAATTATTCAAATAGCGAATTTGCTATTTCACGGTGATATTTGAAAAGCGACAAGCGTCCTATTAAGTGCATATCATTTTGAACTGTGACACTTTAGAAATAGAATTTAGTGTTATTTACGTTTATTGTGCTATACCAGTAACAGATAAGTGCCTTAAGAAACGAAAGCGATGCAGATGACTCAGCCATATTAGGCTGCGATCAAAATTCTGTCAAGGCCTCGCTTAAACTACAGAACCAACTTGATTAATTGTAGTGCGCCCAAATCAAATCACATACCTTTTATTCTCAACATAGGGGGGTGCCAACAAGTTAAAATAGGTAACGACATACTACTTCAAGTTGACACAATTAAATACCTAGGGGTCCACTTTGATCGTAGGCTAACATGGAAGACCCATATAAAAGCGAAAAGGGACATCCTAAATCACAAATTTAGATCAATAATGTGGCTGCTTGGTATGCAGTCAACGCTCTCATTGGAGAATAAACTATTTGACCCACGCACTGGAACTACGGGCCACAGCCAGCAATTCGAACAGAGACCTTGCAGCGATTCCAAAACAATGCCCTCAAAATCATTGCCACGCCCTTGATTTACTAGAAAAAAAGCGGCCAAGTGCGAGTCGGACTCGCCCATGAAGGGTTCCGTAGCAGCAAGTAACATAATATAAAAGTTCGTTGTAGCTTTGATCAATGATTTTATGACGTATTAAAAAAAAACTACTTACTAGATCTCGTTCAAACCAATTTTCGGTGGAAGTTTGCATGGTAATGTACATCATATATTTTTTTAGTTCTATCATTCTCTTATTTTAGAAGTTACAGGGGGGGGGGACACACATTGGAAGTGTCTCTCTGGCGAAATTGTTCAGTTTAGAAAAAAATTATGTGGGTAACCTCAATATCATTTTTAAAGACCTATCTATAGAAACCCGACACGTATGGGTTTGATGAAAAAAATTATTTGAGTTTCAGTTCTAAGTATGGGGAGCCCCCAAAATTTATGTTTTTTTTTCTATTTTTGTGTGAAAATCTTAATGCGGTTCACAGAATACATCTACTTACCAAGCTTCAACAGTGTAGTTCTTATAGTTTCGGAAAAAAGTGACTGTGACATACGGACGGACAGACAGACAGACATGACGAATCTATAAGGGTTCCGTTTTTTGCCATTTGGCTACAGAACCCTAAAAACTGCCTTCAAAAACGCAAGAAATAACTTCTTTTAAAATTGTAGGCACCTACCTAGGTTAGTCCAACTGAAGTCGGCTTGTTTGGAGAAAATATTGTGGTCGCCGACTTCAGTTCAACTAACCTATTAGGTAGGTGCCTACAATTTTAAAAGAAGTTATTTCTTGCGTTTTTGAAGGCGGTTTTTTGTTTTTTTAAACATTTCTTTTATTTTAAACTTTTTAGTGCTCATAAATACGCTGTTCCGTACTCCCACTTATGCAAAGCAAAAGGCAAGCAATGCCGCCGGAAATTCATAGTCATATTTCAATAAGTAAATATTCTTCGTTGTAGTCGCTCAACTATCTTAATCGAGATATGTTAACGCCACCCTTGAAATAGGTACCGTTGAGGAGTTCCATTGGCCATCTGTGGTCTTCATCATCAGTTCCACTTCCCCAAATTATACTTTCTAAATGCAAATGCTAAACTTGTTACTAAAAATACTAAAATCGCTATATGTTCGCCTACAATATTTGAGGGGTTCCCTCAATTCCTCACCGATCCCCTCATCAGATTCAGATTTGCTGACAATGGTATCCAAACCAAAAAAAATATTTCAAAATCGGTCCTCAATATTAATGGAGTAATCGATTAACATACACAAAAAAAAGAATGGAACGTATTACCTCCTCCTTTTTTTAAAAGTCGGTTAAAAAACCGAGATCCACCAGTACCTAGAAATGGCTACCATTAAAGAGGAGATAGCAATTCGTTGTAAAACCTACAGGAATAAACTTATGGATGATAAAAGTTGTCTAGCTAGAGCATTGGTCGAGAATAAGGAAGAACATTCACCCCTATTGATAAAGCGCCAGTTACTAGACCCAGTGGTTGTATAAAAACTACAGTAAAAAAGCGGCCAAGTGCGAGTCGGACTCGCCCATGAAGGGTTCCGTAGCAGCAAGTAACATAATATAAAAGTTCGTTGTAGCTTTGATCAATGTTTTTATGACGTATTAAAAAAAAACTACTTACTAGATCTCGTTCAAACCAATTTTCGGTGGAAGTTTGCATGGTAATGTACATCACATCATATATTTTTTTAGTTCTATCATTCTCTTATTTTAGAAGTTACAGGAGGGGGGACACACATTTCAACACTTTGGAAGTGTCTCTCGCGCAAACTGTTCAGTTTAGAAAATAAATATGTCAGTAACCTCAATATCATTTTTGAAGACCTATCGATCCATAGATACCCCACACGTATGGGTTTGATGAAAAAAAAAATTTGACTTTCAGTTCTAAGTATGGGGAACCCCCAAAATTTATGTTTTTTTTTCTACTTTTGTGTGAAAATCTTAATGCGGTTCACAGAACACATCTACTTACCAAGTTTCAACAGTGTAGTTCTTATAGTTTTCGGAAAAAAGTGACTGTGACATACGGACGGACAGACAGACAGACATGACGAATCTATAAGGGTTCCGTTTTTTGCCATTTGGCTACGGAACCCTAAAAAAGAGGAAGAGGATAGTTGATGGATTGTCCATTCCAAACGCCACATTGTTCACTCATCTTATCTACTCATGGTCTGGGGACCGATTGCAAATATATCTTTGTCAAAAAAAAAAAAAAAGCTGTCATAAATTGCTGCAGGGGCGTCACTTGACAAAGCTCGGAAATGCAATTAAACTAAGTCGTATGCTAAATGCCAAAGTATCCTCTTTAGATAATAATATTAATAATAATCAAACGCATATGACGACTTTATTGCATCTTGTTCTATTTCCGTATTTTATTTTGCGTCACCAACGTCACCACCAACTCAAGCCACCAAAAGAACTGCCTTTCGATGAAATGAAAATTCCGCGTAATGAAACGTTCCGTAAACGGTGTTTCGAAAAAATAATAGATACCTACTTACCCGATACAAACAGATGAACATGAAATGATAACACCCCCTTCGTTCTTGTTAGGGGTTGAAAATGAAAGAGCTTACGACTTACAGTACGAACCGGCAGCTCACAAATGCACATATAAAATAACGTTAAAAGACTCGTGAAATATCTTTCCATAACACATCCTCCAGAAGCATAACAAATTCGAGATTTGCATGTGAATTCTTCGTATAAGACAATTGTTTGGAAAATGTTATTACGACTGGCTAAATATACATCTGTCTCTAGTGATGTCAGTGTATCGATACGATGAATTTTAAAAAGCTATAAATCTCGTAAGACCTGGCATGGCATGCATTAGGAGACAATTTAGTTTAAACTATATTTCAATGATTACTAAGTTCATTTTTATTTGTTTCAAATTTGAAATTGGCATTTAGGAGCAAAGGAAATTGAACTTTATTTCCTTGGTGGTAGATTAAAATTCCCACTCACAAAATCTTCATGTTTCTAGTATGATTGGCCTCGCGAGGTTAACACGGAACATTTCAATCTTACGTCTTGTTTTCGAATTGATGATATGATGCCATGTCCACACATAATAAAAAGGGATGGCTTTATGTGCTTCTGCTCAGAGAACGCGATGGAGATTGTTGGCGCGGGCGTTGATGGAAGCTTCAAATTGAACTAATTGCTGTTTACTTTATAACCACAGCATTGATTAAAAAACTGATTTACCAGGATTAACAAGTTATAAATACTCAAAAACCAAAAGTATGCGAGAAAGCCCTCAGGCCCTAGGATCCTTTGGCAGGATCCATGGAGTCAAGCGGACTTTATGTACACTAGAATCCATAATAGAGTATTGTGAACTATAACGACCTCTAGAATCCGTCAATGGATTAATGTGATCTTTTTTTTATTTCAGAATCCATAAGTGGATTTTAATTTACTTCGATGTCGTCTAGAATCCATAGATGGATTCATGTGTACCTTTTATACACCGGGTTGGAGTGAAGATGTGTACTTGAACTATTTTTTTTAATTTTATTTTTAATATTGATTAGCTACCTCGTCTAATCCGCCGCGTCCTCTGCCGCTTCCTCCGCCGCCTCTGCCGCCGCCATCTTCTTTTCCATCTTCTTGTAGTTGATCGCTCTGGACTGGTTAATGACCACGTAGTCCGCTCTCGCCCTCTTCAGTGGCGAGAATTTCAGGTAGAAGTTCTCAAAAGCCTCAAATTCCTGCCAGAACGGAAAACACGGTGCATGTGAAATGCTGCGAATAACAACTAGAGTTTATTTTTGAAACGATTAAAATACAATTATGGCCCTTACAATTATTTTTACTAACTTGCCCGTGTGGTTTCCGGGTTAGAATAGTGCCACTCCATGTCTTCCCGTGGATGTCGTAAGAGGCGACTAAGGGAATAAAGGCTTGTAGTATTGTTAGGCGATGGGCTTGCAACCTGTCACTAATACACTAGTAAACATCTCAGCCTACTTGTGCAAAATGTGGTTACAAATTATAAACATATCTTTTTGTAGTTGTTGGTGTTTCTGTAGCTCTGCCTACCCCACTCTGGGAATGAAGGCGTGATGTTATGTATTTTTACTAACTTTCACTAAATAGTTTCTCATGATTTACTAACACAGCTAACCCTCAAATTTTGTTATTCCATTATATAATTAGCCATTATGTGCACACATAGTTAGGAGTTGCAATCTAGATCTAAACTATACCACTGTATCGATACTCTGTTCCAATTTCGACAGTGACTTTAGTTTGTTTTGTGAGCCAAATCGATAAATAAATAAATGTAAGTCTCAAAAAATTGCAGCATCCCGACTTTAGTCCAAATCATCATTTGACAACTATATCGCTTTACAAACTTTCATTTTGCAAAAACATGTTTGTACTTAAACCACATTTTAAAAAGGTTACGTAGGCATATTACAAAGCGTACTTATTATCGTTCCAGAAACTTCAGGTCAATGCCTAGGACCGGTTTTATATACTTAGGTTAACTTACATACATACATAAATCACGCCTGTTTCCCAGAGGGGTAGGCAGAGACCACTTCTTTCCACCTGGTACTATCCTGACAAAGCTCTTTCGCTTCTTCCACATTCATACATCGAGTCATGCATGCACGTCGGTTTCGGGTACTTAAGATTCGGCCCTTTTCCAGTATTTCCCCGATTTGATTCAATTAAGTACGCCTACGGCGCCCCCTTCCGACCTAACTTATACATGTAAAATAGGTTTAATTGAATTGGTTTGTTTTATTTTTAGAAAGAGAAATTGTTAGTTAGGCAAGGCTGGAGATGAATGGGGTCCGCTAGTTAGTGACTGAGCGGGTCTCACTTCGCCGGGTGCCGGGCGGGTGTTTCTCTATTTGTCCTCTCTACCTACATTGGTGACCCACGACAATGGACATTTACGCAACCTGACGACCTTCAAGCACTATGACGCAGTCTCACAGCAAGCCAGACAACCCGCACTGTGCACCACTAGCATTCTGATATATCTCCATGCCTGGTGTCTACAGTGTGCACAATACTCTCGAATATCGGCGCAGCAATGCGCGCAGCACATGCTGAGCCGGCGCCCTTTCATACCTATGCCGTGACTTTTGAATCACGTGTGGCGACCTAGCGACATCTAGTGACAACTTGTAACAAACAACTCGCTAGCGCCACCAGAGTCAGACAACGCAACTAAATCTGACAGTGCGCTACATCGCGCTAACGAAGTTTCTTCAGTCGGTTGACTTATATACAACTTCTAACTTCATCCGAATGGACTTCGGTCCCCAGGCACAACAACCGCCTGGAGAGAGATCTCTCTATTGTCCTCTCTCTACTACATTGGTGACCCCGACGTGATTCTCTCTACCTACATTGGTGACCCACGACAATGGACATTTACGCAACCTGACAACCTTCAAGCACTATGACGCAGTCTCACAGCAAGCCAGACAGCCCGCACTGTGCACCACTAGCATTCTGATATATCTCCATGCCTGGTGTCTACAGTGTGCACAATACTCTCATTCAGCAACGCGACTCACTGCGTCCTACTACGAGTACTTCACGGAGCAGATACACGACTCACTGTGTACTCTCCACTCCACTCCTCTTCTCCTGCTACGCTCGCCAACGCGGCTCTGAGCTCTACTGGAGACATCTACTACTACTGGCACTTGCAAGCGGCATTTTCAACGCACAGACTGCACGTCATCCATCACCATCAACCTCCGGTCTCAAAGGGGGGCTGGTGTGGCGACCTAGCGACATCTAGTGACAACTTGTAACAAACAACTCGCTAGCGCCACCAGCGTCAGACAACGCAACTAAATCTGACAGTGCGCCACATCGCGCTAACGAAGTTTCTTCAGTCGGTTGACTTATATACAACTTCCAACTTCATCCAAATGGACTTCGGTCCCCAGGCACAACAACCGCCTGTAGAGAGATCTCTCTATTGTCCTCTCTCTACTACACACGCATCTTAATTTTAGTTGTAGTTACAATAATAGTTTTAAGCTTTTAATGTTTTTTTTTCCCTTTTTAGTTTATAATAATTTTGTACGTGCTTCACTTTGTCATGGCGTAATTTATGATTAAAGTTTTTTATCTATCTATCTATTATAAAAGTTAGGTTATGTTCGACTTTTAACCACAAAAAAATATAAAACAATGCAGCGGGAAGTATCTCGTTGTGAAATGAAATTTTGTAAAATGATTACAGTTTGTCAAATGATGATTTGGTAAAACATTAGTGAACCAAAAATTACACTGCCTTGGGAATAGATTCAACGGGTCTATCTCGTAATGTACAAGTCACAACGTAGGGTAAGCGTACCAGTGAATGAACCCTTAAGGAGATTTTCAACTTTAAAAAATCATTGTACTTAAATAGAGAAAGGGACCGTCAAATATACTGTCGTTATAGGTCAAGCAAGTATTCTTGTTTGAATTTATGACATTTGTTTTACAATGGTATAGCGTAATTTAAAGTTATAGTAATTTTAAGCCGAAGACACCCCAAAACACCAGTGAATGAACACAATTTCCTAGTGAATGAACAAATGAAACTAGTGAATGAACAATGTTTTATTGTTTATTGATTTAGTTTTATTAAAATGGGTTTAACAGTTTTTTCTTATTCATATGAGTTAACATGATTAAATATTATGCTGACCTCAAATTGAGACCTTCAGGTATTTGAGTTATAAATGTAATTATTAGAAAATAAATAATTCAAGTAATAAAATAGGTAGTCAGCCTTTGAATACTCTTCTTAATTAGGTATAATTCTCATCCTTATATTCTAATAAAGTTATTTATAGCAAACATAGTCAGTCTTAGGACGGTTTGACCTTGCCAAAAGCAAGGCCATGTGAAAATTATAGTGGTTGTTATTTAAAAACCATTACAAAGTACAATGATTAGGTAGGTATATTCCAGAAATAATTTTGTAAATCGGTGCAGTAGTTTTTGATATATACCGGTCAAACAGAGAATGTCCTTTTATCTGAAGTCGGTTAAAACGTGACATTTTACTACTGAGTATTCATATAAAATAATGATCGTTCATTAACTGGCTCATAGATTGTATTAGAAACCAGTGAATGAACTCCCATTTAAGATTTTGTTCGAATACTGGCCACATGACGGACAATAAATTAACGTCTATGTTACTCAAAATAAACTTTGATACCATAGTTAAATCGCACAATATTGCAAAATCAAAAATTCACTCGGTTCTAGTGAATGAACACCGGGGTTCATTCATTGGTTTTAGCGGTTTCAATGATCTAGTTATAAAAAATTTGCTTAAAATCGGTACTTTGAAAGAAAAAATAATATGATATTTAAATAGAAAAAATGTATCCTTTAGACTTAAAACATAAACACATACTTAATGTTAGTTGCTTGGTATGAGTACAGTATCACATAAAACACAATGTGACAAACCAGACTCCTTAATACCGCCCCATACAACAAAAACACGTCTGCGATACGTCCACTTTAGATGTCCGCCGTGTTGCAACTAAAGCACCTGAGTTGAAGTTAATGTTACCATGATGTTACTAGTAATGTTGCCAATCTAAAAAAAAATACTTTGTATAGTAGAAGTTTAAAGAATCCTTGTTTTGCGAAAAAAAGTTCATTTCGTTCATTCACTAGCACTGTTCATTCACTGGTACGCTTACCCTATTTGTTAAGAAACTTTTTTTTTTAATGACACTCTGTATACGAGTAGGTACCTCAAAACTAGAACTTTCGGCGGAACCCAAATTTTTCGGAAGATAACGAATTGACGGACAAATTGTTTGACCCAAAAAAACCCTGTTTCAAAATATTCATCAAAATCGTTTAGACTTTCGAGAGCGTGATTCATACTTAATACTCGATATCGATAATAACAGTTTCTACCACTAGCAAGATTGGGACAGTCTTATGTTCTGCCGGGAAAATTCCGACCTCTGGTGATTACAAATATATACAAATATCGCTCGTTTAATAGTACAGGATGTGACCTATTATAATAGTCATTACCTTTAGAGTTAGGGGCTCCAATTGGGCATCTATCATGTAATTGGTGAATTCAAGCGGATCGAGAGGCTCCACGCTCAACCTGCAACAGAACCGTATGGTCAGAGTAATGAATAAAATCAACTTTTCATGCTCTAAAAGTGACCTAGTCCCAAACTAACCTTTAGGCTACTATGGGTACTAGACAACGATAATCATACTTATATAGAGAAATACATAGAGAACACCCAATGCTCAGGAACAAATACTATATAATATATAGGTATTGTACCAAAACCCTTATATAGTAGAAAAGTGGATATTACAACGCAGCTGTATGCCATGGCGCATGTTTTATTTAACATAAAAAATATGAGTCCGCTAGCACATGACGGCGCGTGAGTTATGTCGCCCGCGAGATAGACTACCTGTCTTTTTTTGACCGTTTTAATTAGACAATGACGGGAAGTCTATCTCGCGCGCGACGTAACTCACGCGCCGTCATGTGCTAGCCGTGCTGGCCTCATATTTTTTATCGCTGAGGAAATGCGTGTACGCATGTCACCCAGGCCCAGGAGGACCTGGGGTGGTTATGTGGAACTCGCCAACCGAGAGTGGCCTGAACACCAAGTAACACCCCAGCGTTAAACCATCTGCGTCCTTCAGGGAGGTACCACGCGACCACGAACAAGCGCTTTCGGCTGCGAGACCTCGACGCCAACGACTCAGGGATAGTTTAAGGGTGCGGTAGCATGGATGGGATGGATGGATGGGGGATGGAGGGGTGCAATAGCTGCAACAAACTACAGTCACGAGCAAAGCCCGGAATTTTCGTAGCACTTTTGAGCCGTCATAGGGACTTCTCGTTAATCGACTTCCGATATACATATGTATATCGATAAATACAGAATACATTTTTTTAAATATGATTACGAGTAGAAGTAAACAGCATGCAGTCTTATCGCGAATGAGCGACCTCTTCGAGGTAAGATAAAATTATGACTTGTAAGCACTAAAACTGACTTCGTACATGAAATTGATAAATGTTAAAACACTGAATTGAACTGATTAAATGTATAATTGTTAACTATTAACTTTTCATTGCAAATCTATTTTATATTTTAGAAAATCGCTCTTTAGCGATAAGACCGCCTGTTCTTTACCTTTACTTTTAATCTTCATTGATATGTTGTGTTGTGTTCTGTAATGTATCGATAAAATATTTATATCGGAAGTCGATAAACGAGAAGTCTCTATGACACCTAAAAAGTGCTACGAAAATTCCGGGCTCTGGTCATGAGATTACAAGTCTATTGGCCGTATTAAGTAACCCATCTTGGCAGAGACGCCCATCCATTGATGGGCGGGCATTGATGGGATTGACTAATCATTAACGTATCATTATACGTTAATGATTAGTCAATGATACGTCAATGATTAGTCAATGATACGTCAATGATACGTCAAAGCCATAGAAAACTGTCATTTTTTACGCATCTTGAAACGAGCTGTTGAATCGAGATCCGTTTATTAACCTTTTCAACGCTATGTCAAATACAAAAGACGTCACGCACACGCCAATGACAGCTTAAAACCAGGGCAAATGTCAACCTTGCTACATAGATACTCAGGTGTATTTCGCGCTGTCAGCCATGACGGATATCCGGCGTTGGCGTTGAACCAGTGGTGCGGGGGACTTTCGTTTCGTCAAAAGGTTTTTGCCAAACTGATTCATTTCCCAAACATATCATTTGACCGAACTGGTTTTTAGGGTTCCGTAGCCAAATGGCAAAAAACGGAACCCTTATAGATTCGTCATGTCTGTCTGTCTGTCCGTCCGTATGTCACAGTCACTTTTTTCCGAAACTATAAGAACTGCACTGTTGAAACTTGGTAAGTAGATGTATTCTGTGAACCGCATTAAGATTTTTACACAAAAATAGAAAAAAAAAACATACATTTTGGGGGTTCCCCATACTTAGAACTGAAACTCAAATTTTTTTTTTCACAAAACCCATACGTGTGGGGTATCTATGGATAGGTCTTCAAAAATGATATTGAGGTATACATCATTTACATCATTTTTTTCTTAACTGAACAGTTTGCGCGAGAGACACTTCCAAAGTGTTGAAATGGGGCCCCTGTAACTTCTAAAATAAGAGAATGATAGAACTAAAAAAAATATATGATGTACATTACCATGCAAACTTCCACCGAAAATTGGTTTGAACGAGATCTAGTAAGTAGTTTCTTTTTAATACGTCATATAATCATTGATCAAAGCTACAACGAACTTTTATATTATGTTACTTGCTGCTACGGAACCCTTCATGGGCGAGTCCGACTCGCACTTGGCCGCTTTTTTTTCAAAACTGTAAACATTTCTTCTTTTTCTTCCTATACATCTCCATTAGGAAATTAAAATTCAAACACTTAGGAGTGGCCCTGCTTTCAAAGCTAGGGGTCCTGGGTTCAAATCCCGGTAAGGGCAGATATTTGTGTGATGAGCACGAGTATTTGTCCCTGAGTCTTGGATGTTTTCTATGTATTTAAGTATATATTTCTCTATATAAGTAAGTTTGTCGTTGTCTAGTACCCATAGTACAAGCCTAGAGCTTAGATTGGGACTAGGTCAATTTGTGTGACATTGTCCTATGATTATTTATTTATTTTATTTATTTATAATATCAGTATTATACAGGATGGTTACATTATGTAGAGATGAATCTTATCTTGTTGAATCTCTTATAATCTTACCGGTCTTATCTTTTTTTTTATTTGATACTTTTAGTGGTGGTAGGACCCTGTGCAGGGTCGGTCCGGATCGCTACCACCATCTTATCCATTAACCACCCGCCAAGCAGCATTCGCATTGTTGTGTTCCGGTGTGGGGATAAGACAACCGGTGAAATTACTAGCATAGAGGCACTCCATCTTAGTCCTCAGGGTTGGCAACGCATTTGAGGTCTTGGGATTATAGTCTTGAGAATTCAAATGTCTATGGGTCTCAGATCCCACTTACCATCAGGTGGCCTGGGTGCTCGTGTGCCTTCTCCTTAACATAAAAAAAAAAACTAATAATTTAAATGCGAAGGTTTGGACGTTTGTCACTCAATAACGCCAGAACGGCTAAACAGATCTGGGTGAAATTTGGCACAGAGATAGTTTATAGTCTAGAGTAGCACATATTATGATACGTTTTATCTTTAAAAATTCACATTTCCCGAGAGATAATCTCCTTTAAAATGATAGGTAACCGGTCAGTCCAACTGAATTCGGCTTTTGGTTAAAAATATAGTGGGACGCCGACTCCAGTTGGACTGACAAATTACCTATAATTTTAAAAGAAGTTATTTTTTGCTTGTTAAAGATGGTTTTTACTTTTTTAACCCTTAACTTGGCAGTGTGCACCACAGGATACATACCATAATGTTCACTTTTGTTTTTTTTGGATTGATATTTTTTTAGGCTGGTTCCAAATCAAATAGGGTTTGAATTCACTACTTTTTGAATTTTTGCCAATTCTGGGGACCTCGTGAAAAAGGGTATAAGTCGATTTAACTCGTAATAAAAAAGGGTATATACTTAAACAGAGTATACTAGACTTAAACCTTTTTTCACTTGATCGTCAGAAGACTTATACCCTTTGTCACTAGGACCCCAGAATTTAAGGGTTAAAACATTTTTTTTATTTCATACCTTTCAGTGATAAAAATAATACTGTTGTGACGTCCACATAATATTTATTCCATAATATTTGAGGACTTCCCTCGATTGCTCCAAGATCCCATCATCAGATCTTGACCTGCTGGAAGTGGGACCAACGAAAAAGCTAACGAAACAAAAAAAATATTTCAAATCGTTCCAGCGGTCTTTGTGAGATCGGGGAACATACATAAAAAAACTTCCTCCTTTTTTGAAGTCGGTTAAAAAGCGATAAACGACTTCCACGTAGACGGAGTCGTGGGCCACACCCAGTTGCTAATTAATTTGATTTTATTCTTGCCCTTACTTGATAAGCCGGTCCGCGTTTAATATCGTGTTATATGCTTTGATGATGGTTCCGAACCCAAAACCCTGTTGCGTCTGCGCTAAGGGCTGCACGCAGGGGTCTCTCTCCATGCTCCTTATTCTAAAACACGAGACATGAACACTATTAGTCAGGGCCGGCCCGCTATCCCTTTTAAAGGGTTTTGTATGGGTTTTTCGTAATGCTTAACTTACCATACCCTCTGCCCGTCAAAACCTTTTGGATATGCTTTATAGCGCTACAAAACCCTTTAAAAAGCTTATTATTATATAACCACGCAATCTTCAACCTGTTGGTACTTTATAAAACACACGCTACCTTGTATCCCGTCCGAAGCAAGTAAACGGAAGCCGATTCAACTAAGTGCTAACCCAATACCCTTCTAAAACCCTTATAGCATACACGTTACGTTTGAAGGTACCGCGCGGAGCGGCAAAAATTCCAATACGGTTCGATTTTCAATGGCAAACGTTTGTGATTGGTTCGTTTAAGAGCGACGGATTTTTCCTTGTCACACACATATTTTTCACCAAAGGGAAAGCTAGGGACATCATGGTAAATTAGTTACCAATTTTAAAGGGGTAGCCTTATCGTTTGGTTCGTCTTCTTGGAATGGGTGAGCATATCTACTGCTCTAGCTATTTCAAGGGGAAGCCCTTTGCAACGCTTTTCCCGAGGAAAGGGTGGTCCGGTCCCTGCTTTTGGTTAATAGGCCACACATGATAAAGTATGCAATTTTTTAGACAAAAACGAATCAGTTTTTTGTATTCCATGATAGTCAATGTCATCAGAAGCAGAATCCGCTGTCAGTAGAACAAAAACACTGTGGATGCTATTTCACAATTGATTGTTCAAAGTTACAATTTTTACTTTTTTAATGTTTCGAGGTGCAAGCCAGTCTTAGACAATCATTACGGTAGGGAAAAAGTGACAATATATCTATATTTCAAAATTATTTTTAGACATGCCTAAGAACGTCCAGCTACCAAATAGAGAACATGCATGAAAATCAGAATTGAGTTTCATTGATACTGAAAATGTAAAGAAAAACATGCAATCAGAGTATTCAATCAAAATTTGTTAAAATTCGAAAAAATCTTTTAGTGTTTAGATTGTTTTTTTCGGCATCTTCATAATATTTACGTAATATGGGTGTGGTTGCCGGGTTAGAATAGTGCCACTCCATGTCTTCCCGTGGATGTCGTAAGAGGCGACTAAGGGAATGAGGGCTTGTAGTACTGTTAGGCGATGGGCTTGCAACCTGTCACTAATACACTGGTAAACATCTTAGCCTGATCATGCAAAATGTGGTTACAGGATTACCAATAGGTTCTTTTAGAGTTGTTGGTATTTCTGTAGCTCTGCCTACCCCACTCTGGGAATGAAGGCGTGATGTTATGTATGTATGTATATTACGATACTGGCTTAAACGAAATAAATGCAAATTTCTTTATAAGGTATATTATTTTAAACATGGAACAACAGCTGTGACGTCATTCCTGTCGTCGATTTTGTATAAAGTGTTTTTACAGGGGGTCTGAACTATGACTTTTAAAGCTTCATATCTTGTGAATATAATATACGACAATTATTTCGTGTATACAGTTATTCGTCTCTTCCATAGCACTTTCCAGAGAGCCCATAAAAAAAAATTGCTTGTTTCCCATTGCACCTCCGATCACATCACCTTTGAAACTTGCGGTAAAAGAAGTCCTACACAGAGCCGTAGTTGGGGCGCGGGACCAGAATAATCTCGGAGACCAAAGCCAGACAATCATTATGGTAGAAAAAAGTATTGATATAGCTAATTCCAAAATTATTTTAACCCATGCCTAAGAACGTCCAGCTAGCAAATTGCACCCCGATAACGTTATCGGAGGTGCTATTTGGTAGCTGGACGTTGACCCCGTGGTCTACATCACCTTTGAAACTTGCGGTAAAAGAAATCCCGTACAGAGCCGTAGTTAGGACGCGGGACCAGGATAATCTCGGAGAACAAAGCCATCACGGGCCCCGGGCGGTACCCAGATATAGAGCTGCAGGTCGCTGCAAAATACGCTGGTGTTACAGAATAGAATACTCCAAACAAGATCATGGTGATGGGCTAGCAACCTGTCACTAATACACTAGCTAACCTCTTCGCCTGATTGTGCAAAATGTGGTTATCACTCTGGTGTCTGTCCCTATGTATGCTTAGATCTTTAAAACTACGCAACGGATTTTGATGAGAGAGGAAGGTTTATATGTATAATACTCTAACCCGAAGCGAAGCGAGTTCGGGTCGCTAGTAGAATTATGCACAAGTCTTTTTAGAGTTGTTGGTATTTATGTAGCTCTGTCTACCCCACTCTGGGAATGAAGGCGTGATGGTATGTATGTATTTAAAATGATCAAGACCAAACCCCCTCCCCCTGTTTCATCGTCTTGACAATGACACATGCCAGGTGACAATTCAGTATACATTGCAAAATTACCACGCTGATTTATCACTGGGTTCCATTTAAGCCATGTACGGTGTTAAATAAATAATTATGCCTATGAAAATGAGGCCGCTAGTATTTTTGCTTTTACTTCCTATTCCCTAACAGATCTCGTATTTTCTAGATGTAAGTCTATCATTGCAGACTGGATAGAAATAACAATACACAAGTCACGGACATCGAAATAAGTTATGTGTGATCCACTTAAACTTACCCATAAAAATTATCTTTTCGTCTTCTCTAATTCCTTTCACGGCTTTCACCAACATATTTTTAATACTCTTCACCCTGAGGCGTCTCTCTTCTGATGACAGCTTCGTTTTGAACACCCTTTCGACGTTCTTTACGAAGATGACCGAGGGCTGGAAAGCCCTGGCGGCCGCGAAGGCCTGGCCCACCAGCTTACCAGGTTTACTGACCTTCCCCGAGAACACCTCTGGTGATAAGTCGATCTTTACAGCATCTGGACACATACAAGGACATTGGAATAAATATTTTGAACGTGCGTGGAGATGGTAACTGATAGGTATGCACAAATAATTTTACACCGATAATTTTACTAAGAGCTAGACTTTATTAACGCACGCACTTAATAGGATTGTGAAGCGATGCTTAAATCGCGTAGCTGACAAAAATAATCCATACAAATTTAGCTCCGGGCGATAACGTATTCACCCCCTAAATCTGTACGTAACTGTAGGGCTGTACGTTTTCGCTGTTATTTTTTAATTATTTCCAATATCTTCTCGGAAAAGAAAACGTACAGACCTAGTTTTTCATATTATCTACAACATAAAAATCGTCAAAATCGGACAACGTTTAAGGGGAAAAAAACGTTATCGCATTTTGTATGTTTTTTTTTTGCTTCACAGTCCTCGCACAATACCAAGCAGTTATCGCACAATTAGCTTTGACCATTTAGATGATAGCTCGGTTCATTTTTGTTCGCACTGTTCGCTATTCATTAAAAGAATTAACCTAGCCGTAATCGTTTCGCCTTTTGTAGTTCAAATCCCCGACTGTTCCAGAATGCCTTCTGGAATGACCCGCCGAGAACGGTCTAAAGTCGTAGGTTTTACATATTGCAACTTATTTTAGATCGCGATGTCCTTAGCTCACGGATCTGGAATATTCCACGTATTGCTGTCTCTACGTATTTCTAATCGTGTTATCTCTTTCGCACGCTTCTTGAAGGTTCTCAGTATCGCTGTCTCTTTCTAATAATGCTATCGCTTTCACTGAGTGAAAATTGACCAAAGGGTCTTGAAAAAGCCTCAAGATGTGTTAATGTTTCATTAATTTCATTATGAACCCTCTTGGGCACAGCAAAAGTATTTAGAGAGAGCGACACTTAACATTGCAATGTATACCGAATTATCACCAGTCACCTATCATTAAAAAGATGGTGAAATAGGGGGGCTTGGGTCATACACAATCTTAAAATCAAAAGTCGTCTTTCTTGTGGTCAATAGTCAAAAGCTGTGCATATAAGCTATGTTTTTATATGATAGGTCTAAAGCAGTCCTGACGCCGTTTTGCGGGAATGGGCTCAGCCAGAAAATTAGGCCTTAAAAACGTTAACCTCCGGCATGTCTACAGGAAAGACGCTAACCTAAATCTGTGTATGACCCGCTCGTGTTCTTCATGCCATAAAAAAAACTTGTAATAACTCCATTTTACAATATACGTACTCATTTCACCAATGACACAGTCGACCAGGAAAGACTTCCCGTTCTTTGGCTGACCCAGCAGCAGAACAGCCTTGTTCCTGACAGCCCCAGGTTCAAGTCCCGCGCCAAACACGCAGGATAGTTTGAGGCGGTTCCTGACGTCACCGTAGCCTGGTGGGGGGAACCTAGGAAGCAGGAATAAATTAATAAATAAATATCACAGGACAATGTCACAGAAATTGACCTAGTCCCAAACTAAGCTCCAGGCTTGTACTACGGGTACTAGACAACGATAAACTTACTTATATAGAGAAATATATGTATACTTTAATACATAGAAAACATACAAGACTCAGGAATAAATATTCGTGCTCATCACACAAATATCTGCCCTTGCCGGGATTCGAAGCCAGGACCGCTAGCTTCGAAGGCAGGGTCACTACCAACTAAGCCAGCGTGTCGTCCAACATGTGATGACGTCGTTTATCGCTACTCGATAAAAAGTTAGCCTATGTCCTTTCTCGGATTTCAAGCTATCTCCTTACCAAATTTCATCGAAATCAACTGATTTCGAAATGAAAGCGTAACAAACAGACAAAGTTACATTCACATTCATATTACTAGCATTTGCCCGTGACTTCGTCCACGTACAAGTCGTAGAAGTCATTTATAACAGCATCCTCGGGCGCTGACAATATTTTCGGGATAAAAAGTAGACTATGTGCTATTGTAGACCGTAATATATTCTGTGCTAAATTTCATCTAGATGCGTTCAGTTCTAGCTGATTCTTAACCTTTTCAACGCAATTGACGCATATTTCCGTCATGATTGACAGCGCAAAATAGACCTGAGTATCTATGAGGCAAAGTTGACATTCGCTCTGGTAATGTATTTGACATAGCGTTGAAAAGGTTAACCCTTTACCAGGCCGCACCAATCTAAATGATTTAACATAGAATGTAATACATATCCAAGTTATTTATATATTGGAAATTAGTCTCAGAGCAAGTAACTTTTCGCGTGTATTCAATTAGATTTGAACCCTAAACTAAGGTACGTTCAAATTGTAAACTAAACCTATGTGGTCAATATAGAGCCTCTGCCTGGAGAAGGGTTAGGACGTAGTGGTGATGCCTGCGCCGCAACACCGCCACCGATGTATCATAGCTCGCCTGCGCCTGGACTGATAATAAAGACCACGCCTCGACCGTGCCCCGCCGCCGCCTCGACTTCGTAGCTTAAGCGATATTGTTAAGAAGTATTCTTCAAGACCCTTAAGGCTTAAGCATTCACACATTGAGAGGGAGGTGCAGGCTGAAAAACAGCGCTGTGTAAACCCCGTCTCACAGCATACGCTGAGTTCTGAACCTTTTGCCGTAGCATCTATGAGACTTGTTGTAGTTAATACTTTATATTTTATTTTACTTTAAATAATAATTTGTACAACTACTGTGTTATGTGTGGCAATAAATCTTTTTCTGATTCTGATTCTGATTCTGATTGACTCACGTGGCATTGGGATCGACGAGGTTGGCCTCGTATGCACCATAGTTGGAATCTCCAATGATATCGCTAATCCTGGCGTTGGGCTTCGAGACGATTTCAAGGTCGAAGATCGCCTAAAAGTGTAAGTAATAAGTAAGTTTTCGGCGGCGCCAGACATAGTTCAAACATTTGAACACATGGTTTAAAAAACTGGCCAAGTGCGAGTCGTATTCGCGCACAAAGATTTCCGTACCATTATCTATACAACATTAGACACTATATCACAGAATAAGTGATAGCACAAACTATATAACCTTTGTTTAGTTTCACCTGTCCCGGTGTCTGTCTGTTACGGCAAAAAATCACGTTTGTTGTATGGGAACACTCCCTTAAGGGCATTATTCAAATTAATTGTACCTAATTAAGGACAAAAATTAAGAAACGGTAACTTTTACTACTCCTTAATTAGGTACAATGGATTTGAAAAGTACCCTTAAATATTTATATATTTAAAATTAATTATTTATTTTTAAAGTGAATACGCAACTAAATATTCTGGGAATATTTCAACCGTCTACCTGTTGCCGTCATTAATATCGAGCAAAAAACCCCAAAAAAAAAACGAACACGTTTGTTGTATGGGAGCCCCCTTAAATATTTATTTTATTTTGTTTTTTGTATTTGTTGTTATAGCGGCAACAGAAATACATCATCTGTGAAGATTTCAACTGTCTAGCTACCACGGTTCGTGAGATACAGCCTGGTGACAGACAGACAGCGGAGTCTTAGTAATAGGGTCCCGTTTTTACCCTTTGGGTACGGAACCCTAAAAAAGAGTGTGACATGGGTACTTAAACATTTGTGCAAACTTTGAGCAAACAATTGCACATTGCCATCCGGATCGGTTTTCGAGCGCACATCTGGGCCTCTATTCAACTGCGTTATAACGATATCGTTTTTGACCTGTTTCCGTATGGTCAACGTTTTGATAACTCTTATGTCATTTATAATAATGGCGACTGTGACATAAACGATTCTTAAACGTGTCAAACACGATATCGTTTTAACGCACCTGAATAGAGGCCCAGAGCGTTGTAAGTTCATGCACATTTTTTTACCACCTTTTTAGGGTTCCGTACAAACTACCTCCTAGTTTGACTACGGCTACTTAACAGCTTCGGAATCCCACAGTGGGTATGGCCCGACATGCTTTTGGCCGATTTCTTTTTTACAAAAACCTTTTTCATTTTTAACTTTTAAATTATTAATATGGATACCGCCACGTCCTGGTTTATGGTCTCGCTTATCTCATACGGTCGCGGCGGCAGGATCTCTTTGGGCTTCCTCCTGGGCTTCGCCTTCGGGAAGGGGTTCCCCGCCTCCTTGAAGTCAGCCTGTTGAGCTGCGATTAGAGTCTTCAACTCGAGCCTATAGACGAAACCAATAATTATATCAACATCACTATAGTCACACGCTTAACACAATCACACTTTCAAAAAGTACTGATACTCAAGGACAAAAATTTACAATGGTAATATTTCCATTACGTCACGAAAATTAGTCATATACAGAGGGCGGAATTTCTCATGGCAAAAATTGAAATGTCATAGGGATTGAACATTTTGCTTTATCGACTTTTCCAGTTATCGATATTGTGTAATAACTAAACTCTTTGTTATTTTAGTCTTGCTTTTATATTCAAATGTAAATGTCATTATTGATTCGCATTTAGTTATTGTGTTGAACAATACGTGAAGTTTTAGGATTTAATTTGTAAATATTATGTTATTTTTGTCTAAAACACTTGTCTTTATTAACGGTAAATAACAAATGAAAATAAAGCTAAATTTAAGACATAGAACTATACAATAATAATGAAAACTACACCTACATTTACCAAAAACTATATTAATCTAAAAGACCGCTACTACATTGTTAATATTGGAAAATTATTTTGCTAAGCCTAATGTACCGATATGAGGTGTAATTCTATTTGGTAAAAGATCTTGTGCTACGTGAACCAGAACTACTCGTCGATAGTCGATAAAATACTTCGTTCTATCCCTATGACATATCAATTTTTGCCATGAGAAATTCCGCCCTCTGGTCATATATTTATATACTGGAGAAAAGTTATGTACAATTATGCCAAACTCCACAACAAGGTCTTCCAGGCGGACATAAGGCGTCGACAGCGCTGGAAAAGTCAAAAAAACATGTACAATATTCGCCCAAAGATACCAGATTTCATTTCTCAACTGGCTATGAAAACGTTTTGAAAACAACATCGCATAAATAGGCCCCCCATGCAGTAAGTCACTTTAACAAAATGGCTTACACAGCTTGAGTACCACGAGACCGAGCTTCTTCTTGCCGTGACAAAATAGACAACTACTGTTGAATCCCATCTAATTTTGATTAATCCCAATAATCCCTACATGCATACGCACTCACACACACACACACACACGTACATACATACACACAAATAAATAGAATGCAAATGTTACTTGTTAAATAGGCTTAAGTATTTTTTTTATGTGATTCTGAACGAAACTGCGTCCTGTAACAAAGGATGTCTTAGCTCAGGATGCAGGGTCGTGTTTTTTTCCTTGAAATGTTTCATAATATGCAATAAACTTTAGGCGTCACCAATGCGTTGCCGATATCGAAGAAATTTAATGACACCATTTTAAAAAGCCCCATATTTAAGCGCATTGGGAAAATCTCAGCAGCAAGTTCATTCCGAATTCTTATAGTACACAGCGGAAACGTTCCATTGACTCAAAATAATGGGAATAAACATCCTGCCGATGACGAGAAGTGCGATGGTAGAATGAAGCCGTTGCCAACCAATGTAGTATACAGACAGTAGAAAACGCAGAGAGATGCAGTCTCTCTGGACGCAAAGCATCTATTCTCTAAACGGTCTGAAAGTGTACGGTCGTTGACAATGCGGACGGCACATCTCTGGATGGATGGGCTCCAGCCCCGAGATGCGACGTTCTGGACTAACCGCATCAGCTCATCCACTATCTGCCTGCATTCCAGGTGAAGCTGGCTCATCAGCTCCTGGGCGAGTAGCTCCTGCATGTAACCATAGATGACTTCGCCATTTTGCTTCACCGGAAAGTTATCGTATATGGACCAGGAAGCTAAGTAAGTTTGTAGAGCCTGAAAATTAATAAAACCGGTGAATTTAGAATATGAATATCATTCAAAAAGCTCTCACAATTTTTCACTGTATAATGGCGATATTTCTTAAACGGCTCAACCGATTTCCATGAATGAGCGAGAACATGCTTAGTGTAGGTTTCCGTCACACCAGAAATCTCAGCCTCGGATGGACAGAAATGGTGAAAAATGCTGCGCCTTCGTCAGCAATATAGGTATGGTAAGCCCTGTTACCATACCTATATTGACAGGATTGAGCGCGTGCAAAAAAAACATTAAGTTTGTCTGTTTCAAACTTAAAACCACATATAGTTCTTTCAATCTTATAAATATCTGCAAGAAACACCATCTTATTCCTTTAGATAAGCGGCGTGAAATAGCTGATATTATCTACTTACTAAAGATCACTAACGGATTTGTTGATTGCCCCGAGTTGCTTGCCAAACTGTCCTTTAAGACTCCGACTAGATTGAAAAGACACTACTCCCCGATTTCGTTACCCTTTGCGTCTTCTAACTATAGACAGAATAGCTTCCTAATCTGTGCTAGCAGAAAAATAAATGTTATGACAAAGGATGTAGACATCGATATATTTAATACAAACATATTATCCGTAAGGCACAAATTGACCAAAACATGCTTTGAGTAATTATGCATAGTTAAATTACGCAGTTGGATTGAAAATTATAATATATTTTGTTTCGTATAATTGTTATTCATAGATAATCGCGACTGTGTGGTGTAAAGCAACAAACTGTGTAACCAGCATCCTTACTTACCTTACGTTGTAATTATCGGTGAGAACCTGTAATTACCTATTGGTATATATTTTAAGTTATTGTTTTGTTTTATAGCTGTTGGTTTTCCATAAATAAATAAATAAAAGAAGAATGGTACCTCTGTTAAACTCCCCATGTTTGTGGACTGCTGCAGTTTGTACCCTGGATCCCCGAAGGGGTTGGCCTTGAGCCTCAGCTCCAGGAGGTACGCCTTCTTCTCCTCCTCTTTCTCTGCTTCTGCCTTCATCTTGGCATCCATCTGCGCTTGCTTCTTCTCTGCTTTCATCTGAAACAATAAGACCGGTTGCCTAGCCTGACCCGTCCAACGAAGCTAGCTGACGAGGGTTCGATCGGGCAAGTATACGTATACTGTACGTTGCAGAACATGATATAAGCAAAACATGATATTCGCAAATCATGATATTCGCAAAACATGATATTCGAAAAACACGATATTCGCAAAACATGACCTTCACAAATTTAACATGATATTAGCAAATAGTGGAATTAGGCTATAGAATCGTAGGTAGGTTTAGTTTATGTTAATTACCCAGAAATAGGAGCGTCCGGCGACACTATAATTGATGTCTTGTTAATAATGACGTTTTACGAATATCGCGCTTTGCGAATGTCCTGTTTTGCGAATATCATGTTTGGAGAATATCGTGTTTTGCGAATATCATGTTTTGCGAATGTCATGTTTTGCCAATATGATATTAAAATACCTCTAATGCGTATTTGTGTGATGACTTGATGAGCATGGGAATCAGTTCTTGAAAAATTTCGTGCTCGTAAGGTACGCGTATATTATAAATCATTTGTAGGTCAACTCATTCATATTAATAAGAAAATACCCGTCGTAATTTTAAAGGAACCATTTTCAGTACTTAAATATTACTTGAAAAAGTTGTTGATATCTAAAACTTGCTACTGTAGAATAAAAGACGTGCGTCTGTACTATCGTTTATTGTAAGACTACCCTACATATGCAACACCTCCACCCTTATTAACTAATATATGTATTAAGTGTAATTAAAGAAGAACACAAGTTCTTTTTAAACAAATCGGAACAGATAATCAAGCTATCCTTAAAGCATAAAAAATATATTATGGTCTAGTTCTTAATCTATCTCTTCAAATCCAAAACGTACAGGCGCTTTACGCGCTCTTACAGGAAATCTAGATCTAGGTCTATCCAAAAAAGGATCAGCGGTACCCGCTAACTCCTCACTAGCCCTAGCCTCTGTTTTCGTTGGCACACTGCGCTCCGGCGATACGATGGCGCGCCCGGTTGGCGTTGTAAACGGTGGCGGGTCGGTCGTCGCTGCCGGTGAAATGCTGGCTGCCTTCTCCCTCGAACCACTTCCGCCACTATCTGTTGCCTCGCCGCTGGTCATGGGAAAACTTAATGACTGGCGCCGTTTTCTTTCCGCTTCTCTCTCTCTTATTCCCTGATCAAGAGGGATGTTGTTATCGCTATTACTATTGGTAACCCTTAGTTTCAGCTGATCGATGTGCCGGTGGATTTCGGTTCCAACATTAGACCCTATGCAGTAATCTGTGTTTCCTATTTTTTTTACGACAGTACCCGCTAGCCATTTATTGGAGTCCCTATAACCGCGGTACCACACTGGATCGCCCGGCGCGAGCTGGCGTTCCGCCCCGCCGGCACCTTTTTCGGCACGCGCCTGACGCGCGGCCACCAGGAATTCCCTTTCGGGTTTTAAATTGTCTAGCCTCATACGCAGTTTGCGACCTAAGAGTATATTCGCCGGACTGTCCCCAGTTGTAGCATGCTCTGTGTTCCTATATGCCAATAGAAATCGACATAAAGCTATATCTACATCTAAATTTTGTTTCATAGCCTTTTTTATTGCCCGCTTACACGTCTTTACCGCGTTTTCTGCAGCACCGTTTGATGATGGATGATAGGGCGCGGTAAAAACATGACCTATACCGTTATGACCAAGAAAATTTTGAAACTCTGCACTCGAAAATGGCGGTCCGTTGTCACTGACAATCTGTTTCGGTAGACCAAACTTTGCCCACAAATCCCGTAACTTAGCTATAACCTCTGCTGCGGTAGTCCTACCCATCCGGATCGCCTCTATCCATTTCGAGCAAGAATCTACTATCACTAAGTACGTTACCCCTCCTATAGGTCCCAAAAAATCCAAATGTAACCTAGACCAAGGGCGCGATGGCCAAGGCCACGAGCGCGGCGCGTGCGCCGGCGGCGAGTCAGCCATTCCGGCACACACGGCACAGGTACGGCACGCCGCCTCCACAGCCTCGTCCACGCCCGGCCACCACACGTAACTGCGGGCAAGCGCTTTGGTCTTGACTATCCCCATGTGAGGATCATGAAGTTCCGCAATCACTTTATTCCTACAGGTAGGCGGTACGACTACGCGATGGCCCCACATAATACAACCTAGTTCGCTATACAGTTCATTCCTCCTATTAAAATACGGCCGCAACTCTTGAAATTCAACATCTGAAGGCCATCCATCGACTAAAAATCTTAAAACTCGACTTAAAATTGGGTCTCGTTGAGTTTCCTTTATAAGAACCTTATAATCAACTAACACCGCGTCTGTTGAGAAATGTAGGTAAGTCTGTTCGGGTAAACTTTCTTCTTGTGATGCGAATTCATTTCTTTGTGACTGAATTAAACGTGAGAGAGCATCAGCCGTATTTTGATCTGTCCTAACATACTCTATCTCAAAATCATAAGCCGTTAGTTTAATTGCCCAACGTTGCAAACGACTCGCTGCCGCGCTGGGGACGCCTATATTCGGGCCAAAAATGCTAACGAGAGGTTTATGATCGGTGCGGAGTATAAACTTTCTACCATACAGGAATTGGTGGAACTTATCGACAGCAAAAACGATCGCTAGCGCCTCTTTGTGGATCTGGCTGTAATGCACTTCATGCGCCGTGAGCGAGCGCGAGGCATACGCCACGACCCGCTCAGCACCCCCACGCGCGCGCTGAGCCAACACGCAGCCCAGGCCCCGGGCCGCCGCGTCTACCGTCACCACCGTCTCTGCGGTCATATCGAAATGCACGAGAGCCTTCGTGCTGCAGAGGAACTTTTTAACTGTAACGAAAGCGGAGTTTTGTTCTGCACCCCAGAACCAGTGTTTACCCTTTTTGAGTAGATCATATAACGGTGCTAAATGGGTACTTAAGTTACTTATAAATTTCCCATAAAAATTAACCATACCTATAAAAGATTTGAGTTCCGTGACGTTATTTGGATGCGGCATAGTCACGATAGGTTCCACTTTGTCTGGGTTTACTCGAACCCCACTCGCATTAATTATAAATCCTAAATACCTAACCTCTTTAGCTAGGAATTCGCATTTACTTTTTTTTATTTTTAACCCATTTTTTTCCAAAATCTGTAACACCTCTTCTACCGACTTAAGATGACTATTTAAATCCTTACTTTTAATAAGGATATCATCATAAAACACGATAACATCACGTATATTTTTAAATAAATGTACCATTATTTTCTGGAAAATTCCAGGACTCGAAGATAATCCATAAACCAGGCGTGTATATTTAAATAACCCCCTATGTGTGTTGATAACTGTAAAGTCTCTTGAACGTTCGGATAACATTATCTGATTGTA
Source organism: Acleris holmiana (assembly GCA_949316455.1). Classification (NCBI taxonomy): domain Eukaryota; kingdom Metazoa; phylum Arthropoda; class Insecta; order Lepidoptera; family Tortricidae; genus Acleris; species Acleris holmiana. The sequence continues at coordinate 6,309,582 of OX438791.1, read as the reverse complement.
TGCCTGAGATAGGTCTAGTTTAGTAAAAAAAATATTTCCACTCAGATTACTGAACAAATCATCCATTTTTGGAACCGGAAACCTGTCGACCTCTAAAACACGATTAAGGGTTACCTTGTAATCCGCACAAAGTCTCAAACCTCCGTCTGGTTTGTGCACCACGACCAGCGGCGTGGCCCAGTCGGAATGGTCCGTCGGCTCGACGACGCCGGCCGCCAGCATGGCGTCGAGCTCCGCGTCGACCCGCGCGCGCAGCGCGTACGGCAACGGCCGCGCTCGACAGAAAATGGGCACGGCGTCGTCTCTCACACAAAGCTCGGCCTCACCGGCCGTATATTTACCCAGTGTGCCATCGAACAGAGGTTTATGCCTAGAAACAATTTCATTAATTAATTGGTTTGTTTCCGTATTACTCTCAGCTAAATCTCCATTCGGTAATTTGTCCATTGGTATGTTGACCTTAACGGGAATATTTAACTCTGCCAACCATTGTCGACCGACTAAATTCGTAGTCCCCTTGTCTATGACATACAAATCTAAAGTTTTAACTATACCTTTGTAATTGACGACCGTTTCTATGTAACCTAACGGTTGAATGGACGAGCCGTCATAGAATTTAAGATTTATGTAACATGGATTTAAATGCAAATTTCTAAATAATTCAGCATAAACACTTTTGCTAATACATGATAAAGCCGATCCCGTATCGACTTCCATTTTAAGTAAACAATTATGGACCTTAATTGTTATACAGACCGGTTTATATTTGCTTAACGACATCTGGTACATCGGTTCTTCTTCCTCATCTTCATACTCGTTCATGTCATTCCGATCGTATTCGCTCTCGTACACACCGTCTTGGTCGTCGTCATCCAGCATGAACAACGGAGCCCGCTCCCGGGCGCCGCCGCCGCTGCGCGAGCCGCGCCGCGCCCGCGCCGCGCGCCTCCACGGGCCGCGACCGCCTGCGCCGCGGCCGCCCGGTCGTCCCCCACTATAAATGCCAGCTGTTCCCGCCGACACGGCCGTCTTACTTGATTGTTGGCCACGATCTTGGCCCCTTTTTTTTGGACACATACGTCGTAAATGGCCGATTTCTTGACAAAAACTGCACACGTAATCTTTGTATTGGCAATCACTAGCCTGATGCCTTCCGTCTCCGCATTTTGAACAGTCAGTGAAATTAAACCTGTGCATTCCTTCCGTAAGTACTTCGGTGTCGCGTTTCACAGCGATGGCGTCACGTTCAGCTGCTTCCAAAGATAATGCTAATGTAACCGCTCTGTCGTACGCCAATCCATCCTCTGCAAATAGCCGCTGTCGGATAACCTCGCTTCTTAGCCCACACACCAATTGGTCACGAAGGTTTTCATTCAGGTTTGCTGCAAACTCGCAGTGTTTACTTAATTTTTTTAACTCTGTTACGTAATCTGCAATAGATTCGTTCTGCAACTGACACCGCTGTCGAAATTTATACCTTTCCGCTAACACTGAGGGCTTTGGCTGCAGATGTACTGTTAACAGCTCCACTGCCGCAGCATAGGTTAATTCCTTTGGTTTTTTTGGACTTGCCAGTGTCGATAATAAGTCATATGCGTCTTCACCCATAAGCGAAATTAATGTCGGTAACTGTAGTTCTTTCGTCACTTCATTCACCAAGAAATACATTTCTAGCCGCTCCACATAACCCGTCCAATTGCCACTTTTCAACACAAATTCACTTAATTTCCCCACTGACATCTTAGAAGTTCAAACACGAGACTGTTGTTATTTAATAATATTATTTTTTTATCCTCGTTAGCCACTGTAGAATAAAAGACGTGCGTCTGTACTATCGTTTATTGTAAGACTACCCTACATATGCAACAGCTACTTATAGGACTATCTAACAGAAAAATGCTTAACTTAAACCAGATACCTAACTTAACAATAACTTGGTCATAAAATCATGTAAACGCTGTTATTTTTATTTGCACTTGTGATCATTCTGAATTTTGATACGTTTTTCTGCTCAACGCATAATATTTTAATTTATATTCATTGTTTTATATAATGCTAGGTTATAATTACTATCATAGTCAATACTGAGAAGAATCTCATCTTGAGAAGCGCCAGGAAGATTTTTGACGTGCAAAAGTGCCCGTGCGGTACTTACTGAATAAACATCTTCGTTCGTTTCCGGAGGAGAGGAATTTAGAGGAATTTCTGTCGTTGCGCGTCGCTCGTTACTTAATACCTTAGTTCACAACTAATGGCGGCGTCGGTGCGGCCCAGACTAAGCCGGCTTGGTCCGTCATGTTGAGTTTCGTTGTGGCGGCTCGCGACTCGTACGGTCGAGCCACGCACACATGCAAGCCGGGCGATATACTTTTATTTGAAGACGAACTATCTTGTGGCAACCTAGCGACATCTAGTGACAACTTGTAACAACCAAGTCAACAGCGCCACCGGCGTCAGACAGCGGAACTAAATCTGACAGTGTGCTACATCGCGCTAACGAAGTTTTTTTCAGTCGGTTGATCCTAAAGTATAACACCCGCCTAGAGAAAGATCTTTCTATTGTTCTCTCTTCCTTTCTTTGTTTATCTTTGACCAAAACCAATAGTAATACTCCGTTACCCTTCATCTGGCATAACTTTTTTTGGCTAAATCATCACTTGGCATAATCATCATTTGACATACAGTCTTTTTTTTCAGAAACCGTATACTTTTCAGGATTATTTAAAATAGCATTGCATAGAGCCCATTAGGTCAGGTTAGGTTTATTTATAACAATCCTGAAAAGTATACGGTTTCTGAAAAAAAAAGACTGTATGCCAAATGATGATTATGCCAAGTGATGATTATGCCAAAAAAAGTTATGCCAGATGAATGTAAACCAGTAATACTCACTTAGAGCGACGGTGGCCGGTGTTGCGTGGCGATCATAAGGTATCGAGTTCGAACGTCCGCGGTCAAGAACCAATGAGTTTTTTCTGACTTAAGTACATTGCCCTAAGCTTTTACGGTGAAGGAAAAACATCGTGAAGAAACCTGCACATTCGAACAGATCCAGATTCGATCCTAAAGGGGTGGAAGTGTAACCAAAAGGGACCCATCTGTAAGATAAGATAAGAATTCTGACTCACTTGTTCCTTTGTCTTTTTCTTATTGCCAGCCTTCTTATTCAGATCGTCTATTTCTATTTGTTCCTCTACGGTGGGGAAGTCCCCGCGAAGGACCAGTATAGTGCCGCCCTCTACTGGGTATGGGTACTCGGGGAAGAAACCGTAGTTGTAGTACCTGGGAGAAAGCACGGCCAAATACAAATAAAATAACAACAAAAAAAAAAGGTTAGTACTGTTAGGCGATGGGCTTGCAACCTGTCACTAATACACTAGTAAACTTCTTGGCCAAATTGTGCAAAGTGTGGTTACAGAATTATCAACAAGTCTTTTTACAGTTGTTGGTATTTCTGTAGCTCTGCCTACCCCACTCTGGGAATGAAGGCGTGATGTTATGTATGTATGTAAAAAGGTTAAAACCCTGACTTCATCCTTTGATTTCTGTTAAATTATCCTTTTTACATATTTTTAAACATGCTTTTTAGGGTTCCGTAGTAGAAGATCAATATCGAGCTGATCGATAACGAGCTGTACATCCCTAAATGTCGTGCCCCGGCTTTAGAGAGGGCAGTCGATTGTACGTGTCGAAACGCACGAACGAGACCATTGTATCCCTAAACTGTTAATTAAATATCAAAGATTCAGTATTTTCAATCTAAAAGTAGCTACTGGCAGAATTATCAACAAGTCTCATTAGAGTTGTTGGTATTTCTGTAGCTCTGCCTACCCCACTCTGGGAATGAAGGCGTGATGTTATGTATGTAAGTAAGTAGGTACCTCAAAAGGAAAAAACGTAGCCCTTGTAGGATCAGTTTGTTGTCCGTCCGTCCATCCGTCTGTCTATCAAGACCCTCGGGAACGCGTAGGGGTATCGAGTTGAAGTTAAAACTATATACTCAAGTCTATAGTCCCTTGAACCAGACCGGAGGGCTGCGTAGCGAGTGTGGCGACAAAGGATGTCGCAAAATGGGCGACGTAAACGGGGCAGGCCGAGACGGAGATTGCGGGTTGACTTGGACGCATTCCTCAGCAGCTAGTCGGAAGAGGCACCAAAAGGGACGTGGAGATCAAGGGGAGAAGCCTTTGACCAGGAGTGGGAGACAAATACAGGCTAGAAAAAATAATGGTCTTCCCTTGTTTAACAGAAACTCATTTCATACAATGTATAACTTGGCAGAATTTTCATTTCATAGAAAGCTAATTTCTGGTGACAATGTTTTTAGATTATCTTACGTAGGTTAGGTTAGGTTAAACCTGTGACCACAAAAAAATAATCCGAAAACAGGTAACAGCAGAAATTAGCTTTCTATGAAATGAGTTTCTTTAAAACAGTGTACAACCAAAAAATAATGAATTACCATTCTTTGAACCACTCCCTAATTTCAGCAGAGATGTTCTCCATCTGGTCGTCTTTCCTGAGCAGATATATCTTGTTTTTTACGTACTCCATCTCTTTCTCGTACAACTGTTTAGATTTTATATTGACTTCCCGCCTTTTATTATATAACTGTAAATAAAAAATATAGTAGAGGAAAAAATATGTATTTTTTTTACTATTAAATTGTCTTTTTTTTTTAACCAGGCAGGTGCAATTCGAGCTTACAAGGTTTTTATACCACCGTACTATATTAAGTTCGACAAAAAAAACACTTTTATATCCCCTCTCGGAAATATGTACATTTTTGGTCTGGTTTTGGTATGAGAAAACATAATTTTTATCGCAGGCCGTTTTGAAATAAAGAAAAAGCATTTATTCAGTGACACAAACAGCACCTAAGTGCAAACAAGTACCTCAGATCATAGAAACCAGGGCGATATGTTATGCGGGCGTGGTTCGTGACGCCTCGATATGGTCAAAATGGACATATCGGTTCAAGACACGTCAAACGCTGTCACAGTCGCCGACCGAGCGCTGTCAATACATGAACTCCCATTTAAATGTTAAAATGACTGTTATTAGCGTAAAATACTGCAAATTTCGAACTACAAAAGTTAATTTAAAATCAAGTGGCATAACACACCACCGGTAAATTATTTTTTTAAGCATTATTTTATTTTAAAATGAATCTTAAAGTTTGTTTGGATTTCCGAGCGTAAGGATGCGAATGTGACTTTTATCGACTATCGATAAATACCCGTAGTTTAGGTTTTTTATAGTGTTTGTTTCTTATATGAGTATTGTTATTTATCTTTTATATCTTGTCTTTTTCCGTGTGGTTGCCGGGTTAGAATAGTGCCACTCCATGTCTTCCCGTGGATGTCGTAAGAGGCGACTAAGGGAATAAGGGCTTGTAGTGCTGTTAGGCGATGGGCTTGCAACCTGTCACTAATACACTGGGAAACATCTTAGCCTGAATGTGCAAAATGTGGTTACGGAATTATCAACAAGTTTTTTAGAGTTGTTGGTAATTCTGTAGCTCTGCCTACCCCACTCTGGGAATAAAGGCGTGACTTTATGTATATATGTATGTATCTTAACATTTATTGTAAGAAACTTAACTTACAGATTTTAAATAAATATCCACAATAATAATAATAAGAAGTGTTGTTGATAAACGATCAGTAAGAAAACAGGGAATATGGCTTAATGACAACTCAGGACGGGGGTTTTTATACAAAACAAAAATATTCTTGGCCTATTTCATACTATTTCAACGTATAGAGGCAACAGCTTATTAACGACACAGTCAAGTTCGTCCGTACGGAATTCTCGGTGCGTGAGTCCGACTCGCACTTCACCGGCTTTTTTTAATGATTCCCTAATGATTTTTACCTTCCGTGTTTCCTCATCCCTATCCAGGCGCGGTCTGAAGGGGTCCGCCACTGTGCCCATGAACACGTCCCTTTCGTGGTCCTCCACGCGCTTCCTTTTCATCATCATGAATTCTCTGGAACGTAATATATTTAGAACGTAGTACATTTTTTTACCAGAATAAAAGGCAAACTTTGATAATACGCACAGTACAGTTTTTTTTTAAATGATTTTTGTGAAAGATAATTGTTTTCTCGTTCTCATACTTTACTAGTTACGAGACGGCAATATATTGCCGCTGTCCGTCTACGACACATCTAAGCATTGAATATTAATTTACTATAGAAGTTCAATTTCAAATTAACTTTTTTCTCAAATTTTTTTACCGCCAAAATTATCTGTGAAATAGGAGTGTGTGAAATAGGACTATCAGAAAAAACTAGCAAGAATATTTTTTATTTAAGTACTTATAGACTTTTTTGTTCACTTATCGGAATACCTCAAATCATGTCAAAAATCTACCATTGTATTAATAGAAGGAGTGAATTTTACTACTTCTATTTTTGTTGGATTAATAGGTTATAGTTTCGGTTTTTAATACGTAAAAATACAAAAAAACGGTTGTTTATATATTGCCGTTAACCACTAAAAGGTTAATAATAATTAATAAAACTGCCAGTGACAGTGACACTATAATATAATAAATTATCAAACTATCATTACTGACTGACTGACTGTAAGACAACGCACAATGTAAACTGCTGAATCTTGAAATTTAGACAGAATAAAATCAACCCTCAACGGGTATAAATAGGAGTAGCGAAAAACTAATTCTACGCCTTCGAAGTCGCTTGCCCCTTATTTATTACCTGATCACTTTTTGTATGAGAGTGGCGGCTATGTGTTTCATGGTATTCGACGCGGGCCGTGCAGCCTCTGCGAAGTAAGTCCGTCTGGTGTTACACCTGCTTCTGAAGTCCCTCATGTACCACTGCCTGCCAACAAGGTATTAAACGATACACGGGAGGCATAAAAAGAGGCCGGAGTTTTCGTGGCTTTTTGGCGTGGCGTGACAAAAAAACAAGAGTAGAAAATAGAGAATGTTTGCAACTTTTCGTAAACCAAACATGGAAAGAAATATTATTTTTAGAGTTCCGTACCTCGAAAGGAAAAAACGCAACCCTTATAGGATCACTCTGTTGGCCGTCCGTCTGTCTGTCTGTCAAGACCCTTTATCCTGGAAAACCGTGGAGATATCGAGTTGCAATTAAAACCATACACTCCAGGTCTACAGTCCCTTGAAGCTGAGAACAATACAAACTACTAAATTAACGTAAAAAAAGATTTAAACACTCTCAAGGGATCAAAATTAATAGGTTACTTCCCATTGACCTAGAATCCTGAAGTTTGGCAAGGTCTTACAGCACAAGTAAAGAGAAAAAAAACTAAATTGCGATTGGATACTTATTGGCAATTGGTAAACTAATCGCGACCTATGCCGATGTATGGAGGCAACAGTTTTCCAACGGCAAAGTCAAGTTAGTCCCTCAACACAATTTTACATTCTTATAAGTTTGTATAAACCGATTAGGTAAACGATGAAGTGATTTTTTTTAATGTTAAGTAGAAGGCACACGAGCACTCAGGCCACCTGATGGTAAGTGGAATCTGAGACCCATACACATTTGAATTCTCAAGACTATAATACCTCAAATGCGTTGCCAACCCTGAGGACTAAGATGGAATGCCTCTATGCTAGTAATTTCACCGGTTGCCTTATCCCCACACCGGAATACAACAATGGGAACACTGTGACTTGACGGGTGGTGAATTGCCACTTTAGTGCGCGTTCACATCGACCTATATCATGCTGTTGCAGTTATAGCTTAGAGCTAGATAGAAGTACGTCGAGCTCACACCATATCGGTCAATGTTTTTATTTTTATTTTATTTATTATTGTAAATAGATTTTTACAGTACAACAAACCTTACCAGGACTTGTCATCAGACAGTAATATTTGTTTAATTGTAGTTTGCACCCGTGTGGTTGCCGGGTTAGAATAGTGCCACTCCATGTCTTCCCGTGGATGTCGTAAGAGGCGACCAAGGGAATAAGGGCTTGTAGTACTGTTAGGCGATGGGCTTGCAACCTGTCACTAATACACTAGTAAACTTCTTGGCTTGATTGTGCAAAATGTGGTTACAGAATTATCAACTCTTTTTTGAGTTGTTGGTATTTTTGTAGCTCTGCCTACTCCATTCTGGGAATGAAGGCGTGATGTTATGTATGTATGTATGTTGCAGTTTTCAAACAACCTATTTTTATCAAGTACCTGTTACTGGATAAAAATATGGTATTTGTGTAAAATTTTGGGAGTCAAGAATTTTTTAGTTCTCTGGCCATATTAATGTGAACGCGCACTTAGTAAATGGATCCCTTTGATACCGTTTGGTTTGACACGGAACCCTTAAACCGAGTCATAGGAACACCAGCTCACCTGTGGCGCTCCGCCGCCTGAATCACGCGGATGGTGAGGTACTCCTCGGTCAGCTCGGTGTGAACGCTCTCTGATTTTACTGCCAAGGATGGAAAATAAATAAAAATAGTTATTTTAAGTAATGGGCGGCAGACGGATGCAATTTGGTGACGATGGCATATGATGAACACCACTTAGAATACATACATACATAAAGTCACGCCTTTATTCCCAGAGTGGGGTACGCAGAGCTACAGAATTACCAACAACTCTAAAAAACTTGTTGATAATTCTGTAACCACGTTTTGCACAATCAGGCTAAGATTTTTACCAGTGTATTAGTGAAAGGTTGCAAGCCCATCGCCTAACAGTACTACAAGCCTTTATTCCCTTAGTCGCCTCTTAAGACATCCACGGGAAGACATGGAGTGGCACTATTCTAACCCGGCAACCACACGGTATCTTGTGCATTTTGTGATATGGGTAAGGACCAAATAGTTGGACCATAGTTAAGCGTAGTTAACCATACAAACAACGAATGTGAAATAAGTTCCGTTGTGGCTCGAATATTATCCCTACGGCAAATTTTCGTGTCGCAACGAAAAAGTTTCATAGAAAATTTAATTGAGTGAGTTAGCGTGGCCAACTTTTTGGTCGTTACCCATATTTCTTTATTTATTGCATTTCATTCCGTGTGGTTGCCGGGTTAGAATAGTGCCACTCCATGTCTTCCCGTGGATGTCTTAAGAGGCGACTAAGGGAATAAGGGCTTGTAAGACTTTTGAAGGCGTGATGTTATGTACGTATTTACATAGGATGACCTTAAATGAATCAAATATTTTTAAAAAGCTGTTACATACCCTCTGTAGTGCTTTCGAATGCCATGTAAACCTCTTGCTCCTGTAACAAATTGGCAGGGTAACAATCTACCACGCTCTGGGCCTTAGGTACAGTTGTATTTTTTACAGACTGCAAGCTTTCTATCGGCGGATTGTGGGTATTTTCAAAGAAATTGTACCATAAAATGCTGCAACTTTGCCATTTAAGCTTAACTTTGCCTATTTCATTTCAATTACGATATCTCGCATTTGGTTAGTTTTTTCTTAATTTTTACCATTTGGTAGTAATGTTCATTATTCTGGCAACACATATTAAATATTTTACATTGGTAACAGCAATGTTGTTCCGCCTGTTGTGATCATAAGTTGGTGTGAGTGGTAGCATTTTCTTAGTGTCTCACAACTTTTGAATTGAAGTGAAGTGTTTTTTAAGAAGGAGTAACGTCCCAGGGTAGGTAAAGAATGTCTATTTTCTGTAAGTTTAAAGTTTTCTAGAAAAGGACACGATTTCATTATAATACCGTAGTAGGCAATGTTGGGCAGTGTTTTGGAAACTTTAGTGACACAACTTTGCCTGGGTAAAACTAGGCGTGCCTAAATTGCTTAAATGAGTTTATTTATTACAAGATTTTATTAACTTGCAATGTTAGCGAAAGAGATTTGTCAGGATCGTAGTAGGAGGAAAAAAGTGGTCTTTGCCTACCTTTCTGGGAAACCGGCGTGATTTAATGTATGTATGTATGTTTGTTCGTTTAAGCCAAATCTTGTAAGTCGATTTTTACCAATTTCCAACGGTCGATTTGACTCAAAATTTGGTGTGTATGTAGATCTGCTGACAATGCCATAATAAAGTACCGTTAACAAAAAAGCTTGTATTAAAAATTAAATACAATACATGATTACAAACTTTTATTACTTTTTATTTTTATTTTCTAGCAAATGTATATCTATTGTATAATATTATCTTGTATAGGCATTTACTTTTAATTGTATTTAAATTAAAACATATTGTTTGTTTATTATATTACGTAACTAAAAAATATAAAACTTTTTTAAAATAATAATCTTTTTTGGCACAACCCTACAGTTAATGTCATTATTGTATAGAAAGTTTGTGAAACCTGCTACATCTTTGCGTGTTGCCTGTAAAATAAAAAGTATGAAGCTTATGGCAATAATTTGACTGTCAGGGACAAGCACAATGTCTCATGTACACGAGTAAATATTATTACAAATAGCAACATATTAATTGAGATATCCGTCTAGGACAAGTTACGTCTTAGGCCTACAATTTTGCCTGCCACTTTGATTGCTTGTAATTCGGAAATATTGTATTATTACCTAATCAGATTTGCATCCTATCTGGCAAAGCATAGGGTCTTCTTTCCGACTAATACTCATTAAACGCCATAAGAAAAATAGGTTTACATAAACATATAAGAAAAAAACGTCAAAATCCAGGCAAAGTTGTAGCATTTAACGGTACCTAACTAAGGACTGAAATTAAGTTACGGTAACTTTTACATGTGAGTAACGAAAATTAACTATATAAATAGACGACTAATTTTCGTTACTCACATGTAAAAGTTACCGTAACTTAACTTCAGTCCTTAATTAGGTACAATTTCTTTAAAAAATACCCTTGTATGGATGTCATCTTTATTCTTTTACAAAGTAATTCTAGTAATTACTTATCCTCGTGAGACCCGGTGTGCTATATAGGGAACATAATCTAGGCAATTTAGTTTGAACTTTATTTGAGGGGTCATAAAGTTCATTTTTATTTGTTTCATATTTAAAAATGGCATTTAAGAGCAAATATAATTGAACTTTATTTCCTTGCCGTTAGGTTCAAATTCCCACTTACAAAAATCCCTGTTTCTAGTATGGTGGGCGTCACGAGGATAGACAATTTTAATAATCACTATTAATTAGTAACTATTATATTCATAATTTGACATAGGTATTTATATTAATATCTTGGTCTTCAGTATTTTTAGTATTTTTGAGTTTAAATGTTTCATAATTTCTCTGCTTTTTATTGTAAGTAGCTTTTTCCTTGAAAGATGATTGCACGTTGGATAAGAATAAGTGAAAATCTTAACTACAGGACCTGTTGTATATGTAGTTGTGCACATAAATAATATGGAAATAACGTCAAACTTCTATAAAGAATGTCGAACGGTCTATACATGTGTTACTACTAAATACAAGAGGTCCATTACTTAAGTTTTACACCTATAAAATTGTTTAATTTTTTAAGTGTTTTGTGTAATTATTTTTGAACATCTAATAAATAAATAATTAATAAAGTTATTACACAAACACACATACACAGTTTAAGCTAAGTCCACATTTGTATCATTTTGCCGATCACGATGACGCTTATCATATCGCGCTCGCGTATCCCAAGTATGGACGCTCACTTCGGGCACAACGTATCACTACCATCGTTGCGTGCAAAAATGCTTCTATACTAACCGTAGCATAGCAGCGTATCGTATTACGCCGTATTAAGTGTGGACGCTCCCCGTATCCCCTTTGATGATCGGGGAAAAACCGCCTCGAGAGCGATCAGGCGAATCGCGTGTAAAATCATAACCACGTATCGTGATACAGTATCAAAACACGTCCATACTTACAGATCTTGATATTCTTGATACGCGCATCCGATTGCGAGTGTGCGGGGTATAAAATAAAGGCGTGTCGATCCCGAGCGATCGGATACGGCGCGCAGCGATCTCGATACGCGTCGGTGCAACGTGACGGAGATACGATACGACGAAATGATACAAATGTGGACCCAGCTTTAGGTATACGTTAAGCTGTTAACCCCCTATTTAAAAAAACACGGTACTTACCTCCGTGGACGGCACCGGCGGCGGCGGGTTCTTCCTCTCCCAAGCCTCAGTCCACATGGTCTGCAACAGCTCCTCGACGGAGCCGGGGCGCGCATCGGCGGGGAAATGGCACGGAACCACCACCTACGTGGAGAAAATGAAAACTGGGCACTTGAAAAAATACCTCAGTTTTCTGTTAGTTGGAGACGGATAAAAGGTAGGTATTCCCGATATTCTACGCCAGCTACTTCGTACGTATACAATTAGTTTTCCGCAACTACCTCTATTTTAGGGATGAATTTCCAAGAATCCTTTCTTAATGCACCCCTAGACCTCATGAGGAAATCATCGCATATTATATTTATTAATATAAATAAATGAGTATGAGTAATAAGTGTGACTCACCTCAATATCTTGCGGGGTCAAATGTAACTGGACCAAACTCGCGTCAACGTAGATATAATCAGTTAATATGAGATTCACTAATTCGCGTCTGAGCTCGTACATACTGAAATACAAATAATACAAATACTTTAAGCGCGTTATCTAAAGTAAGAAAACCGATTACGTCTCCGGCTGAAACCGAGTTTTCCCGAAGATGACCATAAAATTTACAGATCGATTTGAACATCAAAATTGTTAGGGGCGTTTTTTATTGCCAATTATAATTTATTGTACAGTTTATTAGTTATACAAACCTGTCCACTTTGTTATCTATTAATAAATTTATTGCGCTTTGGTGACAAAGCGGACAATAGAGAAGGATTTTCGGGGACATACGAGATAGGGACAAGTTTTTGTATGCTTTTTAGGGTTCCGTAGTCAAACTAGGAACCCTTATAGTTTCGCCATGTCCATCCGACCGTCCGTCCGTACGCAGCCTAGCTTAGAGACTCTTATTACTAGAAAGCTGTAATTTGGCATGAATATACAAGTCACGCCAACAAAGTGGCAACATTTTGTTTTTAGTGTACCCCCCTCACATAACTTGTGGATGTATTTTTTTTACTGCCTGGTGACAGACAGATGGACAGCGGAGTCATAGGATCCCGTTTTTACCGTTGTGGGCGGTGTGCTCTTTTGCGAAATCTTACCGTTTCACGAACAAGCTGACTATATGTTTCATGTACTGCGCGCGCTGCAAATGCACGCTGTTAACGTATGCCTCGTACATCCTGTTGACCAGGGTGCAATATTCTGCATACGTCCGGCCCAACACCTGGGGTGGTAGCGCACGTTCTTTCAGGTACATACCTTTAGAGGCAGCATACTAGAAAAAATCCGGTTGTAAACTTCATTTCTGAGACAAGATCTTGCTTCCAAGTGTTTTATTTGCAAATGCGTATCATGACCAACCCAATGAGCCCAAACTCGGTGGGTCTACGTTAAGTATAGCGGAGATGCTGTCGCCACCTTCCATCATCAGATCAGATGATGTAGTTCATGGTGACAAATTATCGTATTGTCATCGAGGTTACGCAGGTATACCAAATTTTACCTCAATTAGTCCAGGGAAGTGATTTAAGGGCATTTCTTAGAAAGTTTGTACCTAGTTAAGGACTAAAATTAAGAAACGTTAAGTTTTCCGCTGGGTTACGAAAATTAGCTATACTGTTATAAGACAAATGGTAATATCTGAAACTGGTTCATTTATTGAGTTTGAGATACTGCTAATTAGCGTTGAGCGTAGTATATAAAAGTACGACTAATTTTCGTAACTCATCTCATCTTTAAACATACGAGTACTTTAAGTTGTTGCAAGTTGATAAAAAGCTTGTAAAAAGAGAATCAGGGTGCGTGTTTTTCGTTTTATCACAAAATATCAACGCTACGCCTTACGTTTAGTGTGGTATTATTATTATTAATTAATGCATTTATTTCACAATCATACGATTCCATAGAGTATTAGTGTTTGTTATTTAATTACTCTATTACATAAATGGTATAAGCACTGCGGCGACTGTGTGCTTGCTAATCATTTTCAACAGTTATTTTTTCAGTTAACGCTTGAGGACACAGCTGGGATTCTACACGGTAATAACAATATCGTCTTCAACCTGTTTCCGTATTGCCAACGTTTTTCTAACTCTTATGTCATTTACAATAATGGCGACTGTGACATAAACGATTCTAAAACATGTCAAACGCGATATCGTTATAACGCAGTAGAATGGAGGCCCATGTCAATATCAAGGCCGTGTTAGCTTAATACATACAGATATTCTATTTCAAGATAACTGTTTCGCTATGAATGTCGTGGCGCGCACATGCTCATTGTTTTAGTGTGCGCAACCTCGAGAGAGCTCAGTCATGATGAGTGATCGGAATTCCCGGTGCAACAACACGGGGTGAATGGCCTCAAACATTTGCTAATGTGGATATGTGATAGTGAAATTATTTCATTTTAAATGATATGAACTTTAAAAAAGGTCCACCTTTGAAATAAATGAGTACATAATTGAAAAATCTTGGCAGATTAATTAGTAGGTACACACTTTAAAAAATCGCAAACAACGTCTACTACGACTAAATACAAAAGTAAGAACATAGATAAGTCCTCATATCAATTTGGAAATATTTTATTGCCTGTAAAATTTAAAATGGCGGCATTTTATAATTCTCGCTATATGTTTAATAATTATAGGCATTTAAAAAAATACGTATGACACTAACAGCATTTTTTATACGAACGCGGTCGCGGGATTAGTGTCGCATCCATATTAAAGATTACGATTCGATATCCCGCGAATCGAATCCGGAAATACGATCACTAGTCATGATATGGACGCGATCCGGTTCACTCGTGTTATAATAGAGTCCGCGCCAAATTGTTCCAACATTTGTCCGTAGTGAGACCACATTTTCAAAACTTTTAACAATAATGTCTTTAAATAGTACGAGTATCAACACAGTAGCACTGCGTAGTGTCTATTTGTTTCCACTTAAGTACTTCCTGACCATGCTACGGATTCTAACCTCCCAAGTCCTCACTTGAGGACATATTGCCAAATATAAAAGGTACGCTGTGGTTAAGTAGATAAGGTTGCAATTAAAATGTTACTAAAATAGGTATTGGGGTCATTATCTTTAGTTCTTATTCTATGATAAAAATATAACGACTTTGTCCAGCAGTGGACGTCTTGCGGCTGATGATGATTGTAATAAAAGTGGTATCACTTCCCAGAATTTTCATTTTTTAGAAAGCTAATTACTGCTGAAACCTTAATGTTCTCAGATTATCTTAAGCATGAGTTACGTAGGTTAGGTTAGGTTAGACCTGTGACCACCAAAAAATAATCTGAAAACAGTAAAGTTACAGCATAAATTAGCTCTCTATGAAGTGAGTTTCTGTAAAACAGTGTACAACCCTGCCCTGCCCTGCCTTGCCCTGTGTGGTTGCCGGGTTAGAATAGTGCCACTCCATATCTTCCCGTGGATGTCGTAAGAGGCGACTAAGGGAATAAGGGCTTGTAGTACTGTTAGGCGATGGGCTTGCAACCTGTCACTAATACACTGGTAAACTTCTTGGCCTGATTGTGCAAAATGTGGTTACAGAATTATCAACAAGTCTTTTTAGAGTTGTTGGTATTTCTGTGGCTCTGCCTACCCCACTCTGGGAATAAAGGCCTGATGTTATGTATGTAGTGTACAACCGATAAAAGTATAAATTTTCTACCTGGATCTCTGCGTCCGCCTCTATCAATCTTTGCGCGTCTTCTATGATTATTCTCCACTTCTTGTGACCATCGGCGGCTATGCCCAGGGCTTTAGGTATCGGAGGAGCCTTAGGCGTGGTTATTTTGTTTTCCAAAGATCTGTATATTGAAACTTGGTCATTAATATTGATTTTATTCCTTGGCCTGATTGTGGCAAATGTGGTTACAGAATTATGAACAAATATTTTTAGAGTCGTTAGTATTTCTCTTCATATGGGAATGCTAGCGTGATGTTATGAATGTAGGTATGTAAGATAGATTTTCTACTCAGTCACCCTCACACATCAGGGGGCTTATTATGGCCGTGTTTATCGCGTGACAAAACGTGGATAAAACATCCGTCACTTTCTGACAAGCACAGTGCGAGAGTGACGCATGCTTTAACTACCACTATAAAGGCGACCATGATACGGGCCCTGCACGGCTAGCACATGACGACACGCGCGAGTTAAGTCGCGCATGAGAGAGACTACCCGTCACTGTCTAATTAGAACGGTCAAAAAAGACACGTAGTCTATCTCGCGGGCGACATAACTCGCGCGCCGTCATGTTTTAGCCGTGCAGGATGTTCAAAAATATGTGATCATCCACTCTAACGCCTTGACAATAGTCGTGTTCAAATATTTGCGAGCACCTTGTTCGGACCGATATATCTGATGGCGACTATACAATGTGGGCTAACGAAGAAATCTTTAAGTTTTAGAGATAGGTATACTCGTATAGTTCAAAGTGCGTATAGTAGGTACGCGTTGAACTATATATAGCTATAAGCGGCGTTTTAAAAGTCTTTTGTTTTGAGCCAGCTAACTGAGTCAGCCAAATGTTTCTTGGATCGCATACCGGCAGCAGCTTTAGATTGGTTGAAACAGATTCACCAATTCAAGCGAGATAGTATAAAAGTTTGACATGGTTACATAGAACTACAATAATTTCCAAAGGGCAAACATCACAACCTTTAACCTACAGCTAAGCAGCATTGTTGTGTTCCGAAATTACTAGCATTAAAGGCATTCCATCATAGTCCTCAGGGTTGGCAACGCATTAGATTGTAGTCTTAAGATTGTACCTAGTCTTGAGAATGCACATGTCTATGGTTCATAGATCCCACTTACCATCAGGTGGCCTGTGTGCTCGTATAAAGGCTTTGCAATTAAAATTGAAATATTATTCTCGCTATCTCACTTGCACTGGCGACGACAATATATTTTCTCTCGTGTTTCATACAAAAAAATATTACCGTTTGCAATCAACAAACCAGAAGTAGGTTTAAACTACCGCCAAGCAACATTTGATTTGTTCTGTTAATAAGACAACCGGTGAAATAACTAGAGGCATAAGTCCTCAGGGTCCTTCTCGCCGTAAAGCTGGGTCCACATTTGTATCATTTTGCCGAACACAATCACGCGTGTCGTATCGAGCTCGCGTATCCTAATTATGAACGCTCACTTTGGGCACACCGTATCTCTATCATCGTTGAGTGAAAAAATGCGTCCATACTAACCGTAGCGTAGCAGCATATCGTATCATAATGGTGTATCGTGTGAACGCTCCTCGTATCTCCTTTGATGATTGGGGAAAAGCCGCCTCGAAAGCGATCACGGCGTATCGCGTACCAAACTATAACTTCGTATCGTGATACAGTATCAAAACACGTCCATACTTACCAATCTTGATACGCGTATCCGATTGCGAGTGTACAGGGTATAAAATAAACGTGTGTCGACATCGATCCACCGATCAGATAGATGGCTCGCCGCATAATCGCGCTGTTTTTGCGTCCACACTAGCGATCTTGATACGCGTCGGTGCAACGCGACGAAGATACGATACGACGAAATGATACAAATGTGCACCCAGCTTAACACGATGTGAACCTGCTGCTAGAAGGTATGTTGCGGCCTCGTTCATACATATAGCTATGTACCTATTTGTTTGTTTCCTTTATCCCTCTCCCTGCCCCTGCTGCCATCGTACAAAGTCGTAAAAAATCTGTCAGCGTATTTTTGCCGCTGGTTTGCACAAGTCGTTGGTACCTACCGCTCCATTGTGCCTACGAGCCACTGGCGTGTCGGTAGAGTTAAATAATGAAGGGAACAACGCTCGTGTTGTATTTCTGCTACGGTTATTGTTTTTTTATTTGTATTTCTTTACGACATCTTCAATTTACTAAACGTAAAATTTAACCGTTAGAATCCAAAAATAGTAAACTAATAATTTTGAATTTCACATAGGTAAGAACCACGAGAATTTTGAATTGGTTACAAGAATTTTGACATCGTTCGCCTAAACCAAGCCAAACATTGAGATTTTTTGACGTCGCTTTGTCAAATACAGTGTTCTGTCGTAGTTCTGTCATCTTGGACTGTTAGGCTTTGACCACACTCGAGACAGAACAAACAGAACGCAAATCTTGTGTCGAGGAATTTTAATGTTAAGCAGCTTATACATTTTCCTCGTGTCATTACTCGTGTCACGTCAAGAAATAAATGCATAACAGGGCTAATTTACGTATTATGTCAAGCTACTGTTAGATATTATAGAAAATAGCTTTTAATTGAGGACGGTTTCTGAGCGTATATCGTAATGTGGCTTTATGGAAATGTTTGGTTTTGACAGTTCGTTTTGGCGTTAAGAGCGCTATGTTTTTCACGGGCTGAAAAGTTGTTACTGTTCGATTATTTAGTTGTCTTTTTACGGAATTAAACGTGATAAGTGGAAGTTATTGTAGTTTTAGTGGTACCATACTGTTACTACTAACCATTCAGATTCTTTGATAGTACAAAAGTCCGGGCCTATCACCTTGCTAAGCCAAATAGCAGCATCTCCAATAAAACTCCTATAGCAATCTCAAGCTTATTACTAAGACAAGAGGGTTGAACCTGCTTTGCCAATTAAATCTGATATACCGTTTATTGGCTTAGGAGGGCAGTATACATCACGCATAACGCTTACTTAACGAATCCGATCCGAACCCGTGAAATTATGGGTCTAGAAAACTCGAACCGTATTCGGATATAGCTTACGCACTAGTCCGATCCGAACCCGTGAAAATATGGGTCTAGAAAACTCGGACCGTATTCGGATATTGCTTAAGCACTAGTCCGATCCGAAACCGTCAAAATATAGGTCTAGAAAACTCGAACCGTATTCGGATATAGCTTACGCACTAGTCCGATACGAACCCGTGATAATATGCGTCTAGAAAACTCGGACAGAATTCGGATATTGGTTACGCACTAGTCCGATCCGAACCCCTGAAGTTATGGGTCTAGAAAACTCGAACCGTATCCGGATATTGCTTACGCACTAGTCCGATCCGAACCCGTGAAATTATATAAATAATAATATGGCTACTTCGGTCCGTCAAAAATCTTCTCTGGAATGGGGATTCGAGAATGACGGAAAGAAATCGGCGTAAATTACCATAGAAATAGTTCTACTGTTACTGCGGACCATGTTTTTACGGGTTCGGATCGGATTCGGATCGGACGTAGTGCGGAACCGCTCTTACAAATACCTGAGCATTTCTAAAAAAGTTTGTACATTTCATTCACGACTTCAATTTGCAAAAAAAAAATGCAGGTTGGTAGAGTGAATGAAGCTGAGCCTAAATAACGTAGTCTCCCAAAATGTCCTCATACATTTGTATGTAACTTTCCTTTTTTGTTACCATGAACCAAAGAAAGTTAGTAACAAAACAGGAAAGTTTCATACAAATGTATGAGGACATTTTGGGAGACTATGTTATTTAGGCTCAGCTTCATTTACTCTACCAACCTGCAATTTTTTTTGCAAATTGAAGTCGTGAATGAAATGTACAAACTTTTTTAGAAATGCTCACCTAATACTATGCCTATTTTGGTCCGTCAAAAATCTTTTACGAAATGGAGATTCTAGAATAACGGAAAGAAATCGGATGACGGAGATCGAATTTAATGCGTGGATTACCATAGAAATAGTTCTACTGTTACTGCGGACCATATTTTCACGGGTTCGGATCGGATTCGGATCTGACATAGTGCGGAACCGCTCTTAAGCGATTTCCAATAACTGACTGCATGTATAATATAGTTTATATAATGTAGTAGGTGTGGCCGACGCGATCCATACGCCAATCCGGACCCTGCACAAGGTCCTACCATAATAGTATAAATAGAATAGTAGTATCTTCAAATAATGGGATATTGCTAAACTTGCATGTGTGCGTGCTTCGACCGTACGGGCCGCTGTTTACCACTGTAGGAAGAAAGATCTCGCTCCAGGCGGGTGTCATGCCTGGGGACAGAAGTCTATTTGGATGAATTTAGAAGTGGTATATACGTCGACTGACTGAAGAAACTTCGTTAGCGCGATGTAGCGCACTGTCAGATTTAGTTGCGCTGTCTGACGCTGGCGGCGCTGTCGAGTTGGTTGTAACAAGTTGTCACTAGATGTCGCTAGGTCGCCACACTACAAGCAAACTGAACCACACGGACTAGCGGACTGAGCCGATTCTATTACTCAGTGGCCGTAGTAAAGATGCGTACCTATGCAAACTAGCGTTCCTATTCATTTTGTTTTTAACCAATCGCGTCACTGGTAGATCACGTCATACGAAAGCCTATTAGAAATTCAAAATCATTATTTTCCTTCAAGCGAGTTTTAAAAGCGCATTTACTAAGTATTCAAAGTTTAATGTAAACGGCTCCGTGTCGAGGCATAACTATAACTATAGGTATGGAATGTCGGCGGGTTTGGTTGATCTATTATACCTACTTCTGCATATATAATTGGTTGTAAATAAGTTTTCTAGTTTTACTGTAGAAAGAGAGAGCACAAATATCTGCCCTAGCTGAGTGGATACCTTTTTCGCAGCACTGTCATTGAACTGTTAATTCTTCTTGTTAGATTTAAGAATTTAATTATATTGTACGCAATGTAAAGATACCTATGTAAACAGCGAAATAAATATTTTCTATTCTATTCTATTCTATTCTAAAGCTCACGTGATCTTCCAGTGACGAGACTGGTTTAAAAACAAAACGAATAGAAACGCTAGTTAGCGAACGCATGTAGGCTTCGGCCTCAGGGCCGCGCCACCGCTGCGTTTGGTTTTGGTGTATTAAAAACGCTTAAACCGCCAAAGACGGAAAAGCAAATGGAACGCAAAGGGAGTCTCTTAGGTCAGACTAATTGAAATGATAATATAAAAAAAACTTCATATAAACCTTGTGTCAAAAATATTTAATAGCATTCCAACAAATTCCTTTAAATCTAAATACTTGCCTAAGTATTTCGAGTATTTTTATCATTTAGTATTAAGTATTTTGTTTTTATAAGTAGGTAAGTAATGTATAATCAATTTTAAACAAACTTAAACACTAATCATTTATACATTTAAATATTTTAAATAGGTACAAAAATTTGTTTGTTTGTTTAGTCCTTCAAAACCAATGCCTCAACCAATGCTTAAATGAACAAAACAATTGATTCACCTATCTAATCAATGACTACACAATTAACTTAGAAATAGATATGTAAAAAAAGTAGGACACAATCATTTCTATGGTGCAAAAATCACAACCTTCAATTTACCGCTAAGCAGCATTGTTGGGTTCCGGGATTACTAGCATTAGAGGCATTCCATCTTAGTCCTCGGGATTGGCAACGCATTTCCAGCCTTAGGATTGCAGTCTTAAGATTGAAGTCTTGAGAATTTAAATGTGTATGGGTCACAGATCCCACTTAAGTACAATCAGGTGGCCTGTGTGCTTAAAGACTTTGCAATTAAAATTGAAATAGTACTCTTGCTATCTCACTTGCGCTCTCGACTGACAATACATTTGTTTCTCGTGTTTCACACAAAAGGATTGCTATTAAGAAACTGTTAGTTTTAACCTCGTGAGGCCCACTACAAGCAGGGAGATTTTTGTGAATGGGAATTTGAATCTAGCAACAAGGGAATAAAGTTCAATTACCTTTGTTGTTAAATGCCATTTTCAATTTCGAAACAAATTAAAATGAGCTTCATGCACGTTAAAATAAAGTTAAAACTAAATTGACTTGATTTTGTACGTCCTATGGAACACAGGGTCTCACGTGGCAAAACTGTAATAATGAGTAGGTATTACAGAAAATCACACTTTAATACTAACCTGCTAAGCCAAATAGCAATACATTAAATCACGCCTGTTTCCCAGAGGGGTAGGCAAAGACCACTTTCTTTCCACCTTCTACGATCCTGACAAATCTCTTTCGCTTCTTCCACATTCATACATCGATTCATGCATGCACGCCCTTTTCCAGTATTTCTCCGATTTGATTCCAAAAAGGGCGGCCCCTTTCACTCACTTTTACACTGTATATTTCTTTCGTCAATCGTTTTTCATCCATCCTTTCCAAATGACCGAACCATCGAAGCATGCCCTTTTCAACCTTAGTCACTACATCTTCTTTGAGTCCACACTTCTCTCTGATCTTTTCATTCCTTACTCTATCAAACAGTGTCACACCACACATACTACCAAATAGCAATATCTCAAACAAAACTCCTATAGCAATCACAACCTTATTACCAAGGATCAGACAAACGCCCGTCATTTTCGAAACATAACTGTTAGGTAATAAAAAATATTATGAGATATTTTATAGATTTATTATACTATAATTTATTCAACGACAATTTTATTATTGATTAACATTCCGGGGTCTGTTCGAGAAAAAATCAGTTTCGCCAATAATAAAGAATGACAATTTTTTTCCAAATTTTTACTTGTGAATTTAGGACCCATTTATGAGTTGAAAAAGTTCGTTCACAGTCTACGGACGTCATTGGGGCATATCTAATCGTTGACATTGGTAGACTGTTCTTCCAATATGCTTGTGGCTCAGCGTTCATTTTCTTCTGAATTTCTTTTACAGTAACATACCTAATCAGGATTTCTATTTAGCTACACTTACTGGATATTTTGTGTAAACGTGTTAATAAATAAATAATATAAAATACAATATCGTAACATCATAAGGAAGTCTCTGCTGTACGGAACAGGGTTATGTTTTGAAAATGACGGGCGTTTGTTCGATCCTTGATCATTTACTAACAACAGATGATTGAAATTATTTTGGCACTTGAATCTAACATACTGTTTATTGACTTAGGAGTGCAGCATAGTACTTGGCATGTTATATTTGATATTAAAAATAAATGAATATAATATGTACAAGTACGTATTGACTTTGCGTGCCATGTTTACATAGGTATCTTCAATGCCATAAATAGATTATTTATTATACATACTTAAATAAAGAGCAAATGCTCTATACTTTTAAATTGCTGTACTTAAAGTATTTTTCTCAATTGACATTGAAAGGACAAGGGGCAGACATGTATGGAATGTGGTACCCGCCCCAATAAACATAACTAATATATTATTGAAATGGTATTATTATATAGAGCAATGATAAACAGGGCGCATATCTCCATTTGCTGTTCCTATTTGTAAGAACTATTCAACGACACCACCATAATTGCTATTAAGCGGGTACCAAAACGCAGATTGTCCTTTATCAAATATCCTTCCGCTATTGCAGAGTGAGCATCACCCTTCAGCGTCCTGAAAGCTTTGTATAAGATACAGTACATAAAGACACCGAAGAACGGAGGATGTTATTATTCTTCAATAAAACTATAACTCGGTCACAATACTGTCAAGTACATAAGAGTTATCAAAACCTAGACAAAATGGAAACACTACAAAGACGATATCGTTATTACTGAGTAGAATCTCAGCCCAGTTAAGGTTTTGTCTGTTCAGTCTCTTCATATTATCACTTCAACAACTTTTTTTATACCTTGATTTCCTTATTGAAAAAGGACTTCTTTACTCGTATTTAAAACTAAGTCAGCTAAAATTACCAAGCTAATACAACTTAAATTAGTTATACACAATTTATAAGGTTGTTCATAAATCAGTAATCATCTAGTGCCTTCAAAAAATCATCCCACAAGCAAAATCCATTTTTATCAACCATACAATTTTCTAATTCCAAAATTTGAATCATTGGTGGGTTCACCAAGTCCAACTTAAGACCTTTTCTCAACTGCCTTGTCGATGCATATACAAAATTGATACGCAACAAATACCTTCCAGTTGCATTATCAAACCATTTTTGAAATACAATTTTACCACCAACGGGAGACATTTCATATTGTTTGGGTAAAATGTATGATTTGAAACGCATTCCGCTTAATACAGTAAAAATATTAGCGTCATGCCCCATTAAGAGAGAAAATTTTGTGTGTTGGTCAATAAATATGTTTTTCATGTACTTAATTAATGGAGACGCAATGTCTCTTGCCACAATTGTTGTATTGAAAATAACATCATGGTAGCCTTTGCTGAGTTTCATGATAGTTCTCCATTCTTTACCATTGTTAAGGTTACCCCATGCAACATTGGATGAATTTAAACCATTGTAATACTCCATTATGAAAGCATCAGCTGCACCTTTACTTATTTTCAACGGACCTACTATGAAAGGTTTCTGTCCGGCAACAAACCCCTTAATTTCATTTTTATCCGTAACTAACTCACATTTAAGAGTATTTTTACACAATTTGGAATCTTTATAATCTAGGATTTGTTCTATAAGCTCAAAAGAGTTGCTTAATTTTAGAGATTCTAAAACCGTTTGCATTTGATTTAATGCTAATTGTTTAAAAATGTCAGTACTGTTGTGGATCACAGGATTAAAGATAGGATCCGTTTTGTCATTAACATGAACTGTTATATTGCACCCGGGGAATGCTTTACTTACGAAGGCATTGGCTGAAGCTCTTGTCCGTTGTTTCGTATTAGCATAGACAAAGACATCTTCTTGCTCCGGGCAACTATTTGGAAAAAGTCCTTCATTTTTCAGCCATTTTGAAAAGAACCTTCCCATTAAACCTTCTAAATAGGCTCCTTTGGGAGTTAGGTATCCACTTTTCTGGCTCCATTGTGGCCAAGTCTTTGGAGATATATCAGTCAAATCAACTGCTAACGGCGTTCGCACATTATGCCTACTTAAAACGACAACTCTTTGTAATTCAAAACTATCTTGTACAGAATTTGTTATAAAACAACAAAAAATTACAACAAATAACTTTGTACACATTGTTCTGTTCAAATAAAATAAGTACTAAATAGACACTCACGAGAGCAAGTCTTTGTTTCGAATGAATATTTTGTTTGTGAGAGTTGTTATCTAATGTCGCGTGGAGGTAGGGAAGCAAAAATACATCTCTGTTTAACCTTACAAGGAAAAGTAAACAACCTACAAAAACTTAAATTGTAATTAATTTAATTGACACCCAATAATTACTACGTAACCATATTTTTAAAGATAAATCGAATCTCAAAATCACGGTCAACATTTTTAAGGCAATATAGGTAATAATTTCTGCACCCTGATCCTAATGAAGTTTGACTTGGTTGAAATGACAATGCATCAGCTGATCATGAGATCATCCGCTGGCTGACGTTGATTGAGGTCATTGACAGTGTTAGTGTTACCAAGTTTTATTAGACAGTTTAAGTAGACAAAGACTACTTGTAAAATCATTTTTGATTAAAAAAAAATAGCTTGGCAAAAAGTATAGAAAAAAAAATTACTTCCCTGCCACCATATGTGTGACCATAAAGAGTAGAAAATAATGAGGGCGCCCCTGTCACTGTCACCACTCTTAAGTACTTTTGTACACAACAATTAAGTGTTGCCAGTAAAAATATTAGTAAATCCGATATTAGAGTCTGGCAAACGAAAGCTGTCTCAGAGAAACAGCGGCAATTTCAAAAAACGTGCAGCTGTTTACACTGACTGTACTCTGAATACACGGAGTTGATACTAGGTATTTTATTTCCTGATCTTTTCACATCAGCGTTGGAGTATCAAGTCAGTGTTAAAAGCTGCAGGTATCTTGAAATTGCCGCTCTTTCTCTGGGACAGCTTTCGTTTGCCAGACTCTAATAACGTTTTAACTTGTAGGTAAAAAAGTGAGGAAGTAACAGGTGAAAATGCAATATTTTTAAGAGGCAACCACCACTAAGCATCAAATTTTGGTAAGACGTTGGCGATTACTAATTTGATTCCCTCATTATTTTTCAATTTCTTGAACAAACTTTTAATAAATGTTACAGAGACTCAAAATCATAAACGAAACGGCGGAAACGGGGGGATTGCCTGAATCGAAATTTAGCTAACCACCTCGTCAGTCAATCTCTTACTTTCCGCGCCCAGGGATATCTTTTAACTTATTGAATCGTTATATTTCAGAAACGGTGGCTCTTAGGAAAAAGAATTTAGACATGTTTTATAGATAATGATCTACAATATATATAATAAAAATGAATCGCAAAATGTGTTGGTAAGCGCATAACTCAACAATGCCTGGACCAATTTTACCAATTCTTTTTTTGAAATGTTCGTCGAAGTCCAAGGATGGTTTTTACGGCGAGAAAAATTCGAATAATTTCCGGGAAAGTCAGAAATTTGCAGCGGGGCGAAGCCGCTGGCGGGCCGCTAGTAATATTATAAAGAGGAAAGATTTGTACCTATTTTTGTATGTTTGTAATGAATAGGCTCAAAAAGTACTGGGCCGATTTAAAAAATTCTTTCACCAATAGAATGCTACATTCTTCCAATTTGACATAGGCTACATTTCATTTTGAAAAAAATTGGGGATCCTTGATAAAATTTGAACAATGTAACCGAAGGTGTAGAAAAATGAGTCTTAAAATGTCTTTCGTCGAATGCGCTGCCGAAACTATTAGCGATAGAACAAAATAATGTACAACAATATTGAAGAACATCATAATGTCTACAAAAAACTCCGCGGTAGCATATGTCCAACTATTGTAGTTATGTCACTACAACAACTTTTTTCATTTTAAACATTAATGAAAATGCTAACCAAATTCAAACCATGCTATTTATGTGTTTATATTAATCCTTATCCAAATAAATTATTTTATGGTCAAGACCATTTAACTACCTATAAAATAGTTTTTAAATTATTTAAATTGGACTTTCCATTCAAAAGATATTACGAATTAAAAAATTCAAACAGTAAACAAAACCGCCATAGCGCCGTGGCCGTTGTTTGCGATGCAGTCTGAAAAGCGCGCCGGGCATCGCGGCGGGCGGGGTGGAGGGGGCACTGAAATACAGGAGTGGGGCGTGCACGTCTAAAAAAATTGCAGCGGGCGAAGCCGCTGGCGGGTCGCTAGTTTTTATGATAAAACTTACCGTTTTGCTGAAAATCGTGAAAACCCCGTTTTTATTGAAGTTCACGCAGAGAACCCTGAATATGTTAGGAGTGCAATATAACAACGCACCCGGTATGTTTGCGGAGGCGCATACCGATGGCTTCTACGCCGTTATTCGAAAAAGGGCCACCTCCTTGATGTCTCGTTTTTTTTTTTATATATATATATTAAGGAGAAGGCACATGAGCACTCAGACCACCTGATGTTATGTGGAATCTGAGACCCATAGACATTTGAATTCTCAAGACTATAATCCTAAGACCTCAAATGCGTTGCCAACCCTGAGGACCAAGATGGAATGCCTCTATGCTAGTAATATCACCGGTTATCTTATCCCCACACCGGAACACAACAATGCAAACACTGTTGCTTGGCGGGTAGTTAATGGATAAGATGGTGGTAGCGATCCGGACGGACCCTGCACAGGGTCCTACCACCACTAAACTAACCGTAAACTGCTCGTGTACGTGGCAGCCCTAATAGCATCATGGCCGTTGTTGGCAGCAGCCAGGAATGTCCTTACCAGAGGCATTGGGTGCGCCTGCACGTGCGGGGGTATGCACGTCTAGGGTAGTCAGGGCTGTAGCGCTGGCAATTGTTTATTTTTATTTAACTTTTGGTGTTTTGGTGGTTTCTGTCTTTTGTTTTAAGAATTTTTATCGTAGTAACCTTAGTTCTTAAGTATTTTGTATAACTAACACAATTATGGATCAATGGCTTGGGCTGAAATAAATGATTTCAATTCAATTACCTTTGACATCAAGTATTTTTTTTTCCATTTTTCGGATCGATGAGGATTTTTAGAACTCATTTATGATGGTGTTTTGAACAATCCTACCAACTTTGAGCTGGCTGCGACCCTCGGAGGCCTAAATTGACCGGACAAATATGTTGAAATGAACTTTATAATTTACTATGATGTCCATTTGGCCTTGCTATACAGGAGTTCTGTTGCCACGGATCGCTAACGCTAAAGCTAATTAATTAGAACGTTGGTCATGATTGGCTGGATACCTATTGTGCATCAGATGAATTTAAAAAACTCGTGCTGCATCATAAAACTCAATGCTAGACGGAATGTCTGCTCAATCGTAAACTCGCAACGCACTTAGGGAAGTATTAATAAACTGATCTCGACTAGTTTTACCTTTAGGAATTTGAAGTCCTGACAAAAAGCCGGACATTTCGATAAAATTCTGGACATTTTAGTCACAAAATGGAAACATTACTCACTTAGTTACAAAAATGCCGGACAAAGTCCGGTCGAGTTTAAAAATCCGGACATGTCCGGACAAATCCAGATGGTTGGTAACCCTAATCTCGATGGTAATGTTCGTTGCACGATGCGTCAAAAACGAAAGTTTTCTATGGCTCGAAATTAACTTTGACGTATCTTGAACCTGGCATCTCAGTTAAGATGAGTTTATTAATAATCCTTAAGGAACCACTGCACTGCTGTGATGCCTAAGAAGGTAGCTAACTGCATGGTAATATCAAAGCATTTTAAATCTAATGTAGTTATCAATAGAGTATTAGAATTCTTCGACTACTACAATACAGTTAGCCGCCATCTTTGGTATTAAAACATCGCGGTGACAGCTCGCAGAGGTATGGCTGTTTTTTAGGGTTCCGTAGTTTACAAGGAACCCTTATAGTTTCGGCATGTCCGGCTGTCTTTTTGAGTTGTTGCTATATCTGTAGTAGCCCTGCGTACCCCACTCTGGGAACGAAGGCGTGATGTTATGTATGTATGTAAGTTATAATAGTTAATAAAAAATTACAACTTAATGGCGGTATCTTTTTTACTCTCAACCCGTCACTGTATAGCAGAAAGAGACAATAACAGGGTTGTTTTTAGGTTAGAACATAACAAATAGTCCATAGACAACTTTGTCAAACTGAGGCAGTGAAGGTACGCAAACCGACGTCAAGGGCAACATCTTCAAATGGCAACATGTTTCTGGCTTTTTGTGATTTTTCCATGGTTTTACTTTAAGGAAATTAAAAAGAAAAAGGAAATTTGATTACAGGGACTAAAGTGACACTTTCCTCCTATTTTTAAAGCCATTGGCCATGATAATATGTGAATAACACGACATTAAGCGTTATTTAATTAACAAATAGACTTATCACATGTGTAATTTGCGGCATATTGTGAGTAATGATAAACTTAAATGTCGTTGTATCAACTTAAGTACAATGTACCTAACTTGACACAATTAGATATCAAATAAACGATTCACACGTTACCACGTAAACAATACATTTTTCAACTTATATCCATTTAGCAGTTGCCCGCGACTCCGTCCGCGTGGGAATCATTCATCGCTATTCCCTCAGCAACTGTCCAATTTTTCGGGATAAAAAGTACCTTAATTCCTTCCCCGGGACCTCAGTTATCTCCATATCAAATTTCATTGAAATCGGTTCAGCGGTTTATCCGTGAAAGCGTAACAAACAGACAGACAATAATTAAATGGTACTCAAAACTTGCCTATTAGTTATGATAATGATGATTTAAAATTGCTATTTATCGATGTCGATAAACTTAATCTATATCTAATGAATTACTAGCACTGGTACCTACATTTTTGCCCCCGTCAATCGTATTAGCTTGCCCGCAGATTAGGCTAGAGGCTATTGGCAAAATTTAAAAGAAGACCTTATTTAAATATTAAGTAAATTTATGTTACTCAATGATGCCGCAGTGAAACTTTGTACCTAAACAGCTTTGTGAGGTCTATTTCTTTAATAAATTAATGATAAATAATGATCATTCGGTAAAAATAAAAAAAATATATAAAGCGTTGATAAGATAAACCGTAATTCGATCAAATGATTATTATACAAAATTATAAATACGAAAAATTATGACAAATGCATAACGCTTTTAGGAATAGTAAAATTAGGCAAAAAAAAGTTAAATGATTAAGTCTTAATATTATTATGACAGACGATAAATAACCATTCGTAACGCATACTCGAACAACTTTTGTTTTGTGTTATACTTTAATAATATTATTTCAAATAAATAAATCAAAAATACCGTGTTAAGTGAATTCAAACTAAGTGGCGACGACAGCAGCTTTTATCGCTTGCCATAGTTTTAGTTTTGTTTATTAGTTTTAATATGTAATAAGTAAGCAACATTTGCATTTGTTTTACAATTTCAACAATATTTTTTCAAATGACCTCCATGGGCAGAATCCATTGATGTCTATATCACAGTTTTTTAATTCAAGCTGCACCCATTGCGGTGGATCGAGTAGAGTTAGATCGCTAGCATCTCGTATTTGTTGCGTCGACTGGTACACGTAATGCACTTGCAACAGGTGACGGTCTTTAACTTCATCGTACCACTTCTGAAACACCACTTTCCCGCCAATAGGCGTAGTTTCTTGCTGATTATGTAGATTATAATCCTTAAAATCCAAAGAAGACAATACTGAGTTGATATTAGCATCATGGCCGACAAGTAAGTATAACTTCTTCTCTCCACTTATAAATAATTCTCTCATGTATCTTAGTAACGGTTGGGCAACATGCTTGTTTAATAAATTTGTTTTGAAACGCAAGTCATGGTAGTTCTGTATTATCGACATGAGATCAGACCATTGTTTGCTCGAGGAGATCTGTCCCCACGCTACATTGGTAATCGGCTTTCCTTCATAATATGCCATCAAAAACGCATCGACAACATAATTCGCAATCATCAACGGCCCAGTGACATCAGGTTCTTTGTTAAGTTCAAAAACAATTTCATTACGCTCTGTGACCAACGAGCATCGTTTCTCGATCTTGCAACGCGACGAATTTTTATAATCCAAAATTCTTTCTAAATCCCGTAACGCGTCATCCAGACCCATTTCGCCCAATTTATTATCCATCTCATAGATAACTTTTTCTTTAAACGAGGAAGACGTGTTCCTTATTATTGGGTTAAACACTGGATCCATGACTGTCAAGTTTTTGTAATAAACTTGAACGCACTCACCATAAGCCCCTTCAACGAACGCTTTGGCGGTTTGTTTGGTCCTTTGCTTTGTGTTTGCGTACACAAAAACTTCGTCCCCCGGACATCTAGAGTTTAATAGTTTCTTTTCCATCATCCAATCAGCGAAATAGTTTCCCATGATGCGTTCGAGGAGACCGCCTCTCTCTGTCAAAAAGCCAACGTCCACGTTCCAATCCGGCCATTTTTTTTCTGTGTACCATGTAAGGTTTGATTTCAAAGGAGTCCGAATACTGTGACGGCCGAGCATAACCACTTTTTGCAATTTGTAACTGTGAGCACCAACACACAATGCAATTATAAAATATAAGTTTATAAACATCTTGGGTAGTTTACAATTAAAATGTTTACGATTCCGTTTGGTGTTAGCTCGCCGGCTTATCGGAAGATACTGACTGTTTATAGCACTCGTGCGTTTGAATTAATACAATGATCACAATGTTTTTGTTCCTTTAGCCAACGTGAAAGCAAATCAATGATAGTCCGACAGCCGGCTGTTCAAACACACTACCTCGTAATATTACCGGATTTTAATATTGCATTTAGGTAGGATATGGAAGAAAGAAAGAAAACATTTATTACCACATAAAAAAACCACTGTGCTCTAGCTGGGATCCTATCATTTCATAAGTCATAACCAACGTTTCACAAATGATTCATTTCACAAACATTATCATTTGACAACCCGCGTTTTTTTCCGAAACTGAAAATAATTCTGGATTTACTTCAGCACCATCCTGTAGAACCCTATAGGTTAGGTTAGGTTAGTTTTATAAATCCTGAAATATTTGTAGTTACAGAAAAAAAGCGGGTTGGCAAATGAATAGGCTGCGAAACGACGCATTTGCTGTCGGGGAATACTGGTAGCTATCCGTCTGTGGAACTCTCTTCCTACGGACTTGGGGCGCGCCAAATCTATTTATATTTTTAAGAAACTCCCTAAAGAGCATTTGTTATCACTTTCATAATTATATTTTCCTTATTTGACTATTGTCTTTCCTGAGACTGCCGTTGTTTTATCTTGTAGCTGACTTTATTAGTTTCCCTGTACATATTATTTCATGTTTATGATGAATGTATTTTAACTTTCTATGTATATATCGTTTTTATTTAAGCAACTTTTTTATTTTATATTTGTTATCTTTTATTTCCATTTTTAAAACATCCTTGTTTGCACCACCTATTCCATGTTGCTGCTTCTTTTCTATCCAATGTTATCTGGATGCTTATAGCGATTATTTTCATTTATAAATATGAAGACTAACCTATGTTATCTTCTTCTTTTTTATTAATGGCGGTCCACCGCGATATTAACCTATGTTATTACTTCAACTGCATTACGCCCAGGGCTGGGATTCTACGCGGTAATATCGATATCGTATTTGACGTGTTTCCGAATCGTCAACGTTTCGATAACACTTGTCATTTACAATAATGGCGACTGTGACATAAACGATACCAAAACACGTCAAACGCGATAGGCCCTGGGCCTCTATTCAACTGCGTTATAACGATATCGTTTTTGATCTGTTTCCGTATTGTCAACGTTTTGATAACTCTTATGTCATTTACAATAATGGCGACTGTGACATAAACGATTCTTAAACGTGTCAAACACGATATCGTTTTAACGCACCTGAATAAAGGCCCTGAAATATAATCACTACATAGTATAAAACAAAGTCGCTTTTTCTGTCCCTATATCCCTATGTATCCTTTAATCTTTAAAAATACGCAACGGATTTTGATGCGGTTTTTTTTAATAGATAGAGTGATTGTAGAGGAAGGTTTACATGTATAATACTTTAATCCGGAGCGAAGCGAGGGCGGGTCGCTAGTTTATGAATAAAACATAGAGTAAGTATTCTTGACGCTTAAAATACTAAACCGATTTAGATGATATTCAATTGGGCATGGAGATATTTAAAGTCCCGGGGAAGAACCGAGGGAGCAGCGATAAACGACTTCTATGTGGATGGAGTCGCGGGCATTTTAAACAGTATAATTCATAACCAGTGATCGGATTACCCGGTGCAATACGGCGTGAATAAAAAAAAAATATATCAGGGACTATCTCACACAAATTGACCTATTACATTTGCAAAGTGTTAAAGTTTGTATTTGATTCAGAAATGTTATTAAAATATGATTTTATCGATTATTTTGGTAGCATAGAATATCGCATTGACGAAATATGTAGACACTTGCAATGACAAAAAGTGAAAAAGTATAACGTATTTTTTTTAGATTTTTCGCATGTTCCCATTTAACTTCAATTAAGGTCATGTCAAGAAAATATTCTGTGAAATAATAAGAGTCCCGGAATCTGGGGTCTTATCCATATTAAGTATAATGTTTAAGGTCATTCACCCGAAATTGCACTACCTATTCTGATCACTGGTTATTTGTTGATGTTTGTCACGAATAAATATATTTCTTTCTTTCTAAAATAAATATTAAAAAAAAACAAAAACAGTCCTCCAAAAGCAGGAAATAAGGTCACTAATCACAATAATGGTTATTAAGAGTCTTATAGAGCGTTAGAAGTTATAAGTAGGTATTTAATAATTATTATAATCACTACGTAGCATAAAACAAAGTCGTTTCCCGCTGTCTGTCCCTACGTATGCTTAGTTTTTGAAACTACGCAACGGAATGTGATGTGGTTTTTTTTCTAGAGTGATTCAAGAGGAAGGTTTATATGAATAATACTTTAACTTGGAGCGAAGCGAGTATTTAATAAATAATAATAAACACAATCACATTCTCCATTCGTTACAAATTGTGTAGGACCGATGTTTTCATGTTTGTTTATAAATATTATGTGATCTGGTGTAAGGCTGCGTTTTCACCTAAGCTGCGCGAGGTAGCGGAGCCGTGTGCGAGGAAATAATCCACCAATAGGAGAGCTGCGCAAGCGATCATGTCAAAAGCAATATCTGCCCTCGCCAATAAGCAGTATCTCAAATTTAATAGCCAAAGCAGATTCAATCCCGTTAGTAATAAGGTTGCATTTGCTACAGTTTTGTTTGAGATACTGCCATTTCTCTTAGCTGGCAGATATGTTTTTACCCGAACCGCGAAGTGTTATTGCGAATGGTCAATTGACGTTTTCATTTACGTCACTATGTTTACGTAGATCGTTATCTTGCGAATGGTCAGATGGCCTAGTTTTCTCTGTAATTTAATAATTTCTGATGCAACAGTTCAACGGACCGATGCGAGCGACTCCACATTAATATAGTCATGATACTCGTACACACAACAAAAATACTATATGAGCAAGTCATATCGCAAGTGTAATAAAATAGGTCAAAAAGGAATAACGTAACCTAACCTAAACAAAAAAAAAACATTTTGAGACAAGTTTTTCTTGCAGACTGTACTTTTTTTGGGCATAGTCATCGTCTGCTTATCAAGACGATTCTAACGAGCCCTAACACGACGGGTTTATCGTGTGTAATTTAGGAGTTCCTATGGTCTCCGTCTCCATCGTCAGACCAGTTCGATGGTGCCATGTTATTGCATTGTCATGGGCCACAGATATATTTGATGGCGCCTGTACAAACAGATACTGATAAGGCTGAGAGGCAGCTTCCACCCGCGACTTCGTACGCGTATAAATCAGTTTCCGAGGGAATAGCGATATGAAAGGTAGCCTTTGTATTAATCCAAGGTATAAGCTGTTTTCATTCCAAATTTCACCTAAATCAGTCCAGTACCATACTTACAAACTTTCGCGTTTTTTGGTCCTTACCCATTTCCGCCGAGGCATATGTACTCATTTCTCCAACAATGTGAGGCACATAAAAATACAAATACAAGTTGGTATTCGTTAAAAAACCCACGACCTGAGAGAATTTCCTTTTTTAACATGCCATTTCTCGAAATATTGCTTTTTTTAGTTGTGACCTTTTTGCATTCGGCAATATTGAGTAACATAGGCTATATTTTATTTTTCTGCAGACAGTCGCGGGCAAAAGCTAGTTAATGACAAAAAGAAGTCACGCGGTGATCTCTTTTACACGTGGGTGGAGGCACTCGTATTTGATATGAGAGGCGTGAGAATTACAGTCACCGGTGAGATTATAAAATACCCACTTCTAGAAATTAGTTTCCGTCGGCCATCTTGGTAAGCTTTACTCTCACTTTGTTCCTGTTATCGCCATTTGAAATACTCTTATACCGGGTGTGGCCTGTAATAGGAGCAATAAATTGAGGGATCGTTTTCACACCACAAACGTAACAGCATTTATTCTACAACTTTTGAAAATAAATTATTGTTAACCAAATATTAATGAATTTAGATTTTCCAAGCAAGCAATGTATTGCGAAAACTACGAAGTTTGTAGGCTGACAGTAGATGTCAACTAGACTATTGGATGGAGTACATTGAAAATGCTATTAAGTTTGTTCGAATAAATCCAAAATATTAAATTTCATAATTTTTTAAAGTTGTAGAACAAGTGTTTCTACGTTTATAGAGTAGACACGATCCCTCAATTTATTGCTCCTATTACAGGCCACACGCGGTAAATATAAATATACAGGCTTTGGGTAACAACAATCTGACACCAACCATTGCGAAATAAAACATTCAACGTAACATGACAAAATAATCATTTATTACTTATATGTATCTATTTATACATTAATTTTCTGACATCGGTACACTAAAACCCAATTAGGTCACACTCGTAAACGTAGTCACATAGTATTTTGTCCGTTGATTTTTTCTAAATAAAAGCTAATATATTAAACTATGGTAAGGCTGCAAGCATTAGGCCAACTTTCCACGACGCGACATAAACATTAAAAATAACTTTAAACAACAATCCAGTTATTTAAATCAACTAATAAAAAATAACAACTATATTTAAGAATAACAGCAGATAATATAGCCTCTAACAAAATCCTATAAAAGTATTATCATCGAACTTAAAAAAAACTAAACAGGTTAACTTGAAATAATATATTATCAAGTCAATTATTAAAACATTATTTTGGCCAACAATAAATTAGTACAGTCGCGATCAAAAAATATCAGAGCATACAAGGTGCTCAAAAATATCTGCACGCATGCCTGTGACAATAGTCTACTTCAGATAATTTTTAGCACCTTACTTGTTCCGATATATTTGAAGGGAGCTGTACTTGTTTAATGTCCAAAATAAAATAATTCGCTATTTATTTACTGTTAATTACGGAATGCTATGATAAAAATAGATTTTATTTAGGCAAAGTACACCTAAAGGTTGGTACGAATTAGAGCAGCCTCGGGTTGAGGCACGCATGGCTCACCTATTTTGCTATTTTGCCTCGCGTAGTTTTGACGTGTATCCAAGCGTGCCGCGGGCAGAACGACAAATTCTAACTTGTCTGTGGGCGAAGCGCGTACAAATTTGATAAAGTTGCTGAGCCGTTTCACTACCGAGGCTATTTTTTATTCTTTTTGTTAATAATTCGGTGAATTATGATAAACGCAGCCGCGGCTGTCATCGTGTCCGACGCCATTTTGAAATGACGGCTCGCGTCAAGTACGCTGCCTCACCCGCGCATGTTTATGTGCAACAATTTGAGTCGCAAGCAGCTCGCCGCGCGGGGCGAGCATGCCTCAGGCTGAGCCGCTAAGATTCGTACCCAGCTTTAGACTAAAAAAATTGAGCTGCCGAGTACGTAGATATAGATATAATAGGGAACATGCAAATGTTTTAATCTTACGCTCTCTGGAAAGTGCTATGAAATTCGCGAAATAATTGTCGTATTATTTTTTTATAAGATATGAAGCTTTAAAATGTCATAGTCCACACCTCCTGCAAAAACACTACATACAAAATCGACGACAGGAATGACGTCACAGCTGTTGTTCCATGTTTAAAATATATGGATCATATAAGGAAATATGCATTTATTTCAGAAATTACTATGTTTAACACGTTCCCTGTCCGGGTGCCCCCAATCATGAACCTTTTTTTCAGGAGACCGTGCTTCCACTATGGGGTCATATTCCCATACTGAATGGACATAAAACTGTCAGTTGGACTTGTGACATGGTCAGATCGTTTCGTTTGGGGACAGTGAACGTGTTAAGCCAATATCATTCAAACATCTACACCTTATAAAAAAATTAAAAAAATTAACAATTTTTGATCCTTTATATCTTAATAAACGGGTCAAAACTTGTCAATGAAACTCAGTTCTGTTTTTCATGCATGCTCCCTCTCTTGTAAGGCGGCGGTAGAACGGTTAGCAACAAACACGACCCATCATAGAACTGTATCACAGTGACAATATAACATAATACAAATAAATAAATATCAGGGGACAATATTAAGAGGAATGTGAAGTAAAAAAAATCCATACAAAATGCGACAACGTTTTTCATCCCTTAAACGTGTACGATTTTCTTTTCCTAGAAAATACAGGGTATTTTTTTAATAGATGCACAAATTTTAATATTTGCTTCGCTATTGTTCATCACAATGACACATGTTGTGTTATTTTTACTCTAGCTTAAAAAATATTAGAGATATTGCCGATTCAATTATTCCACTAACTTAACGATATTCATAGACCCTCTAATGCAGGGGTGCGAGGAGAGGGGAGTGTTGTTAAGTAAGTTAATAAATGAAATTTCAAATTTTGAATATCAGTGGGAGAGGGGCTTGTTGTCTGATAAGCTGTACATGAAATTTCAAATTTCGATAACAATACAGTGTATCGCATACCTACAGCTTGACAACCCATGTCATCATTTCTAGTGTGACTTTGTGTCCACACGAGAAAATAAAAGGCAGATATTTTGCAACAAAAAAAAATGTACTTGTTTTATTGTCGTAATATATAATATTAACGATACAAAATCATATGTTAAAATTTGAGCACTGATAACAATATTACCCTGTATATGGAAAAAAAAGATAACGGATATGTAAAGTCCTAGTTTTTCATGAGAACTACAAAATATTTAAAAATCGTGGAAATCGGGCTAGATTCAGGGGGTTGGAAACGTTATCGCCCGGAGCTAAATTTGTATGGATTATTTTTGATAGCGACGCGATTTAAGCACCGCTTCACAATCCTCTTAAACAAATTAATATAATTCATCTTAGCCTGTTTGTGCAACATGTGGTTACAGAATTAGCAACACGTCTTTTTAGAGTTGTTGATATTTCTGTAGCTCTGGGAATGAAGGCGTGATATTATGTATGCATGTCTGTCATCTTAAACAAATTAACTTAGTCCCATAACTAAGCTTTAGCACCAATTTCACCATACGATGTTAAATTTAATCAATGTCAATCGACTGTTAGTTCATACATTTTGGCAACTGTTAACGCTCTAATCGTCTGTTAAGTGGTTAACATATGGTGAAATTGGTACTTAGGCTTATACTATAATTATATGGGACTATTAAGTTTAGCATTTACAACGTATTTATGCTACCAGAAGCAATATTTTTTTAATAAATGTTGTGGTTTTAAAGTCAATTGCAATTATTTGAATTTGATGCTGCCATCAACGGGCGAGAAAACTATCCCCATCTCACGTTATGCGCGCGGATGCACATAAGGCCATCCCTTTTCACTCTTGTGTGGGCGTGGCAGCATGTGTGGCCTCTTAATTGTCTCTAAAATGACAATGACAAGATTGGTATAACTCTACCAATAGAGACTTGCAACCTTACCTAACTTCCGTCGAGCGAGAGAAAACAATCCAAACATTTTTCTAAAAATATATCCAAAAACACACGTGTTCGAAAATCTCACTAAATCTGATCATAACTTATATTACACCTACATAGTCGCTTATATATTATATTTAAAATTTGGCATCTTATGTTACATCGTATAGTATTGCCAATTTATACAAACTAAACAACCAAACCAAGGGCCGCTTTAATAAACTGACCTTGGCTGATATCCGTGTCAGGAGTACTGCACCGAGCATTTACCTGTACAGTGGCACCCACATTAACATACCAGGGATAACTCCGGGCAACTATACGAAAGTGATGTAGCAAAATATACTATCGACAAAAAATATATCGATGTTACTGCCAAAATCTAATGCTATTCGACATAAATAAATATTACTTGTTATCTCCTCATTTTTAAATAAAAAACATACCAAATTAAAACGTGTATTTATATGTTTTCTTTAAATTAGTTTTCATAATATACAATAAATATTTTTCATATTCGTCGATTAGATAAAAATATCCGCTTTAAACTGCTAAACGTTCTCTCAAAGTACACAGTGGTCAACGGGGCATTCTGAAAATAATTATATTGACTCAAAAGCTAATTTCCCATTAATGTTGGTTATTGAAATTTCCTCACCTTTTATAAGACTGTTTTTTTTTCATGGTGTCATAACTATTATTTTTTCTAGAAAAATCCTTAACATTTTGTAAAAAAACCCATTTTTGTTCACATACAATTTAGATAAATCAGCTTTATCTCTTTTTATAATTGCAATCTAGCGTCAATTGAGGGGACTGCAGTTCCTGCAGGCTCGATATCAGATATGACATCGAACCTCTTTATAGTAATCATCGCGCACATGTATGTATTAATTTGATTACATCGACATCTTTTTTATCGATATGAAATCCCTAGAACTTGCCCCGAGTTATCCCAGGTGTGCTCATTACCATTATCGTTTTCTAATAAAATAAAATATTGTCCTGAAATCGAAGAGTAGTTTTTTTGTTGTATAAATTAATACACAATTTACAGCATATGACATGACATAGTTTAATAACCTTTAGTAGCCAAAATGGGTGAATCAACTTTTAAAGTCCTCCTTTTCTACACGCTAATAAAAACTTACTAGAATATGTGAGATTGATAATGGTTTACACATGTTAAAATTAGATAATCAGATTTTCGGATTTCACTATTCATAATCATAAACCAATTCTATAATTTTGTAAAAACATGGTAACGCAGTGGAAAATGCACGTTTTTCATACAAAACCCGAGGACAACGTCGTCCCCTACGTTACCTGATATATTTGTGTAAATCATAGAAGAATTTTTAAAATTGTCAGCTAGAAAGTAAGTTTAGTTGTCTGATTTATTCAATATATTGACCACATCAAAAAAAAAATTGCCTTCTACCAAATTAAGGTGACATAGTGAGACATGTCGAAAATTGGGGAGTACCTTAAAAGTTGATTCACCCAAATAACGGAATACGGTGGCCACTTTTCCCGTGAAGATGCTTACATTTCCTTAATCGTTATTAGCTCCATAATCAGCAAACGGACAAGCTAAGTGGCTAATGACAGTTTTGTGTTAGGGTTGGCGATTATTTTATTAGCTGGTTTTCTAAAATTAGTACCAAACTGTTTTTTTTATTCCCCGTTTGGTTGCCGAGTTAGAATAGTGCCACTCCATCTCTTCCCGTGGATGTTGTAAGAGGCGACTAAGGGAATAAGGGATTGTAGTACTGTTAGGCGATGGGCTTGCAACCTGTCACTAATACACTAGTAAACTTCTTGGCCTGATTGTGCAAAATGTGGTTACAGAATTAAAAACAAGTTATTTTAGAGTTGTTGGTATTTCTGTGGCTCTGCCTACCCCACTCTGGGAATGAAGGCGTGATGTTATGTATGTATGAATGAGTTTTTTTAATGCTATTAAGAAAATTAGCATGGTATACAAGTACCCCAGGTTCCCAAGATACAGACTGCGCCTAGTTTGGGACCGATGGATACATACACACATACACAAACACAACATCAGGCCCTAATTACCAGAGTGGATAAGGCAGAGCTACAGAAATACCAACAACTCTAAAATGACTTGTTTATAATTCTGTAACCACATTTTGCACCAGTGTATTAGTGACAAGTTGCAAGCCCATCGCCTAAAAGTACTACAAGCCCTTATTCCCTTAGTCGCCTCTTACGACATCCACGGGAAGACATGGAGTGGCACTATTCTAACCCGGAAACCACATGGAACCGTTGGATAAACATTGTTAATTTAAATTAAGTATAGTCAACTGGTTATATGCCAGAGTAATTCATGACACTTAGTTAAGTAGTTCTCCACTCTACAGAATCTTGCATGATAATTATGTTATCTTTAAAGTTGGAACATTTGTTTTACTGGTAAATATATTATTTATTCATTTATTTACCTATCATCTGCCACGACTTTACCTTTCTGTTTGCGGGGTGTGGACTTATGACATAATTATAACTACTCTATGAATTGTGTATAATTTTTTACAACAAAGAAACACGCTTCGACTTCAAGAACATACTTTAGTTTATTAGATTACAATAATTTTATTGTAATGAGGGCGTTTGCTCTGTGCAGGTTTAAGATACGTTACAAATAAAAGGTTTCTACGACTTGACAACCAAGATCAAATCAGTAATACGGCATTAACTATACAAGCTTATAAATGAGCTTAAAATCTGTTCAAAATATACAAATAAAAATAAAATAAATTCTTTATACTTGACGTCACTATTCTCATTATTTCAATACGTAGCGCATTTTTTTACAATATTTTGTAACATTTTGACTGTATCCCTTTGAAACGCATAAAATTGTTTGGCCTAATGTATTGTTTGGTCTAAATTTGTTCGTCTAATATCCTTTTAAGCTGAAATTAAAGAATGTACCACTCCATCCATCCACTGTTCTCCTCCATCTACTGTTTAGATTAGTTAAAGTTAGAAAACAGTTTTAATTGTAAAAACCGTTTCCGACCAAACAATACATAGACCAAACAATGATAATGCCACTCGATATAGACCCATTTTTGACGTATCTCGTTATATACAGTGTGTACCTGGATAAAGTGCATCAACGAATAGGGATAAAACTAGATGCAATTTCATCGACAAAAAATATATTAAAAAAAAAACGATTGCAGTCAACCCTATCGGAACAAAGTTAAATATCGTCACTACTTTTAGAAAACCTAGTATCTCATATTTCGTGGTGTACGATTTTAAACTTGATTCTCTTCAAGTTAAGTATATAACGTACATCATGCAATATGGAGATATGAGGTATTTTCAAAGTAGTGACGATATCTCGCCTCATATGAGGTCTATTGAGATGAAATAAACGGTTATTTATTTCTAGAGCAATTCCTGTGTCAATGAAATAAAAATAATCGAAATATTCGCGTTTCTATTCTATGTGCTCACAGAACGTAGTGTGTGTGGCATTAGGAGACAATGAGAGACCCCAAATAATACGTCTAAATACGCCACAACTGCGACTTGGTTTTGGACTTCAATAAGACTATTGAAGCACCCAGCCCTAGTCTTGATATCTTTCTTATTCGACGACAGCTTAACGAGCAGTTAATTTTTTTTTATCAAATAAAGTAAATCGATAGTGGTTATTTTGAAAAATATGAGCAGTATTCTATGTTTTGTTGAACTATTGTATGCCGTTGAACCCATGTAGGCTTGTATGTGGCGACCTAGCGACATCTAGTGACAACTTGTAACAATCAACTCGCCAGCGCCACCAGCGTCAGACAGCGCAACTAAATCTGACAGTGCACTACATCGCGCTAACGAAGTTTCTTCAGTCGGTCGACTTATATACAACTTCCAACTTCATCCAAATGGACTTCGGTCCCCAGGCATAACACCCGCCTGGAGAGAGATCTCTCATTTGTCCTCTCTAATAGGTGCTTACCATTAATCGAAAGCGTTGAAATTACGAAGCCATCATTTCATCGAGTTTCAATTTCTATTGTATCATTTATCGAACGCTAAATTCTGCTGAAACAGTGACGTTTTCAGAATATCTTGGACATTCGTTACGTAGGTTAGGTTACGTTAGGCTTTTGACAGCAAAAAAAAAACAACTTATGTCGCCAGAAATGCCTTTCGATGAAGTGAAAATTCTGCTTAACGATACGTTTGTTGAAAATTGTTTCGATTAAATAATAGCGACCCATGTTCCACATTAAAAAGGCCAAATTGATAAAGTAAAAAATACTTCTCGCACTTAAGGCGTGATTGAAAAGGAGTGAAATATAAACTTTTTCCAACACGTCTTAATTTCGTACAGTATTTTTCAAATACATCCAAATAACTGCATTTACGTTGAATAACATAAAAAATATACAGTGTGTAAATGGAATACCGTCTTTCCTGTGGACACACCGAAAGTTAACGTTTTTAAGGCCTAATTTCCTGGCTAACCCCATTCCCGTAAAAACGCCGTCAGGACTGCTTTAGACCTATCATATAAAAACATAACTTATATGCACACACGCTTTTAACTATTGACCACAGGAGAGACAACTTTTGTTTTTAAGAGTGTGTATGACCCTTAAACCAGACGCAGGTAAAAGCTCTACAAGTCATGTAGATGTGGAATTACGTTTAACTCTAATACATAGAGCGCATTTTTTTTTTAAATATATATATACAACTTATGTTAACGATACACACGTTTTTATGTTAATTAGGATGCATATTGCCTGTCGTTAAAATATTTGCTCGTATTGGATTTACACACTGTATAGGAGAATGAAACCAGTGGTGGACAAGGGCCAACGATGGGCACTCAATTCTTATTTAACAAAAGAATTATTCATTTGTTTTGCTACAATCAATTTATGACCGTATGATCTTTGAATTAAAAGTTAACACGTTCCCTGTCCGGGTGCCCCCAATGTGGGGTCATGAACCCTTTTTCAGGGATCCGTGCTTCCACTTTGAGGTCGCATCCC
This sequence comes from Acleris holmiana, assembly GCA_949316455.1. NCBI lineage: Eukaryota > Metazoa > Arthropoda > Insecta > Lepidoptera > Tortricidae > Acleris > Acleris holmiana. The sequence goes on along the minus strand of OX438791.1, from coordinate 6,265,831 downwards.
CATACTGAATGGATATAAAATTGTCAGATCGTTTTGTATGGGGACAGTCAACGTGTTAAGTGTCCAACACTGGTGCCATCACTTACACGTTTTTCTACATTTCTCACGATTAATATAAAATATAACCACTAACGAACTGTCACACTGTCTGAAAAAAAATTATTGCGCAGCTCGAAACGAATATAAGTCGACATAGCTCGTAAATAAACATCGGTGACTCGCGGCAATTAGGTAGCACTAGTGATGAGACACGTTTTTCAAGAGTATTTTCAGATAAGATAAAGTAATAAATAAATTCATACTTGAAAATAAGTTGAAAAGTTACGTTCATTACTGAGACTGCATCCAAAAGGGGCTCACAAAATTTCCTTTTCGCCAAAGGACCATTTCAGCTAGATGACAGAAGAGTAAAATACACAGTCAGCGAAGAGTCAATTCAGCTGAATGACATGAAAGTAGAAAACTCAGTCAGCAAAGTGACAATTTAGCAGGACGTCACAGAATTGAAATGAGCAAGTAGCCAAACGTTTGGAAATATAAATAGTCTGTGTGATTAGAATACCTAATCAACCGAAAGCAAAATTAGTTGATTGACATGAACATAGAAGGAGTTATTAGCAAAATTCGTCGAAAGCAAAATTAGTTGACTGTCATAATCACAGAACGAGTGACAGGATTTAAATAATAGATTATAATTGATTGTGTGGAAAGGAGTTTGAAATTATCAAGTGTCATATCAAAACTTGCCATTTAAAGATTCAGGCGTTTTGCTAACGGGCTATTTGGCGTTCATGTCTATTTAGTAATTAAGACATTTTGAGATACAAACGTTTCGCTACCGGGCCATTTACCTTTAATGTGTATTAAGTAATAAAGACATTTTTAAGATAAAGACGTTTCGCTACTAGTGTATTTTTAATTGTAACATTCTAAGATGAAGACGTTTTGCTAAAGATACATTTAGCGTTCATGTCTATACAGCAACAAAGACATTACACAATCCAGACGTTTGATCTATATTGTCATTTGGCGAAAGGGGAATTTTGAGAGTAACCCCCAAAAGATAATCACAAGCTAGAAATATTATTATAGAAAAATCCAGGATATAATAAAATTATTAATACATTACAAAATAAGGAAGTTGAAATCAAAGAGAACAACGAAAAAAATACCCTGTAACATTACTGAAGAATGCTTTATTTACCCATCACGTCAATCGAAGTCTAAAGATAATTTTCTTACACCAAGTGGTTTTTTTCAAATAGAAGACGTAGGATAACTTCTATGAAATTAGCACAAATATTAATTGTCTATAACGAATGTCATGAATGTACATATATTAAATGATTGAAAAGTTTTTTTTAATTGGTTTCTTTTGTCAGAAACGTCAAATGCTACCTAAATGCCACGAGTCGCCGATGTTTGCTCATAAAACATGAGATTTAAACAAAGTATACAAGACATAACATTTTGTACTAGGGCCACAGAATGCAGAAGGAGTTTAAACATACTTTGTAACTGTAGGCTAATGCTCATGTCCCATAGTCAAGAAGCACGGCAGCAAGGCGCCCGTGGCGAGGATGAGTACCTCGCACAGCTGCAGCCCTCCGAAGCCCTTGGCGGCGCCCTCCTGCGTGGGCAGCAGCGCGTGCGAGTGCGGCTGCTGGGTCAGCTCCGGCAGCACATGCACGGTGGCCACGTACAGGAACGTGCCCGCGGAGAACAGCATCGCTATACCTACAAGACGGTACACTATTGCATAATTGTTTTCCTTCGTATTTTCACGGAAACGTACAAAAAAGTTCTGAAAGTGCTGAAACCATAATGTTTTCAGGGTGTCGTAAACATTAATTACGTAGGTTAGGTTAGATGTTTAAAATACCCTGAAAACATTGGTTTGAGCAGGAAATTGCGTTCGATGAAATGAAATTTCGTTGAAAGGTGTGTCGATAAAATGATAGACATCCCTAAAACCACATTATCAGGGCTTATTTTTAACTGACCAAAAAACGTTCTCAAGACAATGCGTGTTTATTTTATGTATTACCACGCAAAACTTTTTACAGAGTAGTCAGAATTTAAAAAAAAATGATTAGACCTTGAAATTGGTCCCTTATAAATTTGGAAAAAAAAGCCTACCCTAAACGTGGGAAAATACGGGTGATCTATTGTTCACTCGCAGATTTTAATGCTGAGTAGTGAATTACAATTACAGCCACAAAAAATATAGAATAAAAACTATTTAACAAAAAAATAAACCGCCGAAAAGACTTCAAAGTAAATGAAAGGACATTGCAATATGTAATACCAGTGGCGTTGAAGTCGCTGAGGGTCTGCTTGCTCTCGTTCCCGATGCCGAAGTAGGTGAGCAGCGCCAGCAGCGGCGCCGCGCACGAGAACACCAGCAGGTGCTTGCGGATGCGGTTCCTGGGACAACCGACACACAAACACGTTACCACATCTTCTAGAAAGGCCGGTTTTGCTGTTTAAAGACAGTGAGCAAAATTCGATTTTGCTGCGAGCGTGAGACAAAGTTTTTGCTGTTTTTAGACATCGAGCAATAATCGATTTTGCTGCGAGCGGGAGACAGTTTTAGCTGATTTTAGACAGCGAGCAAAATTTGAATTTGCTTCGAGCGTGAGACAGTTTTAGCTGATTTTAGACAGCGAGCAAAATTCGATTTTGCTGCGAGCGTGAGACAAAGTTTTTGCTGTTTTTAGACAGCAAGCAAAATTCGATTTTGCTGCGAGCGTGAAACAAAGTTTTTGCTGTTTTTAGACAGTGAGCAGAATTCGATTTTGCTGCGAGCGTGAGACAAAGTTTTTGCTGTTTTTAGACAGTGAGCAGAATTCGATTTTACTGCGATTTTTTGTTCACAATATAAAGGTGGTCATGGGATGTTGTCTTTTTACCTTAAGGTTATATTTTCTCGCTGCTGAGGTGAAAAAATGAGTATGTGCAACACGAGACCAAAGTTTTATCCTGTCTGAGCTGTCACCTACCCAGGCAGGCATGGTCCAGCGTGGTAACAAATAGGTGACAGGTTGTGTCCTATGTGTCCTACCTGAGCTGTTACCTGACGATGCGGCGCGGGCTGAGCTCGCTAGCGGTAATAACTTACATGTGACAGTGACTATGTCTTGTTTTTGTTGTCACTTATATAAACTAGCGTGTCCAAATAGTAACGAACGAGTGATAGTAGCTCTACGTTCTGTCTGAACTATCACTTATCCAGGCGGGCGTGGTCTGGTAGTAACGAAAGCTGACAGTAGCCTTGTGTCCTGTCTATGACGTCACCTGTCCACGCGGCCGTGGTCTTGTAATAACGAAAGAGTGACAGTAGCCTTGTCTGTCCTGTCTGAACTGTCACCTATCCAGGCGGCATTGGTCTAGTAGTAACAAATGGGTGATAATAGCCCCGTGTCCTGCGAGTCCTGTCTGAGCTGTCTTCTATCTAGACGGCAGTGGTCTAGTAGTAAGAATGGGTGACAATAGCTCTATGTTCTGTCTGAACTGTCACCTGTCCAGGCGGGCAGTGGTCTAGTAGTAAGGAATGGGTAACAATAGCCCTGTGTCCTGTGTGTCCTGTCTGAGCTGTCACCTATTCAGACGGCAGTTGTGTAGTAGTAACGAATGGGTGACAATAGCCTTGTGTCCTGTGTGTCCTGTCTGAGCTGACTTCCATGCAGACGGCAATGGTCTAATAGTAATGAATGGGTGACAATAGCCCCGTGTCCTGTGTGTCCTGTCTAAGCTGTCACCTGTCCAGGCCGGCGTGGAGCAGGAAGGTGACGAGCCCGAACGCGGCCGGCGCCTTGTGCAGCATGATGGCAAGGAACACGATCAGCTCCACGTCAGCGTGAGCCGTGGTTGCCGCCGCGCCTAGAGCAACGCCGTCCGCTAAAAGGAAAAAATGTAGAGACAATTTAGATTTAAAGTTTGCAAGTCGCTTGGTGTCATGATGGGTCCTAAAAATATACAATTCTCACATAAAATGTTGTATTACAAATGTTTTTGCTAAAAATACTTTAATTTCCCCTTTTTAGAGGACGGAAGTTCCTATAGCTTGTGCGTTTACGTTACTTAATGGATAGACCGTATAAGTTCATTTGGGACGCCCAACTTTAGTGAGAATTACAGTTTTCGAGTTCAATATTAGAAATAAACGGTCCCCCATATCTAAAACTGTTTAATAAGATATACATACATATGTATTTTGATGATATGTATGTACATATCATCACGCCTTCATTCCCAGATTGGGGTAGGCAGTGTTACAGAAATACCAACAACTCTAAAAAGACTTGTTTATAATTCTGTAACCACATTTTGCACATTCAGGCAAAGAAGTAACTAGTGTATTAGTGACAGGTTGCAAGCCCTTATTTTTAAGATATACATAACGATTCTATAAGAGCTATCCAATGATGTTATAATGTAAAATAAAATATTTTACCTTTGCTTTAAATGTACTTACAGGAGGTGCCAGCAAAAAAAAAAACTCAAGAATTTATATTACAACTTTGTCGCCGAAATGTAAATGTATAACTATGCCACATTACAGCTTTGTAGTACAAATAGTCACCGGGTTGGCGAAACTATAAGGCGATATCACTTGTAGTTCGCGCAATCTAAATATCAATTGTAGATTTTTTTTCTAAAAACTTTAGAGATCTCATTAAGAGGCCGTACACGAAATTTTGCCGATGTCGCTGATTTTCGTGATTTTACAGACGTGATTTTACTGTTGAAATACTTTACTTCTACAAATTTTAATGCGCAACACGAAAGATAATTTCGATTTTCAACGAATGTATGAATACTTTTTTGTTTTTATTATTTTATTTTGAATAATCGACCTGAAACCGGCGACTGTTTCGTGAGTTTTGCTGTAAGAGGTTTAGAATATCGCATATTAACGAATCGTTTTGACGTCTTAAAGGTATGAAAAAATAGCAATTGATTGATGTAAAAGTTGTCTAAAACATGTATGAATTACTTTTTACCATCTTTATATATTTTTATCGTATAAAAAAATATAAACTTGGTAAAATTTTATAGAAAATGGACAAAAAATAGTTTTAAGTTTCGGCTTCTTAAAACACTCGTTCATAAAATTAAAAGAACAGTAATAAACTTCAGTTCAAAATCAATCCATTACCTTAAAAACACATCCAAAATTTTTAAATTAAATAGCAATATAATATAATGTTTTAAAATAACCTAAATCCCGAATTTAAATTCACGATAAAGATAAAAAAGTAGCTCATTCATTCGTAACTAATTTATTCGATCATAACTGAAATGATATATCATGATGTGCATTAAAACTTACAGAAAAGCAGTATTTAAACTGTAAAATCACGAAAATAAGCAAAACTGGCAAAATTTCGTATACGGCCTCTTAAGGAACCCACTTTACGGCCACCTTTATAAATGGTAAATGGTAAATATTTTAGGGGTCATTTTGTTCCTACACACTTTTCAGCTACCTACCGGTACGGTTTCCGTTAAAACTGGTAAAAAAACCGCGTTTGCGAGTGCGGAACCTATTTGTAAACGAAGAAGTATTTAAAAGACCTCCCCCAGACCACCTTGGATACACCGCTTACTTCACATCACACTTTGTTCCATTTCGTGGTACATTTTTAGAGTTTTTGTACCATTTAACCAGTACCAATATTTATATCGTTAAATTTACGAAAAGGCTAAAAACTGACGTTACTATTGACCGTTAGGTGATAATTTAAAGACGATTTAATTATCTACAACTTCTTCCCGAAATTTTGTTTCTCATGTAAATAGGTAAAAAGTGTTATCAAGAAATCTTTAGTGAAAAACGTGCCTTTAGTCCCATCTCGTAGCCAGCTTCGAAATGGGTAATGCATGTTCCCTTCCCGTAGCTAGATATGAAATGGGAATGATTTTCCAATCTAGCCAGCTTCAAATTGGGAAATGCATTTGGGTCATTCTACTTTTAAGCGCAGGTCGATTTTTTGACAAGTGCTCTTCAAATAATATTTTTATAAATACGTTAAAGTGCTCGGTTTTGTAATTTAATATTGAAATATTTACACAACTTGGCTTACATTTAAAATTATCGCTACATTTAAACAGTCACTATAATTAACTTTAAAGTAGGTAACATAGTGGTCACGCATGTCCCCGCCATTTGTATGGAAAAAGTGTATTTACCGCTGTGTTACCAACTTTTCCTGATAAAATATCAATAAATTTAAAGTGTTTTGTTTTGAACTATTAAATTTAGTTGTTCCAGTTTCAATATAAGTCAAATTTACGTGAAAAAAATGTCTAAAGATGCCTTTAATTTCACCAATGATTATTATGCGCTAAAAAGTAGAATGACCCATTTACACGTCTCGTAGATGGGACTAAAGGATTCCCGTTTCGTAGTCAGCTTCCAATTGACATTATTTTCCCTATTTCGAAGCTGGCTACCAAACCTGGCTACGAGATGGGAGTAAAGGAATTTGTGAGGTATTCAAAAATATTCACTTTTCCGGAGCGTGTAGCTCTCGTATCCTGTATCATTACCTCTTCGTATCGGGTATGGCGGGATTGAATACCTTACAACTGAGACGAAAACAGTTGCTTATGATACACTATTTTACCATCTCTTGCGCAATAGATTGGGCAACCCATAATACCTGTGGTCACGCGCAAGGGTCTTGCGTGCCGCCACTAAGCCACCTCGCCCTCTGTTTTAAAGTTTCCATTTTCAGCACTTACAAATTACGTGACAAAGTCGTTAATGTCTAAAGCTTACTATAGGGTCGAGGATAATCTAACAGACAAAAATGCTTGGCCTAAGATACCTAACGTAACAGCTTAGTACCTATCTAGTCTAGGGGACACGGTTTCTGTAGAGAACGTATCGAAACTTTATTTAATTTTTTATTTCGTTTAGCTTAGCATCGTCGTCGCATGGGTAGGCTTAAATATTATTGTAACATTAAAATATTAGTTCACATTTTATTGTACCACTTTGTTGGCGTGACTAATAAATATGCATGTTCATGCCAAATACAGCTTTCTAGTACTTAGTCGATAATCTATAACTAGTAATAGTCTTTGCGCTAGGCTGCGGACGGACATGGCGAAACTATAACGGTTCCTACTTTGACTGCGGAACCCTAAAAACCATTATGAATTTGGAAATGTGTATGTGACAAAAGTTGTAGAATAATGTATGTTAATGTACTCCTCAGGGTAATGATTATTTAAATTGCCACTTAGGATAGTTTGAATATAATTCCCAAAATAAGCATAGGAATAACAAAAACAATAATTCATATGTTGCCGTCTCGGCGGTACGGTGCAGTCTGGCGAGCCGGCCCTCAGAGGGGTCGGGACACTTGTGACGTCATGGTGACGTCGTCTTGTTTGTTGAAGGCGTCAACAATGTATAAGGTATTTTTATTTTGATTTTGATTTGGTTTATCGAGTTTTTTCTCAACGACGCACCATTCTCGAGATATAAGTAAAACACCTGAAAATCCTCGACTCATTTTTCCCATTTCATCAGGTTCCTACTAACGCACTCTATACCCCTTTAGACTCAAGCATTGAATTTTATGGTGATTATTAACCGATTATAAACATCCTAAAAACCGGCCAATGTGAGTCGAGCGGTACGGAGCCCTCGGTGCGCGAGTACGGTTTTTTAATCAGTTCCATCAGCTACTCGTATTTCCCGCGTGAAATCAATTGCGCACGCTTGCCGAGAATAAGTGAAGTAATAATAATTGCGCGATAAGAGAAGAGAGATAAGCCGCGTATTAGTGTTACGCTTATTTATAAGTTTACAGTAATAGTATTACATACATACATACATAACATCACGCCTTCATTCCCAGAGTGGGGTAGGCAGAGCTACAGAAACACCAACAACTCCAAAAAGACTTGTTGATAATTCTGTAACCACATTTTGCCACAATCAGGCCAAGAGGTTTACCAGTGTATTAGTAACAGGTTGCAAGCCCATCGCCTAACAGTACTACAAGCCCTTATTCCCTTAGTCGCCTCTCACGACATCCACGGGAAGACATGGAGTGGCACTATTCCAACCCGGCAACCACACGGGGGATATTCTTTTACTCAGTAAATAATAAACAAAAAAAAAGGTTTGATATTGAGATCCCTAAAGAGTTCCCGTTGCAGTAGAACAGATCGCAAAATTAGGGATGCAACGATTAAGCAATATCAATTACAATATTTAACGTAATCTATTACTACGTGTGCATACCGATTGTAAAACATTGCCGTGTTAATTGTGAATTATGACGGCGATAAGAGCGACCTCACGGCGAACGAACTAAACGCGAATACAATACAGAAAAACATTAAATCACGCCTGTTTTCTAGATGGGTAGGCAGAGACCACTTCTTTCCACCTGCTACGATCCTGACAAAGCTCATTCGCTTCTTCCACATTCATACATCGAGTCGAGTCATGCATGCACGTCGGTTTCGGGTACTTAAGATTCGGCCCTTTTGAAGAATTTCTCCGCTTTGATTCGAAGAAGTATACCCAGGGCGGCTCATTCCGACGACCCTTCCACTTTCGCACTGTATATTTCTTTCATACATTATTTCTAAATGACTAAACCATCGAGGCATGCCCTTTTATGAATAATACTAATTAAATTACTACTAATATATACCAATTATTTCCCGTGTGGTTGCCGGGTTAGACTAGTGCCACTCCATGTCTTCCCGTGGATGTCGTAAGAGGCGACTAAGGGAATAAGGGCTTGTAGTACTGTTAGGCGATGGGCTTGCAACCTGTCACTAATACACTGGGAAACATCTTAGCCTACTTGAGCAATATGTGGTTACAGAATAATCAACAAGCCTGTTTAGAGTTGTTGGTATTTCTGAAGCTCTGCCTACCCCACTCTGGGAATGAAGGCGTGATGTTAAGTATGTATGTACATACTAATTCAATTACTACGAATTATTAATAAACAGCGATAAAAATGTACGCAGGATGGAAAGTTGAGTTGACTATAGAGTCAAGGATTTTGTCTCTAATCGTGTTTTCTCAGTTTACAGTCTCTAGGAAATATTATCAAGTTTGATATCAAAGAGCAGACACATAGGCGTATCACTACCGACTTTATCATATGAGGTGTCAAATGATTATATCTTTGCAGACATGTAATAATAAGTACATAACACCACGCTTTCATTTCCAGAGTGGGGTAGGCAGAGCTACAGAATTACGAACATGTCCTTCCCTAGGACCTTAACTAAGGACCTAGGGAAGGACATAGGATAATTTTTATCCCGGAAAATTCAACAGTTCCCGAGGGAATAACGATAAACGAGGTATTTGACACATATAGTCGACCCTATCTGTGTAATTTTATAGTGTCGTCTACATACACCCAAGTAGAGCTCGGTCGCCCAGGTATGTACTACTGCATATAACATAAGAAACTGACTGGCCGATCGATCGACGCACAGCCGAAACCCTGGACCTAGGGACTTGAAATTTGGAGGGGATATTCCTTGGACATCCTAGGGGTGCACTGCAAAGGGATTTTTTGGAAATTCATCCCCTAAGGGGTTCAAATAGGGGGAGTAGCGGGAAACTGCTACGCGTACGATGTCGCGGGCGTCCTCAAGTTAGAATAGTAGTTTATTCACCAAGGTTAGTAAGGCAGGGATCACTCATCGAGTGTGCATTTGCGGCCCGACGCAAAGCGGAAAGCCACACGAGTTTAGTAATCTGTAATTACCCTCGAGTGGTATATACTGCTTTATACTACACTTACATACATACATACATAGCATCACGCCTTCATTCCCATAGTGGGGTAGGCAGAGCTACAGAAATACCAACAACTCTAAAAGACATGTTAGTAATTCTGTAACCACATTTTGCACAAGTAGGCTGAGATGTTTACTAGTGTATTAGTGACAGGTTGCAAGCCCATCGCCTAACAATACTACAAGCCCTTATACCCTTAATCGCCTCTTACGACATCCACGGGAAGACATGGAGTGGCAGTATTCTACCCCGGAAACCACACGATCATACACTACACTTCAAAATAAATAAAATACAAAAGTAACAAATGAATTCTTTCGAGGAAGAACGAGCGCGCCACCAAACAGGGCTCTACTTGAAATCCGTAATTCGAGTAACAAAAGTTTTTTTTTAATTGTGAACTTTAACGCGTTTTCGTTCCAAAAGACGTTAAAGAAGGTGAATACGCAGGGCCCAACTTGCGTGCGTGTCAAAGTGGGTTGATTGACTTCATCTAGCCTTAAAAAGAACGGGGTGATAATGGATTTTCATACGACATTACTGTCCTGATAACAGGGCAGTTATGAAATTCCACTCAATATTACTACCCTGATTTTTGAGATGGTTTAATGGAAGACTTTCTCGCCTTTTATTAGGTTAGTAATTACGCACTTGCTAACAAAGTGTATTATAAAATAAATAAATTTACCTGCCGCATGCACCACCAGACCGACGGTAGCTGTCATGTTCCGCTCCTGAGGGTTGGAAGCGTCGTTGAACCTCGCGGACATCTGGTCCACCAGCAGCATGAACACGAACCCTGTGAACAACGCGCTGTAGCATTACGACAAGGGAGGTCATTGTGGTCTCGTTTCATAATATTATCACACGAGTGTTTATGTTTGTATACACTTCATTGTACAAAATTGAAACAGAAACAATACAATGAACATACAAGAAAAGAATGTACAAAGGCGAACTTATCCCTTTAAGGGATCTCTTCCAGCTAACCCTTGAGAGATTGATAAAAGTGACAGGTTGTGCATCGAGTAGGCAAGTTTACAAATGTCTTTAGGATAAGTGCATACAAATAAGTTCTAAATATAAAAATAAAATTAACTACATTCAAATAAATACGCACATACATATGCTAGACACAGAAATATATATTTATAAATCAATATACATGCTTAAACTTAACAGGACAGTTGTTACAATATTTAGCAGCTCCGCGGTTCAACTTGGAGACTCGAAAATCGCCCTCTGGAACCATCGGTCTACTTTCCCGATCGGTCCACTTTTGCAAACCGTCTACTTTCCCGATAGGCCTTCTTGCTTTTCCTTATCCGTCTACTTCCTTATCAGTTCATTTTCCTGATCTGTCTACTTACCAAACGGTCCACTTTCCCTGTCTACTTGCTTCTCCTCATCCCTCTGTCATTACATTTGGGTCCAAAATTAAAAAAAGATTATAAGTCTAGTACAGACTGCAACAACGTTAACATTAGTACCCTGTCATTGAAGCTAGCGGTCCTGGGTTCGAATCCCGGTTAGAGCAGATATTTGTGTTAAAATTTCTAGGGAGGGATCACCCCGCCTCATGTAAAAGTTTCGCTTTTTTGCTCATGTGGACCGATCGGGAAAATAGACGGTTTGTACAAGTTGACCGATCGCGAAAGTAGACGGTTTGCACAAGTGGACGGATCGGGAAAGTAGACGGTTTGCACAAATGGACGGATCGGGAAAGTAGACCGATGGTTCCGGAGGGGAAAATCGCCTGCGGTCGAGTGCAAACCTCTCTCTTGCCTTCCTAGCCCATACGTCTAAAACCTGCTCCAAATCCTTCTGCTGCCAGCTGACATTAGGAAATCGCAATCGGTCGCATCACTACAGAGATGTTTGAGGTCATACTGGCTTGACCCCTTATAATTGTGTACTGTCCTTTGTTTAATTATATATTTATATATAGTATTTATATGTGTATAATTATAAATATATGTTGATATTTATTATTGTTACTTTTATATAATTATGTCTCTGTTAGTGTTTATTCATAACTTAGGTCTTAAATTTAGTTCATACAGTTTCCATAAACTTTGTTTTGTACTCATGTCATCACCACAAGGTTAGCTGGAAGAGATCACTTAAAGGGATAAGTTCGTCTTTATTCGTTCCTATTCTGTGAATATTGTATTTGAATTTCTGTTTTTTAGTACAATAAAGTGTTTACATACATACATACATAATGGGATGACAACCAGCATGGGATGTTCGCATTGTTGTGTTCCGGTGTGGGGATAAGACAACCGGTGAAATTACTAGCATAGAGGCATTCCATCTTAGTCCTCAGGGTTGGCAGCGCATTTGAGGTCTTAGGATTATAATCATGAGAATTCAAATGTCTATGGGTCTTAGATTTCACTTACCATCAGGTGGCCTGAGTGCTCGTGTGCCTTCTCCATAACATAAAAAAAACCATTAAAAAAAACCACCGATATCGCCGCGGTACACGCCGTCACGATAATTTGATGTCGGTCATAAGAGTGTAGTTATAGTGTTGTCGTGTCGTTGACGCGTGGGGACAAACGGCCTAAAAAAGCCCACAAGTGGCCAATTTAGTGAATAAATATTTTGAATTTTAATATGCTTTCATCATTGACTCAACTTACCTAAAACCAGAGAGATTCCGATGACGGAGTGCAGGTCGCTGTCGTGCGCCGGCGGCTGCGCGGTGAAGTCCTTGGTGACGACCGTCGGCGCGGACCTCTCGCTGAACAGAGAGCGGACTCCTTCGGGGATGATCACCGCCAGCGCCGTCCCCACTAGCAGCCCAGCTCCGAACACTGTCACTTTCTTTAGCTTGTCCTAGAATTACAGGGTCTGGTTAAAAACCGGCCAAGCGCGAGTCGGACTCGCGAACGAAGGATTCCGTACCATTATCTATACAAACACGGTGTTTATTAAGATCGAGAAAAAAACGGCTGAAAAACATTTCGCCCCCAAATATTTATTTTATTTTACTTTAATTATTATTTTTTAAATTATAATTATATACAATTAGATAATTATTGTGTAAAGATTTCAATCGTCTTTCTGTTGCCGTTATTGATATCGAGATAAAAACGACAAAAAAAAACACATTTGTTGTATGGGAGCCTCCCATAAATATTTTTTTTCATTCAATTCATTCAAGTGAATTCTGACATTTTATAAAACTCCCACTATATAAGCAAGGCTTAGTATATTGTGTCACAGGGCCTCTTTATTCTAATCGGTTAAACCATATTACTTTTGACTTGTAAACATAATTATTTTAACCTGGCAACCGTTACTGTCAAGTAAATAACAGTTATCATAACATTGGCAACACAATAACACGTTGATGTTAGCGATCCAGATGAACCTTGCACAGACTACCATGACTATTATTAAATTTATAAGTTATATTATTAAAACTAGCGCCTCACTTCGCTACGGATTAAAGTATTATACATATAAACCTTCCTCTTCAATCACTCTATCTATTAAAAAAAACCGCATCAAAATCCGTTGCGTAGTTTTAAAGATTTAAGCATACAAAGGGACATAGGGACAGAGAAAGCGACTTTGTTTTATACTATGTAGTGTGTCACGCGACTATTTAAACTCGCGCGACATGCATTGTGTTTTGTTTATTTATTGATCTTAATTCGCGATTATCGGTTTTTTGACGTCTCAGAGATTGATTTTTGCTCTGACAGTTAGGAGGTGATTGTCGAAATGGAACGTTTGCGTATTGTTTTCAAGTGTCTCGATTGGTTTTTCAATTCGAGGATGGCAACACCTGAGCTATACTGGTCAGACAGGGTTGTTTGTCAAGCTCTCTTTTCGATTCGGAGGCCGCGCGTTACCGGCCGGCATTTCGTTTTGTACTGAAGCATTATTAGTTAATCGTCGCTTGTTGCGGTTAAATTCGGCGGGCTTATGGCGGAGATGCGTCGCCACGTCATTATATGACGCTGATTTTCGGGATTCTATCGGTAAGTAGATTTATTTCGATGGATGATTTTCTCAATCCCGAAGCCTTGTGGTCTCGTTGTTTCATATGTTGTTTTATTTCAGTCGGGATGCGACTAGCTGTGTAAGCCGAGCTTCAGCAAGAAACCGGCGATGGGATCCCGTCTTTTTGAAGAAATGGGTGGTATGTATTTTCATATTCACTTGGTGAAAACATCTTTTGACGCCATGTTGCCTAGTGCAACCTGACGCTTCTTGAGCACGAGTTTGATGCTATTTCTTTTTCTTGTTACAGCGATATCGCACCCATTTTTTATACCATTTTTTACACCATTTTAACCCATTTTTTAAGAACCATTTTTTAAGACCCATTTTTTTCACTTCACCATTTTTTACCCCATTTTTGATGGTCCCATTTAGTCTCCCATTAATGCCATTTTATATGGATCTATTTATTCTAACCTCTTAGTGAGCTTTTTGCAAGCATATTTAGGCTGTGGCCTCTTACTCTTAGGGAATTATGATTTAACGCCCTTGAGCATTTCTTTTTCCTTATTTTTTTGAGACTTCTGTCTCTTTATTTTGTTCTCTTCGAACGTTTCTCAAGTTAATGTTTTGTAAGGACCCTTCTGGTCCAAGCTTATTTAAATTTCCCCTCTCCTTTGCCCCTACACCACTGGTGCTGGAACTGCGAAGCAGGAGTTCTGCGACCGGACGTGGTTGGCGTGAAACGGCCCCGTCTACCTCGAGACTCTGGTGCAGTTGGTGAACTTTAAGTAATTCTGTCTCCGTTAAATTGTAAGTTTTCTTTTCATTTCAATATAAACCTGACCAGGTGAACGACCAAGCTAATTTCAAACCTAATTCATAAGACCTGATTTCTATGTAACCTATAGATCTAAGTTCTAGCTAGGTTACCACCTAAGTATGTAGGTTATCAACTTCTGTGTAACCGCCTGAACATAATTTATTGTTTATTAAAAAGCCTTAAAAACTATTGTGTGTTACTAATTTAACTCCAACTTTTACTAAGCCCGCCTTGAGATTAAAAGTTTCCAGTACTCTACCATCTATCTTTGATGCTATCCGTTTTCTTTTTTGCCTGGCTTAGGACCCTGGCGCCCGATAGTTTTCTTTTCTTTATAATAGCAATTTTGCTAACTTATTTTTATTGGGTTCTAGCCTAGGAACTTTTACAGAGATTGACTCCGGTGTTGAGTAGTCTCAAACTGCTTGTAACAACATAGGGTCTACCCACCCATGTTACAAATTTGTCGCTCGCGAACAGGGACATGATATAGTAACTGTTTTCGTTTTTTTATTTTTTTTTATTTGGGCTTTTATATCTCAAGCTTTGGTACTTTATTTTGTCATCTTTTTACTTGGTTATGTTCAGTGCTAGTAGTGGTCATTCACCTGCTATATTTTTTGTTAACAGTGTATTGTGTAACTGTTTATTATTTTTATATCAGACATAAGACGTTTTCTGCTGGTCTTATGCTGAATGTTATTTTTATAGTGTCAGTGTAATGCTGTTACTATTGTTATCACTGTTAACGTACTTTACGGTCAGTATATGCAGTATTGTTTATTTGTGGTAGTGTATGAAGTTTCTTAATTGACTTATCTTACAGTATTGATACTATTTATTCTTTATATTATTTAAATTTAAAATCATTGTATTTAAATATTTGATAGATTCATTTCTTAAAAATGGATCAACAAGAACATTTAGTGTCTGCTGGAGGAATTCTTAACCCTTCAGGTGCCGCTCCCTCTGAGCAACCAGTAGCTAATATGGATCAACCTACTTTTGTTTCCACGGGTACTAGTACAGATTCAGTTAACCTTCCTCAGGGTGATTTGATAACATTATCGGTTTATCAGGACAATTCTCATAATAATAGTACTGTTCGATCTCAGTTACCTAACGCGTTAAATCTGACTAATGCTCATAATAACACTATGCTTTTGGATAACCGTTTTAGGTCAAATAATACTTTTATAAAACAACCAGATTTATCTAAAACTAAAATTAATTTCAATGGGCGCACTTGCGTTCGCGAATTTTTGATGCAAGTTGAGGACTATCAATTCGCTCGTAGCATTGACGAATCTTATTTGTTGAGAGCTTTTTCATGTTTACTTTCCGATCAGGCGTTGAAATGGTTTCGTTCCGTTCGTACTACTATTGCCACTTGGTACGAATTGAAAGTAGCTTTAATGAAACGTTTTGATAAAAATGACTTTGATTATACGCTTGAATATCAACTTCGCACACGTAAACAGAAGCCTAGAGAATCTCTTTCTGATTATATTATTGATATGATGGACATGTCTAGTCAACTGACATTCCCTTTGTCTGAGGCAACCTTGATCGACATTATTAGACACAATATGTCACCGTCTCTCATGGTGCACTTTATAGGTAGACCTATTACAAATTTGGATTCCATAGTTCGTCTTAGCAAGGAAATTGATGCATTTAATTCTGTTAATTTAGTATCTAATCCGCCTACAGCTAGTGTAAGGAAACTTAATCCAATTTCTGTTAATAAGGATCTCTCATGTTTGAAATGCAAAAAGCCTGGTCATCACTATAGAGATTGTAAAACTGTAAAAGGCTTAGTGTGTTTTAAATGTAACAAAAAAGATGTCACTTCTATGACATGTGACAATTGTAATGTAATGGACGTGTCACCTGGTACTAGTAGTTCAAAAAACTTGTAGGCTCCGGTCGAACACCACTTTGCACAAAAGTTACTAGTGTTTCGGCTGGCAATGATAATAAAACTCTCCACTTTAATTTTAAACCCTCCGATACAGATATAAAAAATGATTTTAACTCTTGGCTTGACCACTTAAAAATATTCTTTGGAGTTCATAAGGCTGCCCCAGTGTTGTTTGTTGATAATAGTGACTCTCGGCCTTATTTAAATTTCAGAGTAAGAGATAGAATGTTTTCAGGATTATTGGACAGCGGTGCGAACAGTTGTGTTCTTGGTTCTAATTCTCATTTAACCTTTTTGAAATTCGGTTTGACACTTAGACAGAATTCTAGGCTTGTGGCTAGCACAGCTGACGGCTCTTCAAGAGGTGTTCTTGGTATTCTGGATATCCCAGTTACTGTTGATAATATGACACACACAATTCCATTTTTGGTTATTCCTTCTTTCGAACCTCCTATCATATTAGGATTTAATTTCTGGTTAAAATTTGGCTTAGCTAAAGAATTATTTGATAATATTTCCTATACTGACGTTCAACCTTCAATTTGTTCAGTAACGTCAGCTGCTCTTCTGACTTCATTTCAAAAAACTCAGTTAGAAGCAGTTATTAAAAAATTTGAAGACATTTCTTATGAAAAGAAAGGTTCTTTACATGTTGTCCCAGATGCTCTTTCTCGCATAGAAATTGCTGCTTTTGTTAGTCCCTCTGACTGTTTCCCCAGATGATGAAATTTTGGATCCTTGGTATAAAAGGATATTTATAAATTGTCAAAAATTTCCCACTAAATATAAAAATTACAAAGTGGAAAATAAAACTCTTTACAGATATTGTAAACCCAAATTTAATCAAAATTCTCGTTTAGATTGGAAAATAGTTATTCCCAAAGAAAATATTATGGACACCATCAGGAACAACCATGATGATGTCAATTCTGGTCACTTAGGTATACATAAAACTTTACATAAATTAAAATTACATTATTTTTGGAATAAGACGTTTTTAGATGTTCAGAATTATATTAGACTCTGTGACACCTGTAAAGCTCATAAGTGCTCTAATGCTCCACCTTTCGGTATTTCTGTCAATCCTAAAATTGTTGACAAACCTATGACTATGTTATCCATGGATTTAATTGGAATCTTACCCCGTACTTATTCTGGACACCGTTTCATTTTATCAGTTGTTGATGTTTTTACTAAATATGTTTGGCTTTTTCCCTTAGCAAACGCCACTACTAGAGTCATTTGCAAATTTCTAGAAAAAGATATATTTTTAAAATTTGGTTCTCCTAAAATAATTGTTTGTGATAATGGAACTCAATTTACTTCAAAACATTTTGTAGATTTTCTTAAAGAATTTAATATAAATAAAATATTTTACAATACTTTGTACACCCCACAAAACAATGTTATAGAGCGTTACAACCAGACCGTAGAGACTTGTATTTCTTGTTTTGTAAAGGACGACCATAGGTTGTGGTCAAAGTTCCTGCCTCATATTCAGCTGGCATTAAATCAGGGGTTCCCAAACTTATAAGTATCGCGCCTCCCTACTGCTTAAAATGAATATGCCCACGCCCCCCCTTGGTCCCAGCAAGTAGCAGCAAGTGGGCTCGTCGAGCAATTGTAAAATAAAATAAGAGTAATAAAGTTCAAAAATATATTTTTAGGTGTTTTACTATAAAAATACTGTTTTTACACATTTGTAAACACTTGTACATATGAAGAGTCAATGTGACGGATGAGCTTGCATATTTTTGACAATGTTTCCAATTCTGGGTGAAATAGAAGAAAGTGCACAACGTAGATCACTAGCAATATCTAGTTTGCTTCTGTACTTTGTTTTTATTGCTACAACTGCTGAAAACGCTTTTTCGCACAAATAAGTGCTTGAAAAAGGTAAAAACAATTTTAGTGCTTGCTCTGCTGTGCTGGGATAAACTTTGAGGTATTTAACCCAGAATTGTGCCTTCTCCATCTTCTCAAAATCATATTGGGCAGCAGAATCATTTTTTAATTCCAAAGTTTGCTCTTGTATAGTATCTGGCAGCAAGTCTATGTCGACGTGAAAAGGGTCGGTCGCTAATCGATAAATAATATTATTGCACGAGTCGGGAAAGTAGCGCTTAAATTCGTCAGTGAGGTGCTGCAAATGGTTTGATATTTTATTCTTTGTATCAATTTCGTCCAAAATCTCCTTAAAGAACGCTTCTTCTGTGATCGCAAATAGTTTAGAAAAGCAGGAATAGTTGGATGCCAAAATTTTGCGCTTCCACAGTTGCAACTTCTCAGTATATGCCGTGATAGCATCCCGATGATAAATTATGTTCGAATCTCCGCCTTGTAATTTCAAATTCAAAGTGTTCAATGAATCGAAAATATCTGATAGATAAGCAAATATTACTTGGACCCATGGTTTCTTAAATTCCAAAAACAATTCACTTTGTTTTTGAATTTCTAAAAATTGAATTACTTCATCGCGCAGTTCAAATAATCTTGACAACATGTTTCCTTTTGAGAGCCAGCGCACTTCTGTATGAAATAACAATGTCTTGTGTTCTGTGCCCAAATCTTCACAGAGAGCCGTAAAAAGCCGCGTGTTTAATGCACTCTTTTTAACATAATTTACAATTTTAATGCATAATTTTAAGACTTCATAGAGTTCATTTGAAAGTGTTTTAGCTGCCAAGGCTTGACGGTGTATAAAACAGTGAATTGTAATTACGTTGGGATTTTTTTCTTTGACCAACTGTATGAATCCTGAACGACATCCAAGCATTGCCGGAGCGCCGTCTGTGCATACACCTATCAACTTTTTCCATGACAGTTCATGTTTATCAAAGAATTCAGAGACTGCCGTCATTATATCAATTGCTTTCGAAGTTGTCGTTAACTCTGTTGAAAACAGCAACTCATCTTTGATTGTTTCGTTTTGTATGTATCGAACAAAAACTAGCAGTTGACAACATTGCGCAACATCCGTACTCTCATCCAACTGTATTGCAAAAAAAATTGATTCTCTCACGGCTTCCACTACCTGATTTTTTATATCTTCAGCCATATCATCAATGCGACGTTTCACACTGTTATCAGAAAGAGGTATTTGTGAAAATTTTTGTTTACTTTCTGGTCCAAGAACGATATCTGCTGCTTTCAATAAGCAGGGTTTGACGAGAGTTTCACCGATAGTATGGCTTTTTTTGGCTCTTGCAATGAGTAGTGACAATTCATATGAAGCTTCGAGCACTTTCTCAGATGACTGAGCGAAGGATCCAGTACTATCCAATTTCATGCGCTTCAAACTTGCAGATTTTGAAGCAAAGAACTCCTTCGGCTTGTCTTTTAAAGCACTGTGTTTTGTTGACAAATGTCGTTCCAGACGGGATGGTCTCATGGCATCATTGCTCAATACTTCATAACAAATGACACACTGCGGCTGGTCGATACCACTTTTATTTATAGAAACAAAACCGTATTTAATATAATCATCATTATATTTGCGTTTTTTCGCCGAACTCATGGCGAAACAACAGAAATAACCGTTCACTGTCACTACTCTAATACACAATAATAGCAGGTCGCTTGTTTGTTTTTGCAACAAAAGTTCACGTGTTCGCTTGGCGCGTGCGACGCGGGGAGTGAGGTGCGTGCGGTAGGTATGCGCGGGCGACCGGAGTGATAACCGCCGCCGCCCGCGCCCGCGCCCCCCTGTACATGTCTTCGCGCCTCCCTAGTGGGGCGCGCCCCCTAGTTTGAAAATCAATGCATTAAATAATTCTATAAATTTTGCTACTGAATTTACACCTAATTTTCTCATGTTCGGAAGAGAACTTATTTTTGATGCTGCTCTCCATCGCTTTAGTAATTCTTTCGATAATTTGGACGACTTAACTATAGACAGTCGTCATTCTTTTGCTAATTCCTTTTTGGTATTAAAACCTATTTTCGAAAAAGTCACTTCTTCCCTAATGAAAGCTTATAAGCGCAATGCGACTTATTATAATAAAGGTCGCAAAGCTGTTTCTTATCATGTAGGTGATGTAGTTTGGAGGCGAAATTTCATTCAATCCAGTGCTGCGCACTATTTTTCGGCTAAATTAGCTCCAAGGTTCGTTAAATGTGAAATTCTCAACAAAATTTCAGATAATGTCTATGTTTTAAAAGATCTTACTAAAGGTACTTCAGGCCGTTATCATGTAAAAGACATTATTAAAACTTAATTTTATTAGGTCTATAACTTCACTGTTTGTGTGATCTGAGTAGGTCAGCACCCCTGAATGTGTGATGAATGTTAGGATGATGATAGAGTGGTGTAAGGTAAATTTGTTAGGTAGACTTTTCTCATTAGCACTTTCGTTTGTTGTTATTCAAAAAAGGACTTTGGACATTTTCGGATTGCTAGTTTGCTCTTTGTACATTCCTACATATAAGAGTTTTGTATATTTTATATGTACATTTGTATTTGCTTGTACATACTTTGGTGTGCGTACTCATAGATGGTTAGTTGAGTGTCGTACCTATTCCTAAGTACTTTTTATAAGTATCTATTCTTAAGTACTTGTTAGTACCTATTCTTTTGTTAAGTTTACATATAAGGATTTCCCTGGACTTGACATTTCTTTTCGTACGTACTTATTTTGACTTTAGCCTGTTCAGCTGGCCTCTGACAGTGCCTCTTTTGTTTCAGCTTCCGGTTTGTCTTAGCATCTGCTTTGCGGTCGCTGATTCTCCTGTCTCTGCCCTTGAGTAGAGTCTTTCTTTTTTGTATCACCGATTTGTTGTGATACAAACTCCTCTCTATGTGCATGGAAAGTTGGTGGGGTTGTGCCAGACACATAGTTGAGTCTTTTCAGCGTCCGGCTTTTCGTAGCATCTGCTACGCGGTCGCTGACCCTTTCTTACCCCTCTGTGGGGCATTTTTTTTTTTGTTTCACCGCCTTGTTGTGAAACAAATTTCTCTATGTGAATGGAAAGTTGGTGGGGTTGCGCCAGTCACATATGAGACTCTTTATTTTGACATCTGTCAAAATCTTTTTTGCCTCTCCTTGTGCTTGGAAGATTGGTGGAGTTGCGCCAGTCACTTGGTTGAGTTTCTTTTATTTCACTGTGCGAATGGAAGATTGGCAGGGTTGAGCCAGTCGCATAGTTGAATATTATTTTCTTTTTTCCCTTTGTGAATGGAAGATTGGTAGGGTTGAGCCAGTCACAAAGTGGATTCGCTATAATGCAATTATTATTCTTTGTTATCACGTTATAACATTTTTGTGTTTGGATTTTTGTAAGAGATGAACTCAAACTTCTCATTTTTTGTTTCAGCTGTAGTAGGCTCTCACTTGTTGAAAGTTTCCGAGCCGGAGGCGAGGGTGCCTATCTGTCTTTGTGTAGTTTTCAACTGTGAGTAGGTCTAGCTGATAAATTTAGTTCTGAAGCTATTCTCATTAGCCGGTGGCTAGGTGGCCTAACCGTTCTACGATTTCTATTCATAGCTCTACAGCTAACTTAGCTTCTTTACCTTTATTTGTTTCATTTTAGCCGGTGGCTAGGTGGCCCAACCGTACTAACTCCTTTTTTAGCTTTACTGCTAACTTTTTTATTTTACTTGTTTCAACTAAGTTGAACTTGTATTTACCTTTTTGATGTTTTGTTTGATAGTGATGATTTTCAGGATTCCTGAACTCATTTGGATAACTTTTTCTTGTGAGAGATGTCTCTACTCTTGAGACTCTGTTGTTTGTTGTCTCTTTGGGTCTTTACCCTTAGACTTTCGTTTTTCATTATTTTTGTTTTGCTTGTTCTAGGTGGATTAACCTATCGTTTCTCATTCTTCGGCGGTTACTTCTTTGAACTTCTGCGGGTCTTTGGACTTGTAATTTTTTGGCATAAAAAATAGTTTCTATTTTTTATTTTTTTCAGGGAAGGGGGTAATGTCACGCGACTATTTAAACTCGCGCGACATGCATTGTGTTTTGTTTATTTATTGATCTTAATTCGCGATTATCGGTTTTTTGACGTCTCAGAGATTGATTTTTGCTCTGACAGTTAGGAGGTGATTGTCGAAATGGAACGTTTGCGTATTGTTTTCAAGTGTCTCGATTGGTTTTTCAATTCGAGGATGGCAACACCTGAGCTATACTGGTCAGACAGGGTTGTTTGTCAAGCTCTCTTTTCGATTCGGAGGCCGCGCGTTACCGGCCGGCATTTCGTTTTGTACTGAAGCATTATTAGTTAATCGTCGCTTGTTGCGGTTAAATTCGGCGGGCTTATGGCGGAGATGCGTCGCCACGTCATTATATGACGCTGATTTTCGGGATTCTATCGGTAAGTAGATTTATTTCGATGGATGATTTTCTCAATCCCGAAGCCTTGTGGTCTCGTTGTTTCATATGTTGTTTTATTTCAGTCGGGATGCGACTAGCTGTGTAAGCCGAGCTTCAGCAAGAAACCGGCGATGGGATCCCGTCTTTTTGAAGAAATGGGTGGTATGTATTTTCATATTCACTTGGTGAAAACATCTTTTGACGCCATGTTGCCTAGTGCAACCTGACGCTTCTTGAGCACGAGTTTGATGCTATTTCTTTTTCTTGTTACAGCGATATCGCACCCATTTTTTATACCATTTTTTACACCATTTTAACCCATTTTTTAAGAACCATTTTTTAAGACCCATTTTTTTCACTTCACCATTTTTTACCCCATTTTTGATGGTCCCATTTAGTCTCCCATTAATGCCATTTTATATGGATCTATTTATTCTAACCTCTTAGTGAGCTTTTTGCAAGCATATTTAGGCTGTGGCCTCTTACTCTTAGGGAATTATGATTTAACGCCCTTGAGCATTTCTTTTTCCTTATTTTTTTGAGACTTCTGTCTCTTTATTTTGTTCTCTTCGAACGTTTCTCAAGTTAATGTTTTGTAAGGACCCTTCTGGTCCAAGCTTATTTAAATTTCCCCTCTCCTTTGCCCCTACACCACTGGTGCTGGAACTGCGAAGCAGGAGTTCTGCGACCGGACGTGGTTGGCGTGAAACGGCCCCGTCTACCTCGAGACTCTGGTGCAGTTGGTGAACTTTAAGTAATTCTGTCTCCGTTAAATTGTAAGTTTTCTTTTCATTTCAATATAAACCTGACCAGGTGAACGACCAAGCTAATTTCAAACCTAATTCATAAGACCTGATTTCTATGTAACCTATAGATCTAAGTTCTAGCTAGGTTACCACCTAAGTATGTAGGTTATCAACTTCTGTGTAACCGCCTGAACATAATTTATTGTTTATTAAAAAGCCTTAAAAACTATTGAGTGTTACTAATTTAACTCCAACTTTTACTAAGCCCGCCTTGAGATTAAAAGTTTCCAGTACTCTACCATCTATCTTTGATGCTATCCGTTTTCTTTTTTGCCTGGCTTAGGACCCTGGCGCCCGATAGTTTTCTTTTCTTTATAATAGCAATTTTGCTAACTTATTTTTATTGGGTTCTAGCCTAGGAACTTTTACAGAGATTGACTCCGGTGTTGAGTAGTCAAACAAACACAAACAAACTGCTCAAACTGCTTGTAACAACATAGGGTCTACCCACCCATGTTACAAGTGATTAGATCTAAAACAGATTAAAGTTCTAACCTACAGTTACAAATGGCACCAAAAGCAGTAGGTATATATTTTGGATGGTATATTAATACCAATTACACAAATTAATTCACATAAATAAATAAATCATAAATTTTATTGTGCACGGAATTCAGGTAATAATGCAGTTACATTTGCAGACAGAGTTTTACCGAAACCCTGTTTTTTCAGACGTACACAAAAAACATGCACAGAGAAGACTAAAAACACAAATATAATGATTAAAACGAACACCAATGTCCATACATTTAACAGGTTATTCGCATCTTCCAACCTATCCAACCCAGGTATACGGCAAAATTTCCAGTTCACTAATGTTTTACCAAATCATCATTTGACAAACTATGATATACACTTTCATTTCGCAAAGATATACTTCCCGCCACAATGTTTTATATTTTTTTGTGGTCAAAAGTCTAAAATAACCTAACTTATTTAATAAGCCAATGTAACCTTTTAATATGTAATGGTTTGTAAAATTATATAGCTAAGTTTGTAAAATTATATAGTTTGTCAAATGATTTGGTCAAAATTTGGGATACCAAAATTTTTATATACCTGGGTTGGTTAGGTTGGAAGATGGGAATAACCCAATTTAACACATGTCTATTTTATAACTAAATATTAAGTCAACTGATAATATGAAATAATATATGTCATAGCAATTAACTAAGCTCCTTGAACTTCAAATATTCAAATAATATAAGAATCATTTAAAAAAAAAATTACATAGTTAAAGGCTTAATGAAAACAAAAATCATGATTGCGTCCTTTGTGTTAAAGAAAGTAAGTCATACAAACTATAAGTGTAACTTTTGTTACACAAAGGAATCAATTAAGTTTTGTTTTAATTCAAGCCCTTAGCTATGTACAATTCTTTTGATAATGTCCCATATTGACAGCCTAGTACCATGAACTTCTAACTGACTTTTTATATTTTGATATAGATACATAAAATACATACTAACACACATACTTTCCGTGTGGTTGCCGGGTTAGAATAGTGCCACTCCATGTCTTCCCGTGGATGTCGTAAGAGGCGACTAAGGGAATAAGGGCTTGTAGTGCTGTTAGGCGATGGGCTTGCAAATTGTCACTAATACACTGGTAAACATCTTAGCCTGATTGTGCAAAATGTGGTTTCAGAATTATCAACAAGTTTTTTAGAGTTGTTGGTAATTCTGTAGCTCTGCCTACCCCACTCTGGGAATGCAGATGTGATGTTATGTATGTATGTATGTATGTATGTAGATACACTTTAATTTTAATTTGGTATCATTACTAAAGATACTGGTTTTGTTTACTGTAAAATTAGATTTTTATAAGTTAGGAGTTCATTGATATATCATAGCAATTAACTAAGCTCCTTGAACTACAAGCTTCAAACATGTATCAGAATTCATCTGTGCCATGCTTTGTTTCTTGTTTGTATGCTTACTGAATAAACAACTTTTATCTAAAAGTCTAAGAGTCTAAAATACTTGTTGAGGAGGGAATATGACTTAAAATCCAATTAGATTTAAAAGAGAATTTATAAAACAAACATGCCTTTTGACAATTCTGATTAGCATAGGTATGAATTCCAGTATATATCAAAAATATTGACCTAATTATAAACAAAATAAATCTAGGCCAATATGATGATGATGATACCAAAAAATATTTTAATAACTGTCTAAATAAGCTATAATTTACATTTCGACATCAATCAACTATTTTATTAGGAAACAATTGCAAACATAGCAAGTAAATAGAGTGTGACAGCCAAAAACATTGAAGGTAACAGATGTTTTAATTACATTCAAAGAACTGTAATTGTTCGGATTTTCGGCCCAATATGCCATCTTTCAGCTTTCAGTACATACCTCAGACATCGACACGTTCAAGGGTATGCTTCCAGCCACATAGGATCCCACCAGCATCACCAGAGCCAGCAAAATAAGCACCCAAGTCCCGTCCATTTCGGAGAGTTTTAAAACTAATTTTAAACACGAATTAAAACAGACAACGTTTTTGTTCTGAAAGGAAATGAGTTCTGGTTTTTATCTAGTGTTCATATTCCATGGTTGAGCCGACTAGTTATACAGTATTAACTGTAAATTTCGTTATATTATAGTTCGTGTTAACACATCACGTACATTGGCCAATTTTTGATTTGACACAAGATTTGATATGTTTGTGACAGCTAAACTGACAACACGACATGAGGTGTGTTTTTCTATTTGATGCCGATTTCTGAGTGCGTTCGGTCTTACTTACTAATAAAGATTTAATCTGTTTAATGTTTATTAATCTTGTTAAATGTTTTTTTCATTCCTTATAATCTTAAACTTTGATGGACACAATAATCTAATTAAGGTGAGATGTTACGCAATAAACTTGCCAAAATAAAACACGCGTAACAAAACGCTATTTTACATTCGTAAAGAAAATTAAATATGCAATACCTAATTAAAGTATTGAACATAGTTTCATGGCTGCATGATCACTATGATCATTGATTTTTGCTTTTTTTTACTTAACGATTATAGCTTTTTTTATGATAAGGAGAACACACGAGCACACGAGCACTCAGGCCATCTGATGGTAAATGAAATCTGAGACCCATAGACATTTGAATTCTCAAGACTATAATACGTAGTGATTATATTCTCTTTGATTATAATGTTAAAACTGACCTCAAATACGTTGCCAACCTTGAGGACTAAGATGGAATCTCTCTATGCTAGTAATTTCACCGTTTGTCTTATCCCTACACCGGAACACAATGCGAACACTTTCGTTAAATTCCTCAAAGCCGGTAATCGTTAATTTAGTAGGTACCTACTATTTACTAAAAATATACCGCACGCACCGAGCCGCATCGCGAAATACACGTACCTACAGCTTCGCTTTCAGACGAGAGCTTCAATATACTAATGTTCATGAAGGGGAATGTCCACACTATGCCAGCTGACTAAATTACAAAGTCCAATTATTGTTATGTATGTATGTGTATAATTATTAGGTACACGTCTTTTTTTTGTTCTTAACCAACCAACAAACTTCCACTAACGCAACAATATAAAATATTCAATTTTTATATTTTATATTGTTGCGTTAGTGCATGTCGGACTCGTGCACGATGGGTTCCGTACCATTATCTGTACAACCACGGTGTCTGTACCTATTAAGATTGCCTACTACGCGTACGCGCACTCCTGGCTGCACTACGGGATAGTCTTGTGGGGCAATAGTTCAGACGCTGTACACTTGTTTAGGTTGCAAAAACGCTGCATTAGGATAATAGTCAACATAGGTCAAATGGAAAGCTGGAGATCACATTTCGTCCAACAGGAAATACTGACCCTGACGTCTATTTATATATTAGAAGTTTGTACTTTTGTTAAAAATAATATGTATCTTTTCCCTCAATATTCTCGCCCACAAAATTTACGACCAAGAAATAGATTAGCAACTCCCTTTTCAACTCTACAAATGATCCATTCTGGCCCATTCGCAATGTCAATAAAATTTTATAATAATATTCCTAGCTCGATTAAAAATATAGAAAACCCCAACCAGTTCAAAATACATCTCAAATTTTTTTATTATCTAAAGCATACTACTCACTTCAAGAGTTCTTTAATAGTTAGAATTACCATTTAATTTAGTTTATTTAGTTTTTAATAATTTGTGCCGTGCATATAAAATATAAGAATATAATTATAAAATTTAGAATATAAGATATTATATTTATAACTTTATTACACATTTTAAGATTGCTGTGCCCTTGCAGGGTTCATGTTGAGTTGAACTATTATTTACTTAAGACCTTTTGTATACAACATGATCGCAATAAACGTTTTGTTTTGATTTGATTTGATTTGATTAGGCTCCCGTTTTTACCCTTTGGGTACGGAACCCTAAAAAAGTTAACTATTTAGGCCCAGATATGCCTAAAATCTTAAGCAGTTTTTTTATGCCTGTGCAAACGAAGTCCTAAATCTCGCAACGCCAACACAACGCCTCTCGAAACGTCAAACGTAAACGTATCTTCCGGAACCAGAGCCCGGATTTTTGTAGCAATTTTGAGCTGTCATAGGGACTTCTCGTTTATCGACTTCCGATATACATGTATATATCGATAAATACAGAATACATTTTTTAAAATATGATTACGAGTAGAATTAAACAACATAGGGAAACTTGCCTTATTCGTACCTGTGCCTAAATTGTACCCTAGCGTTATTTCCGAACGGAATGCAACAGTAGCGACACTCATGGCATAAAATGAAACCACTAGTCCGCCATGCAACCCGACATAAGTGACAACACCGCACCGCTGCGCTGCTTAAAATTATTAAAAAAGTAAGTAATTTCACAAATTTTGACTAAATTTTTTGATTATTCCATAAGGGTTTTATGTCAAGTTAGTGTGAACGATTCAACTTGGGTTTTTTTTGTTTAATTCTTAACTTATTTACGACTTTATTCTTAGTAGGTACTGTCGCCAACCTTGCAAGCATTTTTTGCGCGGTAAATTTGAATTGGTTTTGGTCGTTGCGCCTTATTCGTACTCAACGTATGAGCCTATTTCGTACCGGTACGAATTAGGATTTAACGTTTTATTTTTGTTTAAGGTTAATATGGCTAAGCGCAAATATAACTCCTGAGCTCCAGCCAATATGAAAAAAGCGATTGAAGAATATAAAAGTTGAAAAAAAAAACAAGTTGACATAAAAATAAAAAACCTATTGATTCAAAAAATAAATCTGTATGCAAGAACTTCATAGAACTAAACATCTTGAAAAGGGAAAATGTTACCAAAGAGAAAAAGAATGTAAAGAAAACAAAAATAAAAGAAAATGTAGAAAACTGGTACTGTAAGTTGTGCGAAGAAAATCGAAAAGAAGATATGATTCAGTGCACCCACTGTGAGACCTGGGTTCACGAGCTTTGTGCTGGAGTTGATAAAAATGCTTGTGATGACTGTAAAGAATTACAGAAAACTATTAGATTTGAAATGCAAAATTAAAAAATATTTATCTAGTAATATTAAGACGTATCTTTAGTTATTTGCTGTGATTTTGAGACTGAAACTAATTATAAGATAACCAAGTACGATTAAGGAATACCGTGGTACAAATTAGGCGTACATAATCCTAAATCGTACATTTTCCACTTAAAAAAAAAAGATTATTACTCTAAAGTTTACGAATTGTAAGTGCAATATGGTACTGTTGTTGAATACCCATAGAATAAAGTTTATTAAAACATAAGTCACATGTTTCTGTTTTTGTTATATTTTATGTTTTTTCTCATTTTCCCTTAGGGGGTACGAATTAAGCAAGTTTTCCCTACAGTCTTATCGCTAATGAGCGATCTCTTCGAGACGAGATAAAATTACGACTATCTATTTCTTTTATAGATAAACTAATGATGAAACACTTGTTAGCACTAAGACGGACTTTGAACATGAAATTGATAAATGTTAAAACATTGAACTGAACTAATTAAATGTAGAATTGTTAACTATCAACTTTTCACTGCAAATCTCTATTTAACATTTTTAGCCACTCAAAAGTTATATAAAAGAGATCGCTCTTTGGCGATAAGACCGCCTGATGTTTACCTTTACTTTTAATCTTCATTGATATGTTGTGTTGTGTTCTATACTGTATCGATAAAATTATGTACATCGAAAGTCGATAAACGAGAAGTCCCTATGATACATTAAAAATTGCTACGAAAATTCCGGGCTCTGTCCGGAACATATTTGATAGTTCGCGTCATAAATAATACAAAACATATTAAACAAACATCGGTTACTTTATTACCATGTAATGTACAAGCCCACGTAAAAAAGTTCAATTCCTACTTTCTAATTGATTAAATAAGACAAATAAAACAAGAAAAATTAACGAACGAACTTACAAAGTTGCATAAAACTATACTAATGTAACAAACCGCTACCAGTGGGTATCGTTCCCAAAATGCTGGCAGCAATGCCACGTTCAATGGCAATGCTTCATCTTTGTGTCAAGTAAAGGCCAGCATTTTGGTCACGAGCTGCGTCGACCAGGCGCTTCGAAAGGTCTTTAAAAACACGTTACCCACGGTCCTAAGGTTTCGACCCGTACGTCAAATACGTAACTTCGATCAAATTGACTGTATTTGGGCCTTTTGAGGGGCTTCGCTGACTCCGTCGCGAAACCAGCCGCAATACTTGTTCTGGGAAGGTGTGACGGCGCAAGGGGAATCCCAAACTGGCCCAACTTCCACGGAACCAGTCATCCCATCGAGTCAGAACCACCGTCAGGCAAGCCGCAGAATTGGTGCTGTTAAAAGCCCAACATCATCAGGCTAGAGTGAAGGGAAAATCTACGAGCACTTCGCGTACAGAATAAACCGTGGTGACCAAGCCGGTCAAAGCTAGCACCACACTGGCAGCGGTGAGGAGCACAACATTGTGCACCCAAGCGGAGTTAAGTTAATATTCTCAAAGTGGATGAATCTAATAAGGTTTCTGTGTTCGGCGATGGGAGTGCCTGTAGCCACAAACCCGACTCCCACACTGCGACCGCTAGGAGACGGGCTCGATCTGCGAAGCTGTTGCACGTTTGTATCAGTTTATTCCGTACTTTCTCGCAGAGCGTTCCATCCCACCGCTTCTGTGAAGATAGAGTTTTTGCGAGCTCGGAGTTTGGGCAGACTAAAAGCCTCGCGTCTTTGACCTCGTCAAATTGAGGTATGATATAATTGGAAAATGACGCCGTAAGATTTTTTAATTATATTTTGAGTACTATGCACTGAGGATAGAGTCTGCCCAGCGAATCGTGTCACAAAAAAAGCCCGGCAAATTCAAAAAATCTGCAACCAATATTAATGTCCGTACATTAAATAAACGGATTTGATAGATAGACACAATCATTTAACATTGCTGACAAATGAAATAGTATCAACTACGTTTAGTATCGCCTAATCCAGCTTATCCAACTGCTGATTTTTGAATTGCCGCCCTTTTTTTGTGACACGATTCGCTGGGCAGACTCTAGAAACGCGGGCAGAGCAACACCAGAAACCGATCTGATGCCTGAACCACCGTAACGCACAGAAAGTGAGGCCTGCAACCACTCTCACTCATCTAAATTTATGAAGCCGAAGTGATTTTTATGATGCTGTCAATTCTCTGTACACTTTCAGAGTTGTTTTTCTTCAAAAAAAAGAGGTATAGAAAAAAAGAGAATAGGACAGCCCAGCAAACGAGGCGAAGATCTGTTTCCAATTTTTATGTTTGGGAGACCAAACAATTTCTTTTTAAAACAGATTCTTTTTTCAAAAAATTGACGGAAATAAATAGTTCACATTTGGTAAAATTAAGCCCCAGACCAATTAGGTACACGAAACTCGGCTATTAAAAGAGCGAGATCTTACATAGTTCAAACATATGAACACAGGGTTTATAAACGAATTGTGGCACGGGTATTTGAGCATTTGCTCAAACTTTGAGCAAACGTTTCACCTACCTTACGTGGTCGGTTTACGAGAGCACATCAACGCGTTCAAAGTTCAAATGTGTGCGTGCCGGCCACACTTGCGCAAAGTTCAGTGGCTGGCTATCTACTTCGAAATCCGTTACTCAAACTTCGTCTATTGCTATCCCTTAAGCTCTCGACGCGTCACTAATTCGTAATAAAGTGACGGGGCGATCCGAAGTTCGAATTATTGATTTCAAAGTAGAGCAAATCATGTCGAGCTGGTAGCGACAACATTTATTCAAATATTTGATTAGAAGCCTTCAAACTTGTGTTGCAAATCATTAACTTTGACGCCAGACTTACCTGGTTCCAAAACACCTGTAATTACGGCGTAGGGCGACTCTTCCTTTGTCGATAAACCCCTGTCAGAATTCGAAGAGAACTCTAGTACTGCATATGATACTTGCGCTGTGGCCTGAAAGAAAGAAGTCATTACCAGGACTGGGATTCTACACGGTAATAACGTATATCGTCTTTGAGGTGTTTCCGTGTTGTCAGCGTTTTGATAACTCTTATGTCACAATAATGGCGACTGTGACATAAACGATTCTAAGACACGTCAAACGCGATATCGTTATTATAACGCAGTAGAATAGAGGCCCTGGGGTGCGTATTTTTGATATATTATTGGTCGATATAACGATTAAGGGATATAATGCGCTTTTGGTATTGGAGTAGGTACCAATATTTGGTATATTCTGATATGGTCTAACTATCATTAGGTATACTTAATGATCTTGTAATATAACAACTATTAATCTAACAGTAACGTTTAAGTGATATAACTGTGTTCGATATAACGCTCAGTGAATATATGTATAGTATTGTAGTACTGGTATAAAGCTAGTCTAATCGGAATGGTTCGCTTCGTGGGAAGGATGCTAGGCGAAAATATGGTAGCCCAATTTAATTCGTTTCAAGATACGGGGCATACTAATGAATCTTTGTTGACTACGGAACCCTAAGGGCCTTATCACACTTGCAATTGGCGGGCGACTTGAAAGCAAGGCGAGCGCGCAGCGAATTTGCCACGTGCAGGCAGCGAGTTCGCCGCGTGTAGAGTTCGGGATTTTTCCACGAGTACGCAGCGAAATCGTGACGCGGTCGCGGCGTAACCGCCAAGCGCTCGCGGTGAAATAGTTACGCGCTCGTGGCGAACTCACTGCATGCTCGCGGCGAAGTAGCTTCGCGCTCGCAGTGAACTCACGGTGAACTCGCAGCTGCACGCGGCGAAATCGTGTCGCGCTCACGGTGAAATCGTCACGCGCTCGCGACGTAATCGTAACGCGCTCGCGACGAAACCGTGATGCGCTCGCGGTGAAATAGTTACGCGCTCGCAGCGAACTCGCTGCACGCTCGCGGCGAAATTGTTTCACGCTGGCAGCGAACTCGCTACGCGCTCGCGGTGAACTCGCTGCTGCACGCGGCGAAATCTTGACGCGCTAACGGCGAAATCATGACGCGCTCGCAGCGAACTTCCCTCTTTAATTCGCCCGTAAATCACAAGTGTGATAAGGCCCTTAAAATATTGTGTTCAATACTCACGTAAACGTCCTCGTCTCCGTCGTTCTGGTCACGCTTGCTGCGTCTCCGAAGCACCATCACCACCCCGAGGGTGAAGACAAGCGCTGCCACTCCTACAGCCACCACGCTGAGCCAGGTCAGCATGCCGTAGGCGCCTGCAGATGTTTACCAATAGAAAAACACAGTCGTGGCCTGTTATTTAGAGACGCTTGCGTTTTTTCAAAATAAAAGTCAATACTTCGTTACATAGTATAAAACAAAGTCGCTTTTTCTGACCCTATATCCCTATGTATGCTTAAATCTTTAAAACTACGCAACGGATTTTGATGCGTTTTTTTTTAATAGATAGAGTGATTGAAGAGGAAGGTTTATATGTATAATACTTTAATCCGGAGCGAAGCGAGGGTGGGTCACTAGTTAAAAAAATATACCTGAAAAAATGTTATTTATCTTAAAGGCAAACGATTTTTCTTTTTTTGTTCATTATCTACTGAGAAATTAAATATTTTTTCTGCTAATGGCTAAAGAGCTTAAACGCCACATCGTCTTTTCTACGTCACAGCTAGTGTTAGAGTTAATTAACCGGCCAAGTGCGAGTCGGACTTGCGCACTAAGTGTTCCGTAGGTACCATTTATCTATACAGCATTAGAGACTATAATATAATATAACCTTTATTTAAAAAAAAAGGGAAATAAATCACGTTTTTTCTATGGCAGCTCTTAATATATTTTTAAATTTAAACAAATATTATAAAGTGAATATACAACTAAATATATACAACTAATAGCGATGCTGTTTGTACCTTGTCGTAGTAAGGTATCAAAGTGATAGTAGTTTGAATTCAATACATTAATAGTTGCGACAAAGTACTAATGTGTACAGCTACTTTTGTTTGAGTTTAATCGTACAATGAACGTTTGTTAAAAACGGACAGTAATTGTATATTTTATACGCATTTTATTAATTTTAACTTTGTATGAAAGTCGGAGGATTCTTTTCCAAATCCGTGAATACGTTTGAGAGATTTAATTGTTCATTGGTTTAGTGTCAATAAGTATAGCTAACAAGGTGGTTTTCAAAACGCAAGCATTTTCAACTATACTCGTATGACCACCCAATATTTAAGGACAATTTCACACCAGGGATCGTTACCGGTATTCTGACTACCGGTTTTAAATGAGGTATTACCGGTTATAATTGACTTTCACTATTTATACCGCTAAAGCTCTGATTAGCGGTATAATTAATACCGGTATTCAAGTTTATTATCGGTTTAGACAATTGACAACAATACCCCTTTTTGATACTTTACCCCTAAAACCATAACCAGTAATACCTGTCAGTGCCAATGTTCTCGTTTATTTTATATATGTGTTTTCGGTGCTCTTACAAAAAACTTAGACTCGCCTTAGACAAGTCTGAAATTACAGTTCATTAAAGTCTAATTGACATCTCACTTATGAGGTACAATGAATAGCGGTATTGAATACAGGTATTTAATACTGTTAATAGTGAATACATAGCGATAAAAACAAAAGCGGAATGACAACAATACCTCTACTTCGAATATAGGTATTATTTTTTAGCGGTAATAATTTGACAATGTAAATACAGGTATTAAATAAAACCGGTTTTACAATCCCAGTTTCACACAAAAAAAAGAGAATAAAATAAATAGACGCTTTCTTTCAAAATCGAGTTGCAAAATAATTTTACAAAGAGAGTCACAACGGTAGAACATTTTAGGCATATCCATTCGAAACAAATTCGGTCGATTATTTTGTTTACCATCGCTTGTATAGGTACTTATTGTACAAGCGATGGTAAACAAAATAATCGACCGAAAATAATTTACCTTGCAGGAAATATAAACCATGTTCCTTAAACAGAATCAGAATCAGAATCAGAATAATCTTTATTCAAGTAGGTTTACAAATAATAAACTCTTTTGAAACGTCATAGTAGCGACTTAGCCTAAATTGACTGCAGGTTCAAATCGCGACCGATCAGAGAAGAACCTGTAAGAAACTCTGTCGGATGTCTTTTTTTTTTTTTTTTTCGACGTTCGCAACCTTTTGTCGTAAGGACTAAACATTTTATTACAAGCAATTCAGTCCCAAGCATTGTTATCATTAATATAGTCTTTAATACTATAATATGCTTTAGAAATTAGTTTACGCTTAACGTAACTCTTAAATTTATTTACTGATAGTTCAGTAACATTACTTGGGAGCTTATTATAGAACCTAATACAATTACCCATAAAAGAGTTTTTTATTTTATGGAGCCGCGTGAAGGGCACTGCGAGCTTATATTTATTTCTGGTATTAACATTATGTATGTCACAGTTCTTTCTAAATTTAGCGATGTTTTTATGAACATAAATAATGTTTTCATAAATGTATTGACTGTGCATGGTCAATATATTAATTTCTTTAAACTTATCTCTAAGCGAGTCTCTCTGGCCCATCTTGTAGACAGCACGAATAGCCCTCTTCTGCAGAACAAAGATGCTATTTACATCAGCAGCACTACCCCACAGTAAAATACCATATGACATAATACTATGGAAGTAACTAAAATAAACTAATCGAGCGGTATCTAAGTCTATTAATTGCCGAATCTTATTAACTGCAAAAACTGCTGAACTGAGTCTACCCGCCAATCCAGCAAGATGAGGACCCCATTGGAGCTTGGAGTCTAACGTTATACCAAGAAACACTGTATCATTAACTAGGTCTAGTTTGTCATTTTTAATAGTTACAGTAGTTTGACTATTTTTCACATTAGTAGTCATGAACTTTATACATTTCGTCTTTTTTTCATTCAGTAATAAATTATTAACACTAAACCAATCGACTACTTTTGATATAGCATTGTTTACATCGACATTAAACTGCTGTTGTCGTTTAACTTTGAACACAAGTGACGTATCATCAGCAAACAATACTATATCATGGTTGTCCTTTATAAGGTAAGGTAAGTCATTTATGTAGATGAGGAATAAAAATGGACCCAATATTGAGCCCTGTGGTACGCCCATTGAGACCAATGACCCAGGTGATCGTACTCCATTCACGTCTACCCTTTGTATTCTCCCGTATAAGTACGTTTTTATTAAGTTTAGCG
The DNA here is from genome assembly GCA_949316455.1 of Acleris holmiana. NCBI lineage: Eukaryota > Metazoa > Arthropoda > Insecta > Lepidoptera > Tortricidae > Acleris > Acleris holmiana. Next base: position 6,229,533 of record OX438791.1, on the reverse strand, counting down.
CAGTACCTCTAACTCCATAGTGGTGTAGTTTCCTGATCAATGTGTCATGGTTAACGCAATCGAAGGCCTTGGACAAATCACAAAAAATACCTAAAGCATTCTGTGACCCTTCCCAGGCATTAAAAATGTTTTTAATCAACTCAACACCAGCTTCGGTTGTCGAGCGACCCCGAGTAAAACCAAATTGTTTATTGTGTAATAAATTATTATACCGAAAATGTTCCGCTAACTGTGACAAAATCAATTTCTCAAATATTTTACTGAAAGTGGGTAGTATGGATATTGGTCTAAAATTTGTGGGGTCAAAAGTACTACCCGTTTTGAATAATGGAATTATCTTACTATGTTTTATAAGATCAGGAAACTCACCACAATCAACACAGTGATTAAATACGACCATTAAGTCAGATGCTATGACTTCAATTAAGGATTTGAGTACATGGACCGACACTCCCCAAAGGTCACTGGTTTTCTTTATATTGATTGAGTTGAATGCCTTAATTACATCCAAGGCAGTAACGCGCTTGAATTCAAAGTATATACTGCATTCAGGCACGTTATCTTCTAAAAGTACAATGGCAGACGCAGGCGAAGAGTTCAAGCACTTAGTCGTGGACACTGGTATATCGGTAAAAAACTTTTCAAATTCAATTGCGATATCTGGATTGGAATCTATTATTTTACCATCTACTTTTAAACGATAGTCGTTAATGTTCTTTTTTCGGCGACCTGTTTCTTCATTAATTATTTTCCAGGTCGTTTTAATAACATCAGAACTATTCAAGATTTTTTTACTTAAAAAATTTCGCTTAGTTATACGGCAGTCTATCTTGAATTGCTTAGAATACTGTTTGACATGTTCCTTAAACTCCTCACTCGCGTTATACCTCCGTTCCTCATATAGTTGATACAGTATTCTTCTACGCTTATGTAAGTCCGCAGTAGCCCAGTCACTGAAAACCTTTGCACCACCAACCACAACCGATTTGGATGTAAATACTGCGTTAAATTGTTTCATGAATGTGTGAAAGAATGAGTTGTACATGTCATTGGGTCCCTTATCAGTTGTTAGAAAGGGCAAATTATGCACTAGGTTATGTCTCATTCTTTCCACATGGTTTATATTTCCTGCAAGGTAAATTGGTCATATCAAACAATCCCCAATTAAACGAAATACAGTAGATAACATTGTATTGTCCCGGTAAACATACTTAAACGGAAAAAATGGTTGAAATGTCGCAAAAATAATATTTACCTAATGTGAAATGTTGTCTCGTTAATTCGGAATTCTACAAAAAAACCATGATTACCAAACATTTGCGCTTTAATATTTTAAGACATATCCTACAACACCACACACTATGGGGTAAAAAAAGTTTTTTTTTCAAGATTATATCTTACTACTTTGTTGGCGTGACAAAGATGTAGGTATATTAATGCCAAATTACAGCTTTCTAGTACTAAAAGTCGTTGAGCTAGGCTGCGGACGGACGAACGGACATGGCGAAACTATAAGGGTTCCTACTTTGACTACGGAACCCTAAAAACGAAGGTTATTAAACCATGTCATATACCCTATACTGCCGTGATATCAAAGAAGGTAGCTAACTGCATAGTAATAGTAAAAGCATTCAAAGTCTAATCTGTTTACAAATAGAGTATAGAATGCTTTGACAATGTTGAAGTTAGCTGCTTTCTTTGATATTACGGCAGTATACATTATGTATTCATTTATACAACAAATAACCCCTCAAGTGAAAACGTTTTAAATATTAACTGTAAGCTCTAACCTGCAACAGATTCATGTGATTCATCTTCAAAATCCAGGATTATATTACATCGAGTCCCCAGACATTTTTGATCTGCAAGTAATGAAATGGATTCGTTTTAAAACCGTACATACAATGTAGAATGGAACTGGTACATGATCCTGACGACGCTGATAGCCAAACACCGGATTGACGGGGGCAAAAAAGTACCAGTGCTAGTGATTCATTAAATATCGACTAGTTAATCAACAACTTTTTTCGTGACATATGAATTGTACATTTCTTGCAAAAGAAAGTCTTACCTTTATCTTCTACATTTGAATGATCGCCTTTCCATGAAGATAAACGATCTTCTTTGTTGCAAGTCATGTTTAACCGACTTAAAAACAAAAAGGTTTTCGAAGCTTCGGCATGCTCACGAATATTGTTGTAGTGAATTAATTTTTATTCAATGTTATTTCAATGGTTGTCAAAAGTGACTCGAGTCCAGAGTCAGGTTTCCAGGAAACCGGGGTGGTTTATAGTTGCGATAAGTCTAAATAAAAGCGGTTTGCACATAATTAAAAGGTATTCAAATTTGGCTTGGCATTAGTTATGATAGTGATGATTAAAATTTGCGGTTATCGATGTTGATAAACTTGGTCGATATTTAATGAATCACTAGCACTGGTACTTTTTTGCCCCCGTCAATCCGGTGTTTGCTGATAGCCTAAGTCGATAGTGACCTGGCCTACGAAGCTAGCGATCCCAGCTTCGATCTCTAAGGGCATAATACAACGTGTACATTTCTTACGGGTATATATTTTTAACCCGGCGTAGTTAAAGATCACACAAATCACGTGAGAAAGATATTTTGTTAGTAACGTTTATTGTTCAGGTGCAGTTATTTTTTAAAGTTTGTCTTAGGAGCAATGTAACGCGTGCAAGCGCGTGATATACCCCGGATTCTTGTCGCACTGACGTCACAATAGGGTAGTTTGGGGAGTAAATGGAATGGTGTTAATTAAATTTTAAATAAATTTGAATAACTAGGCATTGATGACAAAAACTACCTAGTCAATTGATCAATATTATCTTTTGGTATATTACTTCAAATCATACATACATTTGTACGTTAAACTAGCTTTTGAAAAACCACCAAAACAAACCAAAGCCAGTTTGATGTACAAATGTATGGTTTGCAGTAATATACCGAAAGTTAACTTTGATCAATTGACTTGGTAATTTTTATCGTGAATGCCAAGTTATTACAATGTATTCGGTAAAATCCGACAATTTTTCGTATTAATTAACACCCTTCCAAAGTAAACGGAACAGAGGAAAATAATGAAACATATTTCAATTATCTTTATCAATTTATCAGCTTTAACCTAACCTAATTATGTTTTAACCTAAGATATAAAATATCGTGAATACCTAATTATAAATACCATCGTATCAATTCGTATCGATCGTATTAATTAACACCGTTCCATTTACTCCTCAAACTACCCTATTGTGACGTCATTGCGACAGGAATCTGGGGTCTATGTAGATGATTTAATTTAATTGGCGCAATGTGTGATACATTGCTTGCTGAATTTATTATTAAAAAAATAAATGCATCTAATTTTGCTGTTACACAAGTCTTAACGTAAATTTGTGTGTAGAGTGCGAGTATTTTGTTTATGAGTCTTGCATGTCCTCTATGTATTTAAGACTAGTAAATTCATCGTTGTTTTGTAGCCATAGCCCCATTTTTTTTTTTTTTTTTTTTTTTTTTTTTTTTTTTTTTTTTTAAGGATAAGGCACACGAGCACTCAGGCCAGAATCTGAGGCCCATAGACATTTGAATTCTCAAGACTATAATCCTAAGACCTCAAATGCGTTGCCAACCCTGAGGACTAAGATGGAATGCCTCTATGCTAGTAATTTCACCGGTTGTCTTATCCCCACACCGGAACTCAACAATGCGAACACTGTTGCTTGGCGGGTGCTTAATGGATTAGATGGTGGTAGATCCGGACGGACCCTGCACAGGGTCCTACCACCACTAAATAATAATTGCCCAAGCTAGTACCCTTACCATGAGTGACAGCGAAGATAATCGCTGGAGAGTCTAGTGCTCTGTCCCTCTCACTCTATTACAAGACTGTAAGGGACAGAGCATTCGAATCGCCAGCCAGTACGGTAATTGTACCTCATGGTAAAGGTACATAAAGGCCAATTTGTGTAAGTTTACATACATACATAACATTATGCCGTCATTACCAGAGCGTGGTAGGCAGAACTACAGAAATACCAAAAACTGTAAAAATACTTGTTGATAACTCTGTAACCACATGTTTACCAGTGTATTAGTGTCAGGTTGCAAGCCCATCGTCTAACAGTACTACAAGCCCTTATTCCCTTAGTCGCCGCTTACGACATCTGCGGGAAGACATGGATTGGCACTATTCTAACCCGGTAAGCACCCGGGTACCACGGGGTTCTATAAGGTTACTCCCTTTTTGATTTCTTTAATTATCCTCTAAAATAGTATTTACAAAAATAAATAATTCTCACCGGTTCTACTGTCATCATATTGTAAAAAAATAATAGGTAACATTTCGGATACGCCACACGTCTTGTTCATGCACAGCCGTACCTTCAGGTACGCTTGGTCAAACGTATTGGTCAATACCAGTGGCTGCTCGGAGTTAAATCTTGTTAAAAAAAATTGCGAATCGTCTTCCCTTCCTGTAAAATAACGTTGGTTACTGAAGAACAAAATTCGAAACTTCGGATGTCACAACCCTTTACTCATTATCTCATTACTCGTGATTGATAACTTCGAAATACGATTCCCAAAATTTCAAGGTGCATAACCTCAAATTGTACAAAACTTGTCTTTTTATTTTTGGGTCAAGCTTTTGCGACTGTACTTTATTTTGCAAATTTATTTAATGATTTTAAAGACCAACGTAATGGGTTCAAAGTTTGAACTTCAAACACGGTGGGACTACCATAATATTGCATTGAAATCGGGTTCACATTTGTGGTCCAAATTTTAGCCCATTGCATTAACTGGAGGTTCAAATTTGACTTGGAAGATTTGAAGTGGACAACTGACAAGTTAAATAAAAGCTTATAAAGAGGACCATGCTCAGTGTAGGGTTTCGAAGCCGTTAAGTAGGTACAGTCAAGGTCATATATATGTATACACTTTAGTACCTTGTCACTTTAATCGCTGGGACAATTTCATATGGCAGTTTAAACATGACGTTAAATAGAAAAGGTACTAAAGTGTATACTTATTTATAACCTTGACTGTACTACAAACATAAAGAACAACGAGTTATTTAACTACTACTACTAATACTAATTACTAATAATCATCTAATTTTCTATTTAATATGTGACGTCTTAAGATGATTTTAGTAGGTATAGGCACCTTAATCACCTGTATCTCAAGAACCAATGATGTCTCATTTGTCGTAATAGCTTTTCTTTTGAATTCGATATGTGCGCTTTCATTGAAGATATTTTTCTCTATTCAGATTTTTTGTATTTGTAGTATTCGCAAACCGTTTTTATAGAAAAAAAATCAAAACGCTATGTGTAGGGACGGTACACTAGAAAAAAAAATGGCTCCTGGACACCAATCACGAGTCACCGTGTATTTATACTTACCAAAACCAAAAATCAAGTGAACATAATGGATTCTGCTCGGAATGTGTTTAAAGCCCAAAGCTACGGTCAACGCGTCCTGGTCTTTAAAGGAGACCACGTGCTGCTGCTTCTTGATAGTTGCAACTGTATGTCTGTACGTGCTTTCTGTAAAAACACATTTTTTTTAATTCCGCTGTAGCAGGTGCAGACATCATCGAACTATAATATTTTCCGTTTTACTCGTGACCAGGATTTCGCCAAAATGGCGGATTTAATAGTTTATAATATGGTTACTAAGTTAAATACCTTGATGACAATATTATAAACATACCCCGCTATCGGAGGTGCAGCTTGGTAGCTGGAAGTTCTTAGGCATTTTTTTATTTTTATTTTATTTATTTATTAGGCAAACCAACTAAACATGTACATTACATTTTAAATAATGCATGATTTTCACAGAATTCTACAGTACACATCTAAATAGGCTAGCACGGCATTCACAATTTTATAAGCAAGCTACACAATTAAATGGTACTAAGAGAAACAATATAATAATAAAGGCTTATCCTTGTAGTGAGTTTAAGATTATATTTTTAAATTTATCTAAACTTATTGAATTAATGTCTAAATTTATACAGTGTTTAAAGATACTGTTGTAAGATCTACATAATACAGTAATGGGTGTTTTTTTTTGGCATATATATCTTTACAATAAATTTTATACGCAATTTTTTGACAAAAGTGTAACATTTTTATTTTCTATTCCTTGAAGCATAATCAGCTATCAGTAGAACACAAATGGATGCTATTTCAAAATTGTTCAAAGTTACAATTTAACCTATTTAATGTTTCGAGGTTCAGACCAGTGCATGAAATAAACAAAATAAACATGTTAAGTTTTGTCTCTTTATCATTATGGTAGACAAAAAGTATCGACATATATCAAAACTATTTTTACCCATGCATGTCTAAGAACAGCCAGCAACCAAATTACACCTCCGATAACGATGTCCATTTAGTTATTTATATGGCTGGTGCATAATGAGAGGCATTAAAGCACGAGTGTGGTTTTATGAAACGAGCCGAAGGCGAGTTTCATAATAAGATCACACGAGTGTTTTAATGCCTAATTATGCGTACAGTCGCATACATAACTTTATCTACATACATATCGTAAATTTTCTACAATATGTACAATCCGGCAAACATTTTCCAGTAACTTTATTTTCTGGTCTACGCACTATTCGAGAGTTCGAAACAAATGAGTGCGGTGCGGTGCAGGTGGCGGGCGGGCGCGCGGGTGCTGCAGGTTTGCTGGATTGTTCTAAGAAGATGTTCGAAATTTGAACGTGATTAAAGTTTCGGCTACCTGCACTTTAATTTAAACATTATGATGCAACCACAGATACATGTTTAGTAATGTATGTCATTTGCTTATCGTTTCTGAACATATTATAGGGAAGTTATACCATGGATGTAGATAAACATACATACATAACATCACGCCTTCATTCCCAGAGTGGGGTAGGCAGAGCTACAGAAATACGAACCACTCTAAAAAAACTTGTCTTTAATTCTGTAACCACATTTTGCACATCAGGCCAAGAAGTTTACCAGTGTATTAATAACAGGTTGCAAGCCCATCGCCTAACAGTACTACAAGCCCTTATGCCATTAGTCGTCTCTTACAACATCCACGGGAAGACATGGAGTGGCACTATTCTAACCCGGCAACCTCACGGGCTCTAAATATTCTACATAAATTAATTAATATCAGGGACCGTTGCACACAAATTGAACTAGTCCCAAAGTAAGCTCTAGGCTTAAACAGTCGAGTCGAGTTCGATGGGATAAGGTGCAAAAGTGTATACGTACGGTCAAGGATTTTAATTGTTGTGCCACTATGGAACCCTGTCATAATTTCGGTGTTAATCATTAAAGTTAGCTTTCCTTCATGTGATTTGACGCTGTCATTATGACAGGGTTCCATAGTGGCATAACAATTTAACTCCTTGACTGTACGTATCTTTGACGACACGCTAGCCTAGTTGGGAGTGACCCTGCCTTCGAAGCTAGGGGTCCTGGGTTCAAATCCCGGTACGGGCAGATATTTGTGTGATGAGCACGAGTATTTGTTCCTGAGTCTTGGATGTTTTCTATGTATTTAAGTATATATTTCTCGTTGTCTAGTACCCATAGCACAAGCCTAGAGCTTAGTTTGGGACTGGGTCAATTTGTGTGACATTGTCCCGTGATATTATTATTATCTGAGAACTCTAGGTACTGTACTTAGCTACTAGAAAGCATCCAAGAAAAAATATTCGCGCTCATCACATAAATTTTAAATAGCTTAGCCGGATATCAAGTTACCAGGTTATTTTTTTTAAATTAACAGGTCTTATATGAATTTGTCATTCTTGAATAATTTAACCTGCCCCCTATTTCACCATATTGAGAATGACACGTGACATGTGACAATTCGGTATGCATTGCAAAGTCACGCTGATACGTCACTGGGTTTCATATAAGCCATGTTCATTGAAATGTCACCCGTCACCTGTCATTGTCGGTACGGTGAAATAGAGGGCTGGCGTTAACGCTAACCTAGGGTTAAATTTACGTGCAAGCGGGCCTAACGTTTTGTCATACTCGTCATCCAGTCGGGTTTGTTGTACTTATTCGTTTTCACCTAAGCACCGCAAAAAGTAAACCTTAAAACAATAAGCAAAATTAGATTTTGCTGCGAGCGTGAGACAAAGTAACTTTTTAATACTGTTCACAATATAAAGGTGGTCGTGTTGCGGCGCGCGGGCGGCTGGGGATGTCGTTTTATTTTTACCATGTTGTCTTTTTTACCTTATAATTGTATGTGCAACACGAGACCAAAGTTATTTGCATCTCGTGTCTTAGAATCCCTCGCTGCACTCAGGATACTGACCTAGAATCCTTCGCTTGCTAAGGATTCAAAATCAACACTCGCAGCAAAAACCAACTATGCTCTCTTGTTGCATTAATAATAGACCCAGGATTTTTTTGGCAAAATCGTCACAATAGGGTAATTTGGGGAGTAAATGGAACGGTGTTAATACAATTTGTCAATTAATACCTTTTTTGACTGAATATTTTTTATTAACTGGGCATTCACGACAACAAATATTATTACTACCGCAAGTCATTTAGAACAACTTTTGATCTGTTACGGAGAGTCAGTTAGCGAAAGAACATCTTCGATTGATTAATCAATAGACAATTGACTTATAGGTAATTTATATAGCGGATGCCTCATAGTACAATTTTCACTCCGTAGAACACCAATAGACTAGGTTGCCGTATTAATTAACACCGTTCCATTGATTCCCCAAATAACCCTATTGTGACGTCAATGCCACAAAGATCCGGGGTCTAATTAATAACTATTTCCTTACCATCGTCAGCAGGCGGGTAAGACTTCAACCAAGCCAAGTCAATTGCACATCGGCTCTTCGTACAACCTGCAAGACGGAATTACGATATGGTTTAAATGAACCGAACACGTGGAGAGGTGATGGCTGAGATACGCGTCATACTCGTGAACGGGTGCTGTTTGTGGAGTCCGGTCTGTTCACGCTTGCAAGGACTGGTTCTTCAGTTTATTATTCTAGTTATGGCTTTTGACGTAGAGACCTCGTCGTGTTGTTCTCCTAGACTATTTATAGTTTAATTTTATTAGCCTTACATTTGTAATGATTTTATTTGTTCTAGCTTTAATAATTATTATTAATTTATTAAGTACTTGTAATGTAACTTACTTTTAAAAGTGCGCCGAGGCAACGATACGTAATTACGAAAAAAATGCGTTCGTTTGATCGCCTGCTGCATTGTTTTTACTGAAGCTTTAGTTATGCAATTCATATGCAAGATATTTAAGGAATCACTCTATATATCATATACTTTAGAAACACGATTACTTGTACTTCCCTCGATAGGAAAAACATCCAAAGATACCTCTACATAACAAAATAAACACTTAGTACGGCGTAATTACTTCACGGAAGATCATCAGTTTTGGATTTACAACAAAACTACACGTCTTCTATATATTCTACACTTTAGATTTGAAAATGTGTTTTTATTTTACTAATATGAAGGAAATACCTAAATTCGCACGCGTTTCGTCCATTTTAGCCAGAGCCGTCACGTTTCCCCCATGTCCGCATTAGTCAGGCTTCGGCCGTCGGAGGTGGAGGCTGTGTCGCTTTTTGGTTGGTTGCGTTTATCGCGATTTTTGTGATTATTCACTTTATTTTAAATGGGGAACAAACACAACCAAAAAAGGAAGAGAAGGGGTGGGCAAAAGCACAATGCTAAACGCTTGCGTGAAGAAATGAAGTTAGTTAAAATCGTAAACCTACTGATAGTGGAGTAGTTCTAAGAAACCTGATTTGACAGTTGTCAAAATGCCACGCTAAGGGAGGAGAAAATAAATCGGTAGCAACATAGACTGATTTTCGAGATGTATCGATTTGTATTACTAAGACTTTGTAATCGTTTAGTTGTAGTCTTGATGTTTTGGGCCAAAATTGGTTTATTTACACAAGTAATTTTAAACAACACGCGAAGTTCTTTTAATTAGTCGGTATATAAAAAATACACTGCTATGGTGAATATTTACCAAGATATAAAAATAGTTTAGCTAAAAAAACACATTTACAGGCAAAACAGGCTTCTTAGAACGACCCGACGTTTTTTTTACTATAATTAATTATATAATATTGTTACTTCTTGGGATGGTTTCAATATTTCTAGAGCAAGACATCTCCAGAAATCTGAATACAAAGAGAATACTCCGTAAGTATACTCAGTACCTAACAAATATATTTCAACTAATGAGTAAAATTGCAAAATTATTCATATTTTTTTATTTATAGGGTTAATGTTCCAGTTGTTGGCACTTCGCTACAAAGCGAAGAGTTACCTAATGAACCGGTGAGGTATGCGTAAAAATAGTAAGAGGTGTATAGGAAAACATTTTAATAAATTTAGTATGAATTTTCACATTATCTTTATATTTTTTCAATTTACAGAGTAAATGAATTGGTTGACATCGATTATAAAATTTACCACACAGTGGAATTGTAAGTCCCGAATACGAATTATTTTTATAGAATGAGGATTACAAAATTTCATCCAAAAACTAATTCTGTTAATAAATAAATTATAGTTAAATCAAAACGTTCTGTTTTATTACAGGATGCCAATGGACCAAATTTCTTGTCTTTCAGTGGATGGAGAAATAGACAATGACATTGCTTACTCACACAGACAAAATAATGCCGTGAAGTAAAATCCGATATTGATTATTGTTGTTTCTTATGTCCTAATATTTTTTTCTAAAGATACCTGCGTACATTATTCATTACATTATATACATACAAACATTAAGTAGGAACTTCTAAATATGTGATTGATACAGCAGCTTTAAGTTTTTAGTTTTTTAAAACATCAATTTAATTTTATACTTTATAGTGATCAGAATCAGACATTGAAGTTTTTGCGGAAATAATCATGGATAAACATTCGTACAAACTAAGATCCTTTTTTTTAAAGACGGTTAAAATACCAAAACCTTCCCCTATGTGAAACAAATACTTTTCTGAAAACCGCATTAAAAACGGTTCAGCCAAACGTGAGATAATCGCGGACAAACATACATACATACATACAGGTCAAACTGAGAACTTCCTTTTCTTTGAAGTCAGTTAAAAATAATATCTTGAAGAAAGGGTCCATGACTGGGATTTTTGCCCTACTCAGCCGTTCTTATTACTTTACATTAGGTATTGAGTTCACTTTATTTTGTGCTTAGAATATTGTCAATAAAGGTAATTAGGTTTTATTTCATTTCAATATACAGTCACATTAAATCACGGGGTTGTTGAGCCACCATAGAACTCTGTCCTAATGACAGCGTCAAGTCACGCAAAAGAAATTATTTACGTCAAAATTTACCGTCAACTTTCTATGAAAGGGTTCTCCCGGTAACCTTCGGAGAGGGAAGATGGCCGATTGGAAGATGTACGGCTTTTACTTATGATTTATTCTCTTTAGCCGAACAATTTGCCCAATAAATATTATAAATAACTTAGATGTACAAACGACATTAATTAAAAATTATCTATCTATCTGTGAGTGGGTTCTAGAGTGGCTCAACAATCTCGTGATGTGACTGTACCTCATACAAGTAATTCAATCCTACCTTACCTACCGACAGTAAACCACAAATTTAAAAAAAAATGTAGACTGAAAAAAGTTTTTAACTTCTTATAGTCAATATTTTAATAAAAGTATTCGGGATCGATTATGTTTTTTTTATTTTGTAAACATTGGTAGCAACCTCCGCGCCTAGTGGATCGGCGCACGGCTCGTCAGGCGCGGCGCGCGGCCGGCGCATGGCTCCAGCTCGCTCCTTGCTGGTGTGCTATACGCACACATACACAGAGTGCATAAAATACCTAAAGTTAATGAGCGCAAAAGGCTCGGTGCCCCCTTAAGTATTTCTGTCCTTTTTGATTGAAAAAAATGACCTTCTGCTGGAGTTTCTTGGCGCTTCTTCTCCGCAATGATGGTCTCATCCGAAGCGCTAGTAAATTCACCTCATATTGACGAAGTGTAAAAGAGCTATGGTGGCCTACTGAATAAACATTTTGATTTTGATTTTTGATTGAAACGCGTGTTACATGGAGCCGAAACCAACACGCAGAGGGTGTTTTTGTTTATTTTTTCCCCATTCCCTTTAGGGTCCGTTCACACAGAACGGCCCGGAGAGCATTAGCCCGCGCTCTTCTATCCAGTCGGCTGCGCGAGCGCAGAACGAGCGCGGAGAAGAACGCAGCCTCCGGGAAACAAACGTGATTTAATGAATTGTATGTATGTAATCTACACGTAAACGAAACTAGATGGACCGATTCTAGAAGTTGCCTATTTTAGAGCTGTGGTTTTCATCCTATTTAATAGTTATTAATATTGAATGCACTTACTTCCGCTTACTTCACTGTTTTTGGAATATATCAATCTGGCAACATCACGAATCAAATCTCCTTTACCATACGACGATTTGAAAACAATTTTCACCACGGCGTTGGTATATTTCCGTAATAAAGGTTCGTTGATATGTATCATAGTGTTGTTTTCATTAATATATGGTGATTTCAATATTACCGATATATTTTCAGATGCTGCAAAAAAAAAAAAAAAATATTCTATCAATTTGTTGACGTGACTAATATGCATATTAATGCCAAATTACAGCTTTCTAGTACTTAATTATAGTCTCTGCGCTAGGCTGCGGACGGACGGACGGACATGGCGAAACTAAAAGGGTTCCTTCCTTTTTTTTATATTAAGGAGAAGGCACACGAGCACTTAGGCCACCTGATGGTAAGTGGAATCTGAGACCCATAAACATTTGAATTCGAAAAGACTATAATCCTAAGACCTCAAATGCGTTGCCAACCCTGAGGACTAAGATGGAATGCCTCTATGCTAGTAATTTCACCGGTTGTCTTATCCCCACACCGGAACACAACAATGCGAACACTGTTGCTTGGCGGGTGGTTAATGGATAAGATGGTTCCTAGTTATTGCTATGACCAGTAATGTTAACCTTTAACAATATTAAATGTGATACATTACGATAATAACAGTTATGAATTATATGTTGTATGACTTTCGAAAGAAATCAGAACTGCAAATTATACTTTCTTATATCATGACTAGTTAACAATAATTGCGATGAAAAACTTTATGGACTTTAAAACGAAACTTAAATTTCATGACAGACAATATAATATAATACCAATATAATACCTATAGACCTAACATTCTGCCAGGGGACCAAGTGTTACCGCGTGGACTCCCATCAGGAGTCCACCCTCTCTCCGGCGAAGTAGTCAAAGCCATCAGAGGCTAACTACGTAGGTCCCTCAAAAAAAAAAGAAAGGGACCAAGTGTCAAATACGTCAAACGGGAACTAGGCAGGTAGAATGCCAAATATTATGAAGTTATTCACACCCACCCTGGATTTAAGTCACTTAGTAATAATAATAAAAATAAAACCCCGATTCAAAACAGTCTGTAATAAAACCTTCAAATAGTAAAAAATAATAAGTATTGGCTAGGGTCAGTGTTCAGTTAACTATCTACGTTGGGGACCGCTAAGTAGCTGGGGCATTTTATATTATTAAATTTACTTAGCGGTCCCCCGACGTTTCAGTTCAGTTAGTGTCAGTGTTCAGTTAACTATCTACTTATAAAACAATCAGCTGCGCGCGTAGGAGTAAGGGCTGATTGTTTTATAAGTTGACTAGCGACCCGCCCTCGCTTCGCTCCGGATTAAAGTATTATACATATAAACCTTCCTCTTCAATCACTCTATCTATTAAAAAAAACCGCATCAAAATCCGTTGCGTAGTTTTAAAGATTTAAGCATACATAGGGATATAGGGACAGAAAAAGCGACTTTGTTTTATACTATGTAGTGATAGTTAACTGAACACTGACACTAACTGAACTGACACGTTGGGGACCGCTAAGTAGCTGGGGTATTTTATATTATTAAATTTACTTAGCGGTCCCCCGACGTTTCAGTTCAGTTAGTGTCAGTGTTCAGTTAACTACCTACTTATCAAACAATCAGCCCTTACTCATTACTTTACTTATAATTAAACTTATAGGGCCAAAACTAAACATTTTTACACTGTTTTGAGTTGGGGTTTTTTTTTTTCACGCGTTTTAAACTTTTTCATCTGCGTATCTGTGGCATTGTAGCTCTGAAACGGATGAACGGATTTGAACGCAGGTATTTTTTTAAAAAAGCTACTTTAATCGGTATGGTTCTTAGCAAGATTTCATGAAAATTGGTTGAGCCGTTTAAGAGATATCAGCTCTGGGGCTTTTAACCCCCTAAAAGCTCAATATCACAAAAATCGCTAAATTGATTACTATTATAAAACATGTCTAAGAACCACCGAACCACATGTTTAAGAGCTACGGTGCCAGTGCCACAGAGAGACACACACACATCAAACTTATAACACCCCTTTTTTGCGTCGGGGGTTTAAAATGACTCAATTCACACAAAACACACTTTTATTTTAAACCTTAACGACACGACACGTTGGCCTAGTTGGGAGTGACTCTGCCTCCGAAGCCAGCGGTCCTGGGTTCAAATCCCGGTAAGGGCAGATATTTGTGTAATAAGCGCGAATATTTGTTCCTGAGTCTTGGATGTTTTCTATGTATTTAAGTATGTAGTTCTCTATTTAAGTATGTTTATCGTTGTCTAGTACCCACAGTACAAGCCTAGAGCTTAGTTTGGGACTAGATCAATTTGTGTGAGATTGTCCCCTGATATTTATTTTACGAATTAAAGTCCCGAGCCTGTTTCAAAATCTTGTCCCGTGGCAGCGTGTTAGGCCCACTCAGTCAGCTGTTCTTCGGTGTTATGGCGGTAGGGACTTGTATTTATACGTACGTTTTATTATGTTGGTGACGTAATGATCGTATTCATACGGAAGGTATTCCAAACGTACGTCGATCCGCAGGAAGTCGTCGTCGCTGAACATTATCGCCGGCGGTTCGAAGCGTTCTTCGGGAGCATGCAAGCCTTTAAAACACACACACATTTATGTTCCAAACTTGTTTTGATGTACACATACATAACATCACGCCTTCATTCCCAGAGTGGGGTAGGCCAGAGCTAGAGAAATACCAACAACTCTAGAGACTTGTTGATTCTGTAACCATACTTTGCACAAGTAGGCTAAGATGTTAACCAATGTATTACATAGTGACGTTGCAAGCGCATTGCCTGACACCTATACAAACTTTGATTGCCGGATAGTTAGCATTACTCCCCCACGTATCCCTTCTAAGGTTGTCTGGAAGAGATCGCTAATCAGCGATAAGACAGCGTTTACCTGTGTCTTTTTAAAAAAACTTTTTTTTTATGGCATTTAGAAGGCAAACGAGCACACAGGCCACCTGATGGTAAGTGGAAACTGTGACCCATAGACATTCGCATTCACAAGACTGCAAACGCGTTGCCAACCCTGAGGACTAAGATGGAATGCCTCTATGTTTAGAGGCACTTGCTTGCTAGTTATTTCACCGGCTGTCTTATCCCCAATCCGGAACACAACTAACAATGCGAACACTGCTGTTTGGCGGTAGGTTAATGGATAAGATGGTGGTAGCGATCCGGACGGACCATGCACAAGGTCCTACCACCCGCAAATTGTGCTATTTCTCTGTAATGTTTTTGTTTAGTGTTCAATAAAGTGTGTTGTATTGTATTGTTGTATTACACCTACTCTACCTTACTTTTAGTTTATACATATCTGTGTATACAGGGTTGGGCAGATTAAGTGTCCTAGTTGTGTATGGCTTTTTTACTGAAATATAACTAAACTTCTTATTCACTGCGTTTTTTTTTTTACAATTTAACCTTCTTTATGATTTCTACACGTCAGCTTGATATATTTTGTTTTTATATTGTTTTCAACAATGGACGCGAAACGCCAGCTCGTGTGCGATTTGTACCAGAAAAAATACCGACCGTGTGAGATATTGAAGACGCTGAAACATTTAAATATCAATATAAGGTTTATATCGCGGACCGTCAAGCGATTCAAAGAAACGGGATCTTCACAAATCAGGCCCAAACCTGGGAGAAAGCCGTCTGTTCGCACCAAAAACATCATTAAAAATATGCGTATTAGACGAAACCCAGCTCGAAGTGCAAGCAAACTTGCTAAAGATATGAAAATATCCCGTCGAACAATGAGTCGTATTTTAAAATATGATCTTGGGCTAAAGGCCTACAAAAAACAAAAAAATCATGGCTCAACAGATGCCCAGAAAAAAACTAGAGTGAAAAAATTTAGGGGATTGCTAGCTTGGCACGACGGCGATGATATTATTTTTTCCGATGAAAAGATGTTCCAGTTACAAGACAGTCACAACCAACAAAACGATCGTGTCTATGGTGCTTCATTGAAGGATATTCCTGTGGACAAATTAGCCGTACAACGGTTCCAGAGTGCATCAGCTCAGCTGTCATGGTATGGGGTGCGATATCGCCTAGAGGCAAGTTACCGCTGCTGTTTATTGATCGAGGTGTCAAAATTAACCAAGGCTATTACATCCAGAACGTGTTACTGGGTCATTTGCTAGAAAATGCTCAAAAATTACATGGAAACGACTATTACTGCTTCCAATAAGATAGTGCCCCATCTCACAAAGCTAAACGCACTCAAGACTGGTGTAGAACAAAAATTGACAGATTTTATACCTTGGCCATTCTTGCCTGCATCATCGCCGGATTTGAATGCTTTGGACTTTCACAGGGCATGAATCTAAACTCATTCAAGCATCGATTAGTCAAGATATGGGATGAAATACCAGACGAGGTAGTGCGTGCCGCGTGCAATGCATTCTATGGCAGAATGCGTCAAGTTATTAAAGCTGATGGCGAGCGATTTGAACTTACAAATTAGTTTTTTTAAGTATAGAGTACGCTAAAAGTAAAAACGTGATAAATTTTAAAAAAATCTGTCTTGTTTTAATTTTGTGGCTCTTTTTAACTAGGACACTTAATCTGCCCAACCCTGTATAGTGAATGTATTTAATGTATTTATGTAGATATTCAAGTACCTATGTATTTATTGGTATGTATGTTGATATGTATTTTCGATGCATCATATCTGTTTCTATTTCTGTTATTATCTCTTAACGTCGTTAGCATCGTTCGTACAATATTGCACCACCTACAGAACATGCGCCCTTTCAGACCCACCGTACCTCTCGGCCGTACCACTGGTGGTACTTTGACCAATTATTACTATTAAAATCGAATTTAACGGAGTCGACGGAGCTCTGCTATCACAGAGCTCCTACTTCTGGGTAGTATGGCCCTCCGGGCCTGCTGAAGAACTAACATAACCTAAACCTACCTCATATTTATAGAACTAATTTTGGTCAGTGGTACGGTTTAGTGGTACGGTGGGTCTGCACCCAACATGCGCGCAGTAAGCGGTACTTGGTCTTCAAACATTAAAATTAAAAAGATAAGCATATACAAAAGTCACACACACACGCACACGCACACACGCACACACATACACACACGCACGAACATACACACGTACTTTCAATTTGTTCTCTGAGCGGTGTAAGGTAGAGATATGGTTGTATCATATATTTAGTTTAAGTTACTGAATATAAAATCATTTTTCTTTTGCAACTTCCACGCTACGACCACTGTGTATTACGACCCATTATGTATTTCGAACTTTATATATTGTCCCTATTTTTGATTTCTCTAATATGTCAACCGACGCCATAGGTCCCAAGATACAAGCTCAGCCCAGGTCGGAATCCACTAGGTCCAACCATGTGATTAGTTTCAATTAAATTATTCTTAAGTATTGTTACTTGCTATGTTTAACTGAAGAAATACTTACAGTAGAAACCTAAAGTAAGGAAACACCAAAGTTCCATGTCAGCGCACAAGTACACCGCTTGAACTGATAAATTATAATGGTTGCAGTCGCACGCGACCCGCATCATTAACCTTCTCGATACGCATTTGTTTTCCTCCACTGAATCATTTCGTCAGCGTACGCAATGTTTCCATCCGTATGTATTTTGTTTGTATTTATGACAAGCGTTTTCTCACAACTCCAACCTTGTAATAGTCGTTTATCGCTGTCCCTCAGGTACCGTCCAATTTTTTGGCATAAAATTGGCCTGTCTTTCACCGGGACTCAAATTATCTCCATACCAAAATTCATCTAAGTCGGTGTAGAGGTTTATACGTGACAGTGTAACAAACAGATAGACTGACTGACAGAGCTTTCACATTTATAATATTAATATAGACTGTGTGTGTGTGTGTGTGTTATTAAATTTTTAGTGATCATAATACGCTGTTCCGTAGTCCCACTTATTAGTTGATATAACAAGTAAATATTCTTCGTTGTAGTCGCTCAACTATCTTAATCGAGATATCTTATCGCCACCCTTGAAATAGGTACCGTTGAGGTGTTCCGATGGCCATCTGTGGTGTTCATCATCAGTTCCACTTCCCCAAGTGATACTTTCTGAATGCAAATGCTAGATTTGTTACTAAAAATACTAAAACCGCTATATGTTTGCCTACAATATTTGAGGAGTTCCCTCAATTCCTCACTGATCCCCTCATCAGATTCAGATTTGGTGACAATGGGACTACCTCAAAAGTATACTCTATCAAACTGTAGGTAGAGAGGACAATAGAGAGATCTCTCTCCAGGCGGGTGTTATGCCTGGGGACCGAAGTCCATTTGGATGAAGTTGGAAGTTGTATATAAGTCAACCGACTGATGATGAAACTTCGTTAGCGCGATGTAGCGCACTGTCAGATTTAGTTGCGCTGTGTGACGCTGGTGGCGCTGGCGAGTTGTTTGTTACAAGTTGTCACTAGATGTCGCTAGGTCGCCACAAAACCAAAAAAAAATATCAAAATCGGTCCACAATTGACGAAGTAAACGGTGAACATACGTACATAAAAAAAAAAAAATACAATTTGTAATTAATGGCGATGGTTCTTGTCGTGGTTGGGCTCAAAGAGTGTTTTGTAAAGATGGGTTCGACTTATTAATATTATCCGTACCCTTTCCCAAAAATCAGAGATTGTCGGTTTTCACAACATATAAAATAACAGATGATCTTCAAATCAAATCAGAATATATTTATTTCGTCAACGGCAGGTTTTAAGAATTTCCCCTGTGATGTGATTCGCGCCCCTCTTTGTGCCCCTCTCCTAAGAGGGGCTTGTTGTCTGATAAGCTGTACATGAAATTTCAAATTTAGAATATCAATACAGTGTATTGTATCGCATACCTACAGCTTGACAACCCATGTCATCATTTCTAGTGTGACTTTGTATTCACACGAGAAGGTAAAAGAGAGATAATTTGAAGCAAACTAAAAAAAATTTTTGAACTCGTTTCATTGTCGTAATATTATATTAACGATACAAAATCATATGTTAAAATTTGTGTACTGATAAAAAAATTACCCTGTATAGCCTAGTAGCCTCGGCACCGACATTCTTTTGCAACAGAGCCTTGGTCCTTTATCTTTAAAGGTCATTATTGCGTCGCAGCTGGGTCATACCCAGATTTAGATTACCGTCTTTCCTGTGGACACACCGAAAGTTTTTAAGGCCTAATTTTCTGGCTGAGCCCATTCCCACAACAAATGCGTCAGGACTGCTTTAGACCTATCATATAAAACCATAACTTATATGATAATAAAAAAATAATAATAAATGATTTATTAACAAAAGGTACAGTATTCTTAAAAGTAGTATCCGGCGGACCCCAAACTAGGCTGGGCCTGTATCTTGGGCGCCCGGTGAGTGAGGTTATGCGCATGATCAAATTTAGATTGAAGGATTGGACACATCGAAACAAGATAGGCTCATTGTATCAGCGCTACGTACACACGAGTACCATAAAAGTTATAAATAAAAATACAATAAAATTTCAATAAAATTAAGCATGCAGGATCTTATTCTCACTGTATCTGTGGGTTTAAGTGTGTGTGTATGTGTGCGTGTGCGTGTGTGTGTGTGTGTGTGTGTGTGTGTGTGTGTGTGTGTGTGTTTATGTATGTGTGTGTGCGTGTATGTTGTGTTTGTTTTGGGTTAGTGTGGAAATGGGACGATGACGTTTATACTAAAAGCTGTTCCGTTTCTTCATAAGATAGCGTTTTGAGCCATAGTTTCAGTACAGTTTTAAGCTTAAAAATAGACAAATTTTGAATATCGCAGACCTTATTGACAGCCTTATACATGTAGGTGTGTGAGAAAGCGGGAGAGCGTCTGGCAAAAAGAGATTTCAGGGTAGGTAACACAATATTTTTTCGCCGTCTGCTGTTTAATTGTCTGTGACTCGGTATCGGATGTGACCTACGGTGTACTCGGAGTACTGCTTTCATAACGAAAAGTTGTCTCACTCTCAGCAATCCCGCTTCTTTGTAGAGTAAATCGGTTGGGTGGCGAAAAGGCTTTTTAAACATTACCTTAATCACAGCACGTTGGGCTCGTTCCACTTCTAACATAATAGTCTTTCCACCACTGCCCCAGACTGCTACGCAGTATTGCAAGATAGAGACGCATAATCCGTCATACACACGCAGAAGCACATCTAGAGGGGAGCAGTCTATATGCACACAAGCTTTTAACTATTGACCACAGGAGAGACAAATTTTGTTTTTAAGAGTGTGTATGACCCAGCTAGTACGTTAAGATAACATTTATTCTAGCTAAAGTTTCACTTAAGACGTTCGCAGACGGAAAAGCTATAGCATTCGAATTTAGCAAACTGTGTCCAACAAGTGTGACTTTACTGTCCGTGAACGTGTTAAGGGGTTTTCTGTTTCCACCGATAAGTTATTCACGTGATTAAGTGACATTTTATTCAGAAAATATTTTTTTTTTGATTTACGCAAGACAGGTGAATAAAGGTTTACACTTGAAATGTCGACACTCATTTCATCGAATGGTTTACTTCGCCGAATTTTCATTTCATCGACAGACATTTCCACGTGCAAAGAATTTTTGGGTGGTCACAGGTCTAACCTGACCTAACCTACGTAATCTATTTTTAAGATGACCTAAAATCGATAAGGTATCGGCAGAAAGTAGCTTTCGAAGAAATGAAATTCGGTGAAACGACACGAAAATACGATTTTGGTGAAATGAGTTTCGACATTACAAGGGGATCCTGGATTAACACCCGTATTTATAGACAAGAAAAGTAATTACTGGAGTAATAGTAATGTCAAAAGACATACTAAAATCGTTTCTTAAGTCATTACTTTTCGTGTCTATATATACGGGTGTTAGTACGAGGTACGTACCTACCACGTACTTTAGTTAGTTTTCTTAACCTAAGCGAAATGAGGAAAGATAAATAATTATTCAAAAATTTATTGGGTTAAGTATAATAAAAATACAATAAAAAAGACGAAGAATTAAAAAGTACAAACGTAGTCGTTTTAAATTTTATAATTATCTATATAATAAAAATGAATCGCTGAATGCGTTGCTAAGCGCAAATCTCGAGAGCAGCTGAACCGATTTCGCTAATTCTTTTTTTATTGTGTTTGTTACTGTCAGGAGAAGGTTCTTATGAAATAAAAAAACCGAAAAATCCATCGGGAATGTCAGAAATTTGCAGCGGGGCGAAGCCGCTGGCGGGCCGCTAGTATTCTAATAAATTACTTTTTTGCAATTCCGTGCCAAAGGAATAGTACAAACTGCAATTGTTTTGGTGAAGAATTGGAAAACCACACTTTAGTGGTGGTAGGACCCTGTGCGGGGTTTGTCCGGATCGCTACCACCATCTCATCCTTAAATCTACCGCCAAGCAGCAATCGCATTGCGTTCCGGTGTGGGGATAAGACAACCGGTGAAATTACTAGCGTAGAGGTATTCCATCTTTGTCCTCAGGGTTGGCAACGCATTTGAGGTCTTAGTATTATAGAGAATTCAAATGTCTATGGGTCTCAGATTCCACTTACCGTCAGGTGGCCTCAGTGCTCGTGTGCCTCCTCGTTAAAAAAAATAGGACCTCGAGCACGAACTTTACTTTTTAGAGAGTAATAACGTTTACATCACATCTGCTCGGTAAGTTTGTTATTATTACACGCAGCACTCCCGTAAGAGTTATGAATTTTTATAACTCCGGAGTAATGAGTTTAGTTTTAAAATACAGATTATATTTAAAAAAACCACAATATCCTTAAGCGAGTCGAATGCCATACATTTGTTCGATTGTTGTTTTCTTTAATAGTCAAATTTTATTTTATTTCCTCGCAAATATAATGAAAAACATTGTGTATTGTACACACACGGGCAGTAAGGGGATATAAATCTCGACTCATTAAAAGTCCGGTTTAAACCGGTTATTAACCGTCTTTTGCATACTAAATAATGTGATTAACCGGTTATTTGCATTCCCTATCTAAAACCAAATCTCCCGGCGCGGACCTCAAACTCCTGGTTAACTTTCATCTTCTGACATGTCATCGGTGATGCCTAGTAGTCTTAGGTTTGCAAGAGCCGATGATCTCAGCATATGGAGTAGCCGCTTCCCTTCTTACAATGTTGTTGGATTCCGGAGCCAACTGCAACTCGGCGTACGTTATTTCAGCTGAAGCCTGGGGAAAAATACAATGGGATAAATTATTCACTTAAACCCAGGGTGTGTTTAAGTGAATTTAGAGATAGGTTTAAGTGAATTTAGGTGTTTTTGCTTCGCTAAAAGTGGAGCATCGATTTTTTTAAGGAATGGGTTCCTAATCAGAATCAAAGTTACAATCAGTGTAAAATCATTTTGCATAATATACTCGTACTACATACATAATCAAACATGTTTAGGGCAATCAAACATTACTAGGTTAGTTGTACAGTTTTAAAATTAATTTTATTTTTCAAATTGTATGTAATAGAAATTAATCATGTCATTCGAAATAAATAATAATGATAATTCTAAAGAATCATAATTCCGAAATGATCAAAATCCCGAACTTTCATAATTCCGAATGCAATGTTTTGATCAGGGCTAGGATTTTGGTTCCGTTCACATAAACCGGTTTTTAACCTGTTTCAGGGTAACTTTTAAATAAATTACTTTTGAATTAACCGGTTTCGAGCTGAAAAAACTCGATTTATGTTTTTATTCAGCACAAAACTTTTGTTCTCAAAATATTCGCCTTCCTTAGAAAAGTTCGGAGCAAACCTGAAATAAAACGGTATTAACCGGTATTTTAAAACCGGTTCCGAGACCTGGTATTGGTGGAAGACTTTATTTTGACTGCAATTGCTTTTAATCAAACGTTACCTAACCTACGCATAGCAATAAATTTATACATATAATCTAAGATAGCTCCAGCATAACATAGCTTTCGGAAAAATGAAATTTCGGTAAAGAATAAAAGATGGAATTTTAAGGTGTTCCCTTACTCGTATCGTACTAACACGTATACGTCTTCCCAAAGTGGGGATTAAATACAAAAATAAATATCACGAGACAATGCCACACCAAATTGACCTAAGATTAAACTAAGCTCTAAACTTGTACTATGACAACGATAAACTTACTTACATATAGAAATATATACTTAAAATAAAACGCATTTATAACATTCATCACTTCATCAGACACAAATACACGCGCTCATCACACAAAATATCCGCCCTTTTGAACCCGGGACCGCTAGCTTCGTATAGGTGAAAAACTTAAGTCAAGGACCTGTGTCGTATATACCTAGTTATAACACATCTGAGGCCCTAGCCAAGATGCGTTCGCTAACTAGCGATTCGATTCGTTTTGTTTTTAAACCAATCGCGTCACTAGTAGATCACGTCATTTGAAAAGTCACGTGATCTACCAGTGATGCGATTGGTTTAAAAATAAACGAATCGAATCGCTAGTTAGCGAATGCATCTTAGCTAGGGGCTCTGTTGCGCTAGACAAGTTGCATTCGACAATCGTTAGCGATTATGTTTCGATTGATAAATGTATGGAATTGACGTAAGCCACCGAGATAGTAACGTGACACTTACGTCAATTCCATATATTTTTCAATCGAAACATAATCGCTAGCGAGTGTCGAATACACCTTGTATAGCCACACTGTAAAGACCGTTTGACATTCTATATTTGAAATTTGACGTAAGCTAATACAACAGATCCTTAAGTTTTTCACCTATAATCAGGGTTACTACGCATGGTCACTATCAACTAAGCTAACGTGTCGTCAAAGCGGATTATCTTACGTAAATGCTCTCGTTATTGTTTGTCTGACTTCTGTAAATGCTGTCTTGACTTCTGCAACATCTTCGACGGATGACCAGCGCACTGATTATTGCGAGGATCACCGCCACTACGCCGAGGAAGATGTAGATGAGGACTGTTAAGGAGGACTCACTGGGATCTATTGACAAAACATTTCATTATGGTCCATACCGGTTTCCCGCAGTGATTTCGCCGATGTCAAG
This sequence comes from Acleris holmiana, assembly GCA_949316455.1. Lineage (NCBI taxonomy): Eukaryota > Metazoa > Arthropoda > Insecta > Lepidoptera > Tortricidae > Acleris > Acleris holmiana. The sequence goes on along the minus strand of OX438791.1, from coordinate 6,205,044 downwards.
TGAGTACTGAGTAGAGTAAATCAGAATACCGAATAAATCCAAAGTAAAAGTCATCTTTCCATCGGCCATCTTCCCTCCCCGAAGGTTACCGGAATACCACCAACGTTTATCCCTCGAAACTTTCTTGAAACTGACACATATTAAAGAGATCAATAACACCCGTACTCACGTAAATAATGTACGCCCTTCGGCCGCGTACGTAACTAAGTTTTGTAACTAGCTACGAACTAGGATTTTCTTTTCGTGTTTAGTAGCCAGGTTACAAACGAAGATTCAATTTTGATTGTTTTGTTTGCTTCCGCGTTCAACCAGGATCCTATACAAAAACAATTTGAGGGAACGATGACCGATGTACAGGATAGAGGTGTTCATCTATTATTATTTATTAAGACAAGGATTACCCAAATTTACCATCATCAAAACTGGACTCTATAATAATAGGAACAAAACTTAGTTATGTGTTTTCTAAATTTTCTGATTATTAAAGATCTTCACTTATGTAGTAACAAACAACGTTTTTAATTATGCCATCAACGTAGTACCTATGGACTACAGGTGGAAGTAAATAAGGTAAAATATTTGCTTGTTCGTAATCCAGCTACATAGAAGGAAATAAATATCATTTGTTAGTAACCACGTTACATAGTCATAAAAACAATTAAAATTGAATTCTTAGTTTGTTACCTGGCTACAAACCAAGAAAAGTAAATCCCAGTTCGTTGCTACATACAAAACTTAGTTACGTACACTGCCGAAGGGATTCTTCGTTAAAAACCTGGCTACAAAACACGAAAAAAATCCTAGTTCGTAGCTAGTGTCAAAACTTAGATACGTACGCGGCCGAAGGGAAATAATGTTTGAAATCGCTCGACATGTTTCAGACTCCTCCGGAACCCTTAATCATGAGCAGATGCGACGAATACAACAATAGCTTGCCTAAAATTCTGTGCTGTTCTGTACAACTTACCGTATTCAAATTACCTGATTCTGTAAGTCGGTCCTCTGTTACCATAGATAGCAGGGTTGCATTAGACCGAACTTTTTCGCCGTAATTCAAATAATAGTAGCCATCAGTTCGCTCTAAGTACATATGGTATTCCTGGACACAATATATCCTCTTCAAGTGATACGATTCGTTTAAATGTAATGTTAGATTCACATTTCGTGTCAAGTGATTTGAACCCATACTTTCTGACGGAGCATGGCTGAAGGTGTTTGAATAGGGTTCATCTGTAAGTTTTAAATGTTTACAATTCATGGTTGTTTTAAAAACATACATAGATACATAATATCAACTCTGGGAATGAAGGCGTGAGAAAGAAAAGTTCGGAGCAAAACCGAAATAAACCGGTATTAACTGGTATTTTATAAACCGGTTCCGAGCCCTGGTAGGCAGAGCTATGAATTGCCATCAACTCTAGAAAACTTGTTGATAATTAATTTACCACACTTTGCACAATCAAGATGTTTACCAATGAATTAGTGACAGTGTGTTATAAAAATATAATTTAAAATTGTATGGTCTTATAAAGTTTTCGATATAAGAATATATTAAGGGTTTGAATAGATCGCATAGGCTTCTATAATACCAAAGAAGGTGTCCAAGTGCAATGTAGTAGTCAAAGCATTCTATACTCTATTGATAGCCACATACAATTTTAAATGCTTATAATATTACTATGCAGCAGGGCTCGGAACCAGTTTCAAGATAGCGGTTAATATCGTTTTTAAATCCGGTATAATTTCATTCATCCCTTAACAGCTAAATGAAAGTAGCGAAATTGAAGAACCGCCATAAACCTGTATTAACCGGTTAAACTCAGACTCACGCCGTCACGCTTCACCGACCTTGACCTTCGAGTGGCGTAACGTAACGTAAAATCACTAACATCAGAGCTAGTGTGTAAAAGAATGCGTGAGTGTTTGCTAGTGTGTGCAATACGTCGCTGAACAGATTTTATTTTGAATAACCGGTATTGTGTAAAATAATGCGTGAGTATTTGCTAGTGTGTGCAATACGTCGCTGAACAGAAATAAATTTGTGAATAACTGGTATTTTCATTAACCGGTTCGTAAACCTATTTAGTTTTGGGATTAATTACCGAAACCGGTTTAAATATTAACCGGTGTCGCCAATCCCAAACTTAAATCGAGTTCGGTTAAGGTTAGGCTTACCGGTTTACGAACCGGTTAATTAAAATGCCGATCCCGGCTACGAGTATGCAGTAAGCCGCCTTCTACTTAGCGAGATCTCTTTTGAATTTTAAGTTCTGATCTCTACAGTTAACGAGACTTACTCTCTATGTACCAGTTGTAGCTGCGGCCGTCGGCGGGCCAGGAGCCGCCACATTCGAAGCTCTGATTCGTATTGACGGAGAAGGTAGCGACCTTCGAAGCCGGTTGGACCGCGATATAAAGGTTTTCTGAAACAACAAATGTGATGAAAAACATTGTGTGAGCAAACACGGGCAGTAAAAGGATAACAAACTCAAGTCATTAAAAACTCTCCATCTTCGGCGTCGGGCTTCTACTCCCCTTGGTGCACAATGTATTTACTATAACGTTCCGAGCCCGAAGGGAACCTGTTAATATGCCCACGCTGTCCGTCCGTCCGTCATAATTTTAACGAGCTTTTAAACGAGATTTTAGACCGTAATACATAGCGGGTTGTTTTTCTTCAGGGCTGGAATTCCACAAGGTAATAACGATATCGTTTTGACCTGTTTCCGTATTGTCAACGTTTTGATAACTCTTATGTCATTTACAATAATGGCGACTGTGACATAAACGATTCTTAAACGTGTCAAACACGATATCGTTTTAACGCACCAGTGGTGCTAGACAAGTTGCATTCGACAATCGTTAGCGATTATGTTTCGATTGATAAATGTACGGAATTGACGTAAGCCACCGAGATAGTAACGTGACACTTACGTCAATTCCATATATTTTTCAATCGGAACATAATCGCTAAAGATTGTCGAATGCAACTTGACTAGCACCACTAAATAGAGGCCCAGAATATGTGTTATTAACCCTTCGTATGCCTAGTCCCGTATCCTTACCCGTACGTCGTTTGCCGGGAAGACACACAATAGGGAACATGCATTATTTTTCTTACGCTCTCTGGAAAGTTCTGTGCAAGAGAGGAAACGCGAAATAGTTGTCGTGTAATTTTATTTTAGCTTTAAATGTTATAGTTTAGACCCCCTGCAAAAACACTGAGTTCGCACTGATTCAATTGAAAATCGAATTCAAGCCCGCGAACCGCGCACACATCACGATGTTACGTGCAACTGTTACTGTTACTGCTCGCTAGTGAGTTCTCGGTTGGATGACATACAAGCGCGACGCTATGCTGCCGTAACATCAGAGAAGGCAGGTAAAACCTACTGTGCGGCGGTACGGAACCCTCGGTGCGCGAGTGTGACTCGCATTTGACTGATATTAAAAAAGCACTCACCGTTTGGCTTATTCCGGCAAAAGTTAAGATAAATGTTTTCGCTGAATATTGCAACAGAGCCTACGGGTGTCCGCGAGCAGTACATCAAAGTGTTATTGTCGGACGTTGTTAGAGTCTTATTTAAGACCAACGACATCTCTGCCGAGCTCATCTCACTTGTGAATTGTTTCATGAACAACTGCGACGTGTTCTTTCCTGAAAAAATAACTTAAACAATACAGTAAAAGCAGTTCTAAAATTGGTCTTGAAAGTTTAATCGTAGGAAAAATTATAAAGTTGATAATAGTAGTAAACTGTAATTCTATGGAACTTGCTAACTATGTAAACAAACAATATATTGAAATTGACATCTAATATCAATTTTAGTATGGCGGCTTGTTTACATAGTTAGCAAGTTCCATAGAATGACACTTTAGGTAGGTTGAGCTTTGTGGCTTGAAAGGAAATATCAATTTTATAGTAAACCAGCTGTTTCGTGCAGCTCCGTCCACGTAGAAGTCGTTTCTCGCTATTCCCTCAGGAACTGACACATGACGTATAATCCCGACAAGTCGGAGTTTATGCTCATGGAAGCCGCCAATACGCCAACACACATACCTCCACTGCTGTTAAATGGTGTACAGCTGCGTCGCGTACATGAGGTGAAGTACCTTGAGCATATTCTACTGTCGAGTATGAAAGACCATAAGGACATAGAGACAGAGACGAGCTATTGCGGTACGGGCGAATATGCTAGCCAGAAGGTTCACCAAGTGCAGCGAAGGTGTCAGAAGGCAACTGTTTATAAGTTATTGCACAAGCGTCTACACGGTGGAGTTGTGGTCTCATTATACCTATGCTGCGGCGAGGGATATGCGCGTGCAGTATAACGACGCGGGGCGCGCCATGTTCCGGCTGCCGCGCTGGTGCAGCGCGAACGCCACGTTCGCGGAGGGGCGCGCGCCAGGCTGGCCAGCGCTGCTGCGCGCAAGGAGCGCTAACGCTAGAAAGGCCATCAACACCTCCTCCAACACTTTGTGAGGGAGTGGGACGCGAGCCCACTTCACGAGCAATGGAGGGGCTACCACAAGCCTGTCATTGCGGGATCGGGGTGACCCGTGGCGCCCCGCCTTTGTAGTAGGTGATATTTTTCAAGTTTTATTTCTTATTTCTTAGTTTAGTTTATGATGTGTGTTTTGTGTTAGTATTATTTTATGGAACCTGTTTCCGGAATAAAAGTATTTCATTTCATTTCATTCATTTCATATTTTTCGGGAGATGCTTCTTTGAATCGCAAAGCTTGACCTCCACAGTAGCTACCAGCCTCTGGTGCACCCAAAGCGTTATTAAAGCGCAAATCATCTTAAAGCGGCAGGCTGAAGTAACGGAACGCAGAGGTATCTATAATTTCATCGAAACACCTTCCATCGAATGTATCATTTCATCGAACGCTATTTTCTGCTGAAACCGTAATGTTTTCAGGGTAAAAACCTAAGCTAACCTACGTAATTAATGTTTAAAATACCCTGGCGACATTATTGTTTCAGCAGAAAATAGCGTTCGACGAATTCAAATTCGATGAAGTGATGAGTTACCGGAACGCAGCCATAAGCTGGGAATCCCATCCTCGGTCATCGGCAACCCTCTCACACATACCACCTTTCTCTCTGGTTACCTCGCTTCAGCAGATCAGCATAAAACTAATAACTATCAAGTGTATCCCATACATACTCTATACTCCAAAGATATAAAAAACTACATACATACGCCTTCACGCCTTCATTCCCAGAGTGGGGTAGGCAGAGCTTCAGTATTAATTACCTACAAGTCTAAAAAAACTTGTTGATAATTCTATAACCACATTTAGCAAAATCAGACTAAGATGTTTACCAGTGTATTAGTGACAGGTTGCAAGCCCATCGCCTAACAGTACTACAAGCCTTTATTCCCTTAGTCGCCTCTTTCGACATCCACGGGAAGACATGGAGTGGCATATTAAAAACTATGTTTTATTTAATACTAGCGACCCGCCCTCGCTTCGCTCCGGGTTAAAGTATTACACATATAAACCTTCCTCTTGAATCAATCTATCTAATAAAAAAAACCGCATCAAATTCCGTTGCGTAGTTTTAAAGATCTAAGCATACATAGGCACAGACCGCCGGGAAGCGACTTTGTTTTATACCATGTAGTGATGAGACATGGCGCAGTCGGTAGAATACTGCGGTGTGCCCGTCACCCAACTTTTAGTATTGACTTTGATACCTTGAACTTGGTACCAGGACAGAATGTCGAGATGGCGTCCGTGCGACTTGCAGGTGAACACGGCATACGAGTTGCCTTTGTCAACAAACCGCTGTGGAGTCACACGAGGCTTTGATAAATCTGTAACAACAATAATAAATGCTACTTACATAAACAGAGAACTTTATTTTAAGCGGGCCTTTCTACTACGAACACTTTTTCACAACACTGTTTGAAATATCGCTTACATAACACTGCCGCGCTAGCGATATCGGCAATAAGTACTATTTCTGTCAAAAATGAGTTAATCATTTATGGCAATGAGCAGCTTCTGAATCTATGGTTAACTCAGTTTTGACAAAAATAGTACTTACTGCCCATATATGCGCGGCAGAACAGCACACACTATTGTAATAAAGAGTAGACCCCGGATTCTTGTCGTAATGACGTCACAATAGGGTAGTGTGGGGAGTAAATGGAACGGTGTTCATTAATACAAAAAAATGCGGTTCCTAATCGAATAAATATAAATTTTAATAACTGAGTACAAGAATAACCTAGTCAATTGATCAATATTATCTTTTGGTATATTACTTCAAACCATACATTTGAGCGGGCGAAGTAACCAAATCAGTTTAATGTACACATGTATGGTTTGCGGTATTATACCGAAAGATAACATTGATCAATTGACTAGGTTATTTTTTATCGTGAATGCCTAGTTATTACAATTTATTCGCTTAAATCCGGCAGTTTTATGTATTAATTAACACCGTTCCATTCAGTAAATGGAACAGTGGAACATAATTTTATTAAACATATTAGAATTATCTTTATTAATTTATCAGCTTTAACCTATTAAGTTTTGACCTAAGATATAAAATATCATGAATGCCTAAATATATATCTTTTATTCTATAGAACACCAATGACTAGGTTACCGTATTAATTAACACCGTTCCATTTACTCCCCTAACTTCCCCTTTTGTGACGTCATTACGACTAAAATCCGGGGTCTAATAAAGAGGGACGAAGGAAACATAAATAGAAGAGTGAAATGGCGTTGATCGGATGCAATTTGGGGTGAACGACCTCAAACGTTATGTTTAACATGGATGCGACTCGGGATTTTCCGGGATTTTGGGAAATGGGTTATTTAATAATTAATAACTATCGTCACGGGTTACTCTAAATAAACAAAATGAAAATGTTCGCGATCTATATAACATTTTACATGTAGTTTAAAAATATATTTTATATATAAAAAACCTCTTCAGCAGAACACTACAATTGTCTATTAGTAATGGGAATATTTATTAAGGAATTATTCCTTCAGACGCATAGTACCAGAAACGCAAATTACCTTATACGCGGATGACCAGATGTACATTTCGCAAATTACGAGACACGCAGGTGACCTGATACGCATATGACCAGATTTAGTTTCGCAGATGACCTGATACGCATATTACCAGATTTAGTTTTGCAAATTACCAGATACATAATTGTCATAATGTTTTAATAGGTAAATGGCCTGGATAATCTCCACGTATCAAGACAATACAATCTTACACAATTGAGTCATTCTGCCTACTTGTGCATTTCACGACCTAGACATTATGCAAAGTAAGTCTTCCTGAAACTAAGACAATTTTGTAACCATGGCATTATATAACCAAGTCATTTTGCTTACTTGGTCAGTGTACTACTGAGCCGTTTTGCTCGCCAAGGCCAAATGCAAGAAAGGCCAACGGGACCCGAACCCTAAAATTAACAACGGTAACTTTTCCATTACGTCACAAAAATTAACTATTACTGCTTTAAGAGAAATAGCGGCATCTCAGACAAAACTCCTGTAGCAAGAACAACCATATTACTAACAAAGCCCTGTTTTATAAAGCTACGAATTACAAGCGGAAGTCTGTTTCTAACTCCTTTTGCTAGAAGTAGACATTATACATATAAAGCGACAATGTGGAAAGAAGGTCATTTTCAAAAGGAGATATTTTAGGAAACAGACACTTTCAGAAGTAGACATCATAAGAAACTGTCAATGTGGGAAGAAATCCAGTTTGAGAAGCAGACATTTTAGGAAACGGCCTGAACGAGCCTGAGTATGGCGTATCAGGTAATTTACGTATGAAATTCTGGTCATCCGCGTATAAGGTAATTTGCGTTTCTGGTACTATGCGTAATTCTTGCATCCTGGTAATTTGCGTATTGGAATTCTGGTCATCCACGTATCAGGTAATTTACGTAAGAAAATCTGGTCATCCGCGTATAAGGTAATTTGCGTTTCTGGTACTATGCGTAATTCTTGCATCCTGGTAATTTGCGTATTGGAATTCTGGTCATCCACGTATCAGGTAATTTACGTAAGAAAATCTGGTCATCTGCGTATAAGGTAATTTGCGTTTCTGGTACTATGCGTAATTCTTGCATCCTGGTAATTTGCGTATTGGAATTCTGGTCATCCACGTATCAGGTAATTTACGTATGAAATTCTGGTCATCCACGTATAAGGTAATTTGCGTTTCTAGTACTATGCGTCTGAAGGATTAGATTCCCGAAACTTTCAGTGCAGCCCTCGTACAAGATAAGACGTGAAAATTACGTTCAGTTCTTCTATGCGGTACCTACCTACTTTTTCTTTTGTTATTAAATGTTTTGTTAATATTATAGTGTAAACTATTTAAAACTTAAATTTATTCACCGTTTTATAAAGTTGGGTACCAAAAAGACTCGTGGGATTGTAAGTCATAGCCGCTCCATGTTAAAATGACGGACTTAAACTGCGGGAAATTGCATGGATGGATATATAAGGTAGAGGAAGACCGAAATAGGTTTTGATGGATTATGTGAAGCATGACATGTGTACGAAAGGTGTGAGTGCAGAGTTAACAGCAGATAGAGGAGAGTGTAAGAAGAAAACGTAATGTGCCGACCCCATTTAGTGTGGGACAAGGGCAGGAAGATGATCAGCATACACTTTGAAATGAAACTCGCTTATCTCTAGCAAATGCATACAGTTAAAGCTTCTACCATGCGTTTACGGTGTATAACTATCAGTACCATCTGGTAGAGAAGGTGCAAGAGCAGGAGGTCGAAGGTCAGACAGATATTTATTTTCCCAGTCCAGAATAATCTGACATACCTGCCCAAGGCAAGTAGGGTCTGTAAAAAAGCAGAAAAATATGAGAGTATCTCAATACGGTGTTTAAACAGGTTCTTTGCCTTTTCGCCGACAAATCTTTGACAAATGCATCGTTTCGCAACCTATTCATTTGCCAACCCGCTTTTTTTTCTGTAACTACAAATATTTCAGGATTTTCATGGGGTTCCACACGATGGTCCTGAAACTAATCCAGAATTATTTACAGTTTCGGAGTAAAAAGCGGGTTGTCAAATGATATGTTTGTGAAATAAATCATTTGTGAAACGTTCGTTATGAAATGATAGGATTTGAATAACAATGTATATTAAACAATGTCACGGATAGAGCGAAGTGGCCAAGTGAGATAAAGAAAGTCGACTCCTCCTTTTTTATTTTTTTCATGGAAAGGAGAAAAATCACGAGCACACGCGCCATTTTAAGACCAAAATCTCAATAATTCAAATGCGTTGCCAATCTTTAGGACTAAGATGGAATTCTACCGGTTAAATTACTAGCATAGAGATGCTAGTAATTCAATTATCCTCACACCGGTACCCTTACCATGAGTTGTCATTACCTTACTCGCTAGCGAGACGGAACACAACAATGCGAATGCTGCTCGGTGGTAGGTTAAAAAAATATATATCAGGGGACCATCTCACACAAATTGACCTAGTCCCAAACTAAGCTCTAGGCTTGTACTATGGGTACTAGACAACGATAAACATACTTAAATAGTGGAATACATATTTAAATATATAGAAAACATCCAAGACTCAGGAACAAATATTCGCGCTCATCACACAAATATCTGCCCTTGCCGGGATTTGAAGTTGAACCCAGAACCGCTGGCTTCGGCGGCCAGGGTCACTCCCCACTAGGCCAACGTGTAATGGTAGATACCGCATGGACCCAGCACACTAGTTAGAGAGATGTTATACAATACACAGGGTGTGAGAAGAACGAGGGTCAAGCAGAAGTCCATGGGTACAGCATCTCAACCATTAAAGTCGCAAAATTATAAATGACTGAAATCCTGTCTTGTTTGATTTTGCATGTTTGCAAAATTTTATTTAACCTGACTTGTCTCCTGAAACCCGGTCAAGTGCGAGTTGGACTCGCGCACCGAGGGTTCCGTACAAACATATGTTTTCGGTTGAAAAACTGTTGTCTCCATACATCGACATAGGTAGCGATTAGTTTACCAACTGCAAATAGGTTTTAAATCACAATAAAAAAAAATGTGATGAAGTAATTAACGATTTTTGGATGTTTTCCTTTACTTATGCTTTAAGACTACTTCTTGCCAAATTTCAGGATTCTAGGTCTATGGGAATTACCTTATAAATTTCGATTCCCTTGAGTGTGTCGAAATATACGTTTTTTGCGGCATTTAATATGTATGTAATACGGCCGTATCTTTTTATTAAGTTAACTAATTAGTTTGTTTTTTCCACACCTTAAAGGGACTTGTAACTACAACTCGATTCCTCTACGAGTTGCCGAGGTTAAGGGACCAACTACGGACGGACAGCAAAGTGATCCTATATGGGTTCCGTTTTTTCTTTTTAAGGTTCAGAACCCTTAAGTTAGACCTGGCTTTTGTCCTTTTCAACACCTAGCGTAAAATACAGATGCGTCACTCACACGCCAAAAATGTATTAAAAATTATGCAAAATTTAACTTAACCCATACGTAATAACGTCTTTTAAACTGTACCTGTGGCAACTATAAGTGTCGATGGCGTTATCGGCATGACAGCTCATGACCACTTTAGGCGTCGTTGGCGTTCAAAAGGTTAAAATTAACACCTGTGGGCAACTCACCATTTCTATTTGCATCATGTATTAACCGGATAAAAGTGAGGGTATCGGTTTTATTGCAATCCTTTGTAATTATGAAGCACATTTGTACTGTCAGGTTTGAACCATCCATCTCGTTTGTTAAGCGGAGTTCTGACTCATTTAATTGTTTTTCAGATGAACCTAATAACAAAATAATGAGTTGTACTGTATTGACTAGGGAATGCAAATAACCGGTTAAAACCGGTTATCAACCGTCTTTTGCATACTAAATTCGGTTATTAACCGGTTATTTGCATTATCTAGTATTGACATACCAAAAATATTGAAAGTTTAAAAAAATTAACAACGGTAACGTTACGTCACGAAAATTAACTATTACTGCTTTAAGAGAAATAGTGGCATCTCAGAGACAACTCCTGCAGCAAGTTCGACCATATTACTAACAGGTGAGGCTTGAATCTGCTATGCTTATTTAATTTGAAATACCGCTTGTTGGCTTATGAGGGCAGTATATAAATATATGACTAATTTTCGTGACGGCATTGAAAAATTACCGTTGTTCATTTTTGACCCGTGTGGTTGCCGGGTTAGAAAATCCTAAGAACTCAAAATGCGTTGCCAACCCTGAGGACTAATATAGAATGCCTCTACGCTAGTAATTTCACTGGTTGTCTTATCCCCACACCGGAACACAACAATGCGAATACTGTTGCTGACCCTGCACAGGGTCCTACCACCACTAAATTATCATCGAGGATACGTGGGTATACCTCAGCTCCATCGGTCTGAGGGAAATGGATTAAATCTTCCTTGCAAGATTCCACCCGGACAAACATATGAGTACATTGCAAGTTAATATAAACCTTGTAAGAATAGGCTTCCCAACCCGTTCCAGGGCGTTTTCCAAAAAAAAAAACCTATAGTTAAGAACAAAAATGACATACAACAACATACAAAACATCACGCCTTCACTCCCAGAGTGGGCTAGGCAGAGCTACAGAAATATATACCAACAACTCTAAAAAGAGTTGGTGACAATTCTGTAACCACATTTTGCACAAGTAGGCGAAGATGTTTAACAGTGTATTAGTGACAGGTTGCAAGCCCAAACCTTTAATCCCTTAGTCGCCTCTTACGACATCCACGGGAAGACATGGAGTGGCACTATTCTAACCCGGCAACCACACGGGGTAGTAATTAAAAAAATTTAAACCATAGGATCAAGGTAATCGACAGTACTTACCAGTTTTAAGGTAAACATTGTCATGAACTGAGTTATGCTCTGGTAGATTCTTAAACTTCAAATTGAACTCCAAAACGTCTCCACCTTTAAAGTGAACGAGTCGTGGTGTCGACTGCATTTCAAAAGCAGTGAAAATCTCTGAAATTTAAAAAACTTCAGAAAAACAAACATAGTTATTGTCGTATTGCATAACACGATGTGCATAAATTCGAATTGCATAATAATAGAAAAATAATAAAAACCGGGCCGAAAGGTACTACAAATATCCCCCGAAGCCGTTAAGTACTACAAACATAAAAATCAACAAGTAATAACTAATTTTCTGTCTGCCATCTTAGATGAATTTAGTAGGTATAAACAATTTAATCGCCTATATCTCAAGAACCAATGATGTCTACTTACCCTGGGTTCCTATAATCAAAACTTCTCGTTAAAATGTCGGCTCGTTAAAATTTGAGGCATTTTGTATGTAGCAAATGTCATATTTTAACGAGGCGTTTTGAATATAGGAACCCAGGGTTAGTGGGGATAGTTTTCCCTTTAAATTCGTTATATTATGCGCTTTCATTTAAGTTTTTCATTTGATGTTTAGTGTTTGTAGTTTTGGCTGTATGAAAGAGGGGGAAGGGGGACACTTATTTCACTGTAAGAAAAATACAGCTTTTTTTTTTCAAGATTTAATTTTACCACTTTATTGGCGTGACTAATATGTACATTCATGCCAAATTACAGCTTTCTAGTACTAAGGGTCTCTGAGCTAGGCTGCGGACGAATGGACAGACGGACATGGCGAAACTATAAGGGTTCCTAGTTTGCCAACGGAACCCTAAAAATTAAATGAATATTTATTCAATCGTTATTGCAAAAAAGTACAAAAGGTGAACAAGACTTGACGCACCCCCAACTTAAATAAGCTAACTGCGTTGTCAAACTGGTATAAAAGACAAAGATATATAAGATAAAACGTTTATTCAGTAAGTAGGCTGCACGGGCACTTTTAAACATCAATTCTACCAGCGCTTCCCAAGGAGACCAGCACCCTTATCATAGTTATCTCTAGGCTCCTAAGGCCCAAGGTCCTACCCATAGTACTTACTAACTTTGTCATTCAGACCCAGCTCCTTCGACAGCTGTGTAGTCATAGCGTGACACGGTCCTACCAGTAGGACTTACTAGAAATGCTGGACCGATGTTCGTATTCGACCGAATAGTTCAGTTACGTTGCCGGATATTTAACGAATAAACAAAGTCAATAACGAATAATTATAAAAAAAGCGTAGATTGTTTCGTAATTCGTCGGATTGACATCCTATTTCAGCATTCGAAGCAACTACCGAAAAGACATTTAGGTATAAACATGCGTCAAAGTATAAATACAATTATTTTAAGAAAAACCTGAGTTGTCTTCATTAATCTTTGTAAACTGAAAACCATAACTTTAACCCGTTAACGCATAGCATATCGAAAGTGAAACGCGGCCTTTAATGTACATTTCCAAATTCGAATTTTGACTAAGCTACGAATCTTACTGCATACATTATAAGTTTGAAATTTACTTAAACTGTTTGTTTGAATATGCACTTTAAAGACATTGCATCGGTTTTCTTATTTTTTTGATTAATTTTAGTTCAAATCATCAAAACGACCCATTTAAAAATATAATACATGCATGAAGCCATATATAGCTTCGTATGCGGAAAGGGGTAAGCCATCTATGTTTTCTCTATGTAAGTAAAATGTATCTATATTTACATACACAACATCGCCCTCATTCCCAGAGCGGGGTAGGCAGAGCTAAAGAAAAACCAACAACTCTAAAAAACTTGTTGATGATTCTGTAACCTCATTTTGCACAAACAGGCTAAGATTTTTCCCAGTGTATTAGTGACAGGTTGCAAGCCCATCGCCTAACAGTACTACAAGCCCTTATCCCCTTAGTCGCCTCTTACGACATCCACGGGAAGACATGGAGTGGCACTATTCTAACCCGGTAACCACACGGAACAAATCTATATTTCTCTAGAGAAAATAAAGTTCTTTAAACACAAGTATGTTTCATTAAGGTGGACCTGTCAAAGCCCGTTTCTAGCTATTCGGCGCAACCGAATATTCGGTTCGGTAAACGCTAAACCTAATGTTCTGCCGAATACTCGTATTCGGCAAAGTCCGTATTCGGCCCATCTCTAGTTATCTCTAAGAAAGCCTTATCTATCATCTCTAAACACTCGTCATTTAGAAATATGCTTGATGATCGTCACTCACCGACACCGGTGCGGGCTGTGGCAGCTCGCCAGTCGACCGTTATGCTACGAGATATCGTCATACAAGGACCTGGAATATAAGATTGCTTACACGATTCTGTAACGCAAATAACGTAATAGCAACTATTTTCAATTGTATAAACAAACAAAAAAAATGAAACAATGGAAATATGCCATAAATTAGTATAAAAATCATAACTAATCAATTCGACATACATACATACATAACGTCACGCCTTCATTCCCAGAGTGGGGTAGGCAGAGCTACAGAAATACCAACAACTCTAAAAAGACTTGTTGATAATTCTGTAACTACATTTTGCACAACCAGGCCAAGAAGTTTACTAGTGTATTAGTGACAGGTTGCAAGCCCATCGCCTAACAGTACTACAAGCCCTTATTCCCTGAGTCGCCTCTTACGACATCCACGGGAAGACATGGAGTGGCACTATTCTAACCCGGCAACCACACGGGTAATCAATTCGATTAATTGACAAATTTAAGTTTAGTTTAGTTTATTTATTCATTAATGTAATATTACGATACTAGTTGCATTACATATCAAAAAATATGAAATTACATTGGGACCTCAACATAAATACTAATAGCTAAAGGATAAAAAATATATTCAAATAATTAAATCTACACTACACATACATAACATCACGCCTTCATTCCCAGTGGGGTAGGCAGAGCTATAGAATTGCCTTAAAAAACCTGTTGATAATACTGCTCTTCTCTCCTCTCTGAACAAGGGTACCTCGAAAGGGTTGGTCATTTTTTTTTGATTGCGCCCCCTTTTAGGAGCCCCATTTAAAAATATTTAAAATCATTTTTTGGTTTTGGGTCAACGAGATGCTTTTACTGTGAAAATTTGAAGACTGTAGCTTCAACCGTAAAACCTGTGTGATAGACGACGGACACGTGAGAGCATAGGGTTCCGTTTGGACCCTTTGGGTACGGAACGCTAAAAATCGACGAAGACGAGCATATCTCTGAAAATGTCTTTTTCCACTTAACACTTGAGTTATTTAAAAAAAGTACCTATCTCGGTATGACTTCCGTACACAATACACAATAGGTAGGTAAACACTTAAAAGTAAAAATTACAATGAATTTATATAATATGATTTTATTAGATATTTAATTTTTGTGTTTTGTTTTAATTTTTCCGTGTGGTTGCCGGGTTAGAATAGTGCCACTCCATGTTTTCCCGTGGATGTCGTAAGAGGCGACGGAACAAAGGCTTGTAGTGCTGTTAGGCGATGGGCTTGCAACCTGTCACTAATACACTGGTAAACATCTTAGCCTGATTGTGCAAAAAGTGGTTACAGAATTATCAACAAGTTTTTTAGAGTTGGGTACTCTGGGAATGAACTCGTGACTTTATGTATACACCGTGTTTTTTTTGATTTACGATAACTTTAAGGGCACGTTCTTCAAGTCAAATTAAGCTAATTTCCCGAAGACAGACATATGATAACTCGTACGGTTATAAAGATATTCAATTAGTAAAATTAATCAGTTAATCACGTTAAACTAATGTAAAAGGCTCTTAATTGATACCTAACAATTTTCTTTTAACTACCTATTATGAGTAAAGAGTTTTCAATTGTTAGGTCGTGCACCTGTCAAGTGTTATCTTTACTTGTGTGTGTGTATGTCACGCTGACTTAACGTATTTGACACTAACTATGAGTTAACTCTAAAGACCCTTTTAGAATGATTGAAGACACAACATTTAATTACTTTGTTCTAAACATTTTTTTTTTTTTTTTTTGCAATATTTTAAAATCTAATGTACCACGTAGTTTCTATACGTGTACCTAACAATATGCCGAAGTTATCGTAAATCAAAAAAAACACGGTGTATATGTAATTTATCCAATTTAAAATGGATACTTACAATATTTTGTTCTTAATAACATAATGTGATTGAATAAAACTTACGTTGTCGAGAAATGAAGGTATTTGACACTGTTAACTTAACTATCCTCTGGTGCAATCTTCTTCTATCACCAGGGCGTGCCAAAAAAGTTTCCAAAACGGTGTGATCATCAGAGTCTATTAAGTCCAGTTTAAACTCTTTGACGGTACCGTCCAAAAACCCACTTATAACTGTTGGTTCTGAATCTGCACAAAAAACAACGTGTACGAACAGATTACATCTCTCCGAACGAGGATACAAGAAAATAAAATTTGTGCAACAAGAGAACAAAGTTGGTTTTTGCTGCGAGTGTTGATGTCATCACGAGCAAGCGAAGGATTTTAGGTTAGAATCCTGAGTGCAGCGAGGGATTCAAAGACACGAGATGCAAATAACTTTACCATTTTAAACCTCAGCAGCGAGAAAATATAATCTTAAACTAAAAAACAACACGGTATTAATAAAACGACATCTCCCAGCCGGGCGCCTGTCGTATTGCATAACGTTTTTTGTCCTAAAAATGTTTGGCCGAGAATGTTTGGCATACTGTTGAATGGCATACTACTCGTTTGTCCTAATAATTTTTGCGCATACTCATTTAACGTCCTAAAGCAAGTTTATCCTAATATTGATAACTCTAAAGCATAATATTCCTAACATGAATTGTCCTAATAATTATTTTGCCTATTATTAAACTGGCTACAATTACAGCACCTAAACTAAACTTTGGTAGGCGTGAAGTCAGAATCGTTACGTATTCTACCTTCAGGCAGGTCAGATTTCGGTTAGGTTAGGTACGACGGCGAGCGAAGCGAGGAGGAGTGTTAGGTAGAACTTTAATGTGACCCTAACGAGCGAGCGAAACGCCAGAACCAACAAGTTAGGCGTTAACTTTTAACTCTGCTTGCTAAAAAGATTTATGCTTAATGACATGTAGTCAAAACAATTTCAGCACATTAAATATTAGGAATATTACAATTATGCACATCAATCATTTGACAGT
Source organism: Acleris holmiana (assembly GCA_949316455.1). NCBI lineage: Eukaryota > Metazoa > Arthropoda > Insecta > Lepidoptera > Tortricidae > Acleris > Acleris holmiana. The sequence goes on along the minus strand of OX438791.1, from coordinate 6,187,965 downwards.
TGAATCTTAGCCACATCAAACGATAGGACAAATAATATTTAGGACAAACTATAATAGGAGCAACAATTTTGGACAATCAAAAATATGCGGAACAAAGTGTATGCCATACGTTATTTAGGACAAAAGACGTTATGCGACACAACGATAGGACTAATAATTGCATGCTATTTTTATGTAGACCCCTCCCAGCCTCCCGCGCGCCGCACCACGACCTTTGTATTGTGATTTGTGAACAATAATTAAAAAGTTACTTTGTCTCACGCTCTGTCTTTAACCAGCAAAACCACCATTTTTGAGGTGCTGAGGTGAAAAAGTTATTTGCTCATTCTAGAATCCTTCGCTTGCTCGGGATTCAAAATCAACACTCGCGGCAAAACCAATCTTTGCTCCCTTGATGCACAAATAACGATCAGCAAATACTTTGTCCACTGAGATGTAATATTAAAATTTGATAATAAAATCCTTACTTTGCTTTTTTATATCGTAGTAATTGTATCCATACGGAATATTAACAAAAGCAAGTTTCACTGTTAGATTGTCGCAGGGTCCGTAAACCACTTCCAGAGGATCGTCTCCGGCGTTCAGAACTGCGGAGCCTAAAATATACACAAAAAAATAAGAGTAGGGCTTATTCCTCCTAATTTGCATAATGCCTAATTTACCAATACTCCTAGATCTCAATAGGATTTAGTGTCAAAATACCTAAATCCTAGAATGCCAAACTTTCTGTCTAAATGTCTTATTCTCATAATTCATAATGGACAAACTTCACAACAGCTTTATCGCAGGGTACCGTAAGTTCAAAACAACCAGGTACCAAAATACCTAAATTTTAAATAGGCTAGTTAACCTTCACGTATAATTTGATTTACTATCTCCTTTAGTGCTGAGCACTCAAATTGAACTACCAATGTTATAAAGATAATGCAAACTATTTAGGCATTTTGAAACTGTGTCATTTTGGCATTCTGGAGTATTCAGTTTAAGCTGTTTTGAAATTTTGTATCTGTGATTCGGCATTTTAATATTTAGACAAGACAAGACAAGTATTTAGGCATTTCGGACATGAGACGTTTTAGGTCAAACTCATTATGACCTTTGTTCATTTTAGGAATGAGGCAAATTGATATTCGGCTATTATGAGCCCATGGCAATTTGAAATTTAGTTAAATTAGTAAATTAGGTATTGTAAAAATTAGATGGAATAAGCCCTACTCAAAAATAATTACGCAGGGTTTCATAGTACCTATAACAAAACAAATAACTAAACAAGGAAAATACCAGATATTCTAGTTCGTCCTCAGTGTCACTATCTTGTAGGTTGTAATCAATGGTCTACATTGAAAGGGTTAATTTCTTGGCATTGTTGCAAGGTTTAAAAAAATAATTCTACTTAGGACTCAATTATAATTATATCGTTTTATTTTCGTAGTTATTTTGTACCTAACCCTTTCCCCGCCAACGACGCACATTATAAAAATTTCGCTTTAAAATAATAAATATATTTTAGGCAAATGTGGCGTTCATGATTGCAAACATTTTGGGAATAAGACTTGTAATGCAAAAATTGTAAGAAGGCAGATATTTTGAGAATGCAGATATTTTGAGAATAAACATTTTCTGAGAAGCGAATATTTACAGAAATTATAAGAAGCTGACATTTTGAAAAGCTGACATTATGTAAAAGACGTGCTGACATTATGGAAAACAGTAATTTTGGGAAAAATATTTTTTCAGGCCAGAGCCGATTTTTTACATTACATGATAGATGGCATGCAATTTTCTAATTACAATATCTCCTACGGCATAGTATACATACTCGTAGAAGTCGTAGATATCAGCCTCTATTTCACCATCTTGACAATGACACGTGACAAGTGACAATTCGATATACATTACAAAGTTAACTCGCTGATACATATATGCTGCGCCATGTACACAGAAATGTCACCTGTCACATGTCATTTTCGGTATGGTGAATTAGGGAGCAGGAACTCTAGAAACGGTTTCGCGTTTACTTGTTTTGCTTAAAAACAAAATAATTGCCACTTTCAAACAGTAGAAACAGAGGGCGCCAGTAACAAAAATAAATAGAAAAAGTACTCACAGGAGAAACCCAGAGATAGAATACATAAAAACCCCATTCCTGACTCTCACAGTGTCCTGTCAACTGACGAGATTCCGACCGCGCGGGCGGCCGCCAACAAAACCTAGTTTAGAGCGCTTTAGAGATCCGCATAACTAGTTATTAGTTAATTAGCTAGGTAGGTACATACTTAGGTTCGGATGCGAACAATTATAGATAGTCAAGAAACAAAGACAATTGTTATTTTGGTAGTATAGTGTACGTAAGTAAGTAGAATTAGAAACACCTAGTTAGAAGAAGTGTTCAATATTTATATTTATTTAGTTCCTTTGTGTAGCGCTCCGAGGTTCTCTATTGGATGGCATAAAAATATTTGTAATAATAGTGTCACGCATAATTGCTTTTAGCCGAAATAATGATGTGCATAATCATCTTTACGCATATATTATTACGCATAACATTAAAAAGCATAGATACTGTAAGCATAATTGTCATCAAGACTAACGTCAAATAGCATAATTGCAAAAAGTCATAATAATTAATTGGCATCATTAAAAATGGATATCATACTAACCTAACCTAACCTAATGTATCTAACGTGACCTAATTTAACCTTAAGTATCTAATAATTATTAGCCCAAACAATAATATGTATAATGTGTATTAGTCAAATACAAATTAGTCCAACTAAAATTATTCTAATAGCCGAATATGCTAAAAAAGGAGTATGCTAAAGTATTATTATGCCAATACAAATTATACGAAAACAATTATGCGAAAAAATATTAGTCTAAAACACATTATGCGATCCAAGGGGATCCCGCGGTCCGAATAGGTGTGTTATTTCTGTTATTTCTTTTTTGTGTTGAAAAAGTTGCGGATTACGGGTACTTTAATTAGATGTTTACTAGGTGAAAATCAACGCAGTCCAGATGCGGCCTGTCGCACGCGCAGCAAATGCTGAGTTCGCTCCTTTTACCGCAATATCTGATTGTTTTTCTTTAACTTTCGTTATTGTACTTTATTTTTTCTTACCTTTGTAATAATTTGTAACAAAAGTTTGTGGCAATAAATTCCATTCTATTCTATTCTATTCTAAGTATCCCCGCCTGTCACGCGGGAGACCGGGGTTCGATTCCCCGCCGGAGAGCCATTTCTGACGGTATAATGGTTTAAGTATCTCGGAGACTCATGCTATTACTCAGGATATTGTAGTTGTTATTAAATAAATCGCTTTCTTTAAATAGTATGTGCATAAAAAACGATAACTAAATAAAAAAAAAAAAATGAGTCATCAAGACACGGGAACCGTATTTGATGCTTATTGAAATTTTCTAAAGAATGAATTTATCGATCGCATCAAATAAATCATGAACCATTTTGAATTTGGATAGAATTTAAACGAGATGTACAAGGAACGCAAAAAGGAGGTTGTAACAACCTCGTTACATTATTCTATTATTACTAGCATAGAGGCATTCCATCTTAATCCTCAGGGTTGGCAACGCATTTGAGGTGTTAGGATTGTAGTCTTGAGAATTCAAATGTCTATGGGTCTCAGATTCCACTTACCATCAGGTGGCCTGAGTGCTCGTGTGCCTTCTCCGAAGCATAAAAAAAATATGAAGAAAATGATGGCATGATAAATGTCCACTTGCAGAAACATTTCTTAAATGTAATGTCACCGTCGCGAGCTGTGTACTTCTACCTTGTTGAAGTAAAAAGTTATACTAGAGGCCCGTTTCATTAAGCTACAAGTTAAAAATTACAAGCGGAAGTCTCTTTCTAACTCCTTTTGCTAGAAAGAGAGTTCCGCTTGTAATTTGTAACTTGTAGCTTCGTGTAACGGGCCACAGATGGGATTGGGACATGCAAAATGACGAGCTCATCGAAAAAAATAAGAGAAAAAACTTTACGAGTATATTCGTATAATGGGTGACTCAGGAACAAATACTACACTACTAATAGAGTTCGTAGGTAGGGTCAGTATAGTGAATTTAAGATAAGAAGTAAATTCTGACACTTGTCATTGCAGTAGTCTATAAATTTTACCGTTTAGAGGTTATATTTTTCTTCAATAACATCACACGACGACACGCTAGCCTAGTTGGTAGTGACCCTGCCTTCGAAGCTAGGGATCCTGGGTTCAAATCCCGGTAAGGGCAGGTATTTGTGTGATGACCACGAGTATTTTTCCTGAGTCTTGGATGTTTTCTATGTATTTAAGTATATATTTCTCTATTTAAGTATGTTTATCGTTGTCTAGTACCCATAGTACAAGCCTAGAGCTTAGTTCGGGACTAGGTCTATTTGTGTGAGATTGTCCTGTGATGTACAGTCACGAACCGGGATCGTTGAGCCACTTGCCATTGTTCGTAATTTAGCCGTGTATTCAATAACCGATGTCACCGTCTGGCTGACAGCTATTCGATTTGCATTACACGGCCAAATTAGAAACATGGGTAAGTGGCTCAACAATCCCGGTTCGCGACTGTATGTATGTATGTGTCAGAATTCGCTTCTTATCTTTCTTTTACTATTCTATACTAAATACAATTACCATGTCGGCTTGGATGCACATTGATTAATAAATAAATGCTACGGAACCCACCAACAACAACGCTGTCGATTCACCTTATTGAGTCATGCTTTATATACGTATTTACTTGGATAATTGCTTTTCCTTCCTCAATATCTAGCTGTCATTTGTTAGTTAATATTTGAATGCCTTGAACGGTTCAGGGCCTCTATTCAGGTGCGTTAAAACGATATCGTGTTTGACACGTTTAAGAATCGTTTATGTCACAGTCGCCATTATTGTAAATGACATAAGAGTTATCAAAACGTTGACAATACGGAAACAGGTCAAAACGATATCGTTATTACCTTATAGAATTCCAGCCCTGGATGTCTGCGCAGAGCTTATTTATCGCTATTTCTTAAGGTTAATAATAATGATAATTCAACACATACATAACATAACGTCACGCCTTCATTCCCAGAGAGGGGTAGGCAGGCAGAGCTACAGAAATACCAACAACTTTAAACTTGTTGATAGTTCTGTAACCACATTTTGCACAATCAGGCTAAGATGTTTACCAGTGTATTAGTGACAGGTTGCAAGCCCATCGCCTAACAGTACTACAAGCCCTTATTCCCTTAGTCGCCTCTTACTTTTTTTTTTCAGATTAGGTTTTTTACAATAAATATTCAAATGTAAAAGTAAAATAATTATACTGATATATTTTTTATTATAAAACATCTAACTTACGGGTGCCGCCGGCAGCGGGGCAGGGCTCAAGCTACCGGTGGTTAGGGCTGCAGAGAGAGGAACCTCCTCACAATATGTGGCGTGTCGAGGAGAACTGCTTTCTATATCTGGCCCTTGATCCAGCCACCTAGCGAGAGTCTCTTAAGGTGTAAGAGTCACCTCGTGGCCAGGATCATCCATCAGCAACTTGCTCTTCAATATGGTCTTATTGAGTCCGAAGTGCCGTACCTACTATAAGTAAACACAGGCACCAGTTCTTGAAAATGGTCGTGCTAAGATCTATTGGGATCGATCTGTCATCACGGACAGGACTATTGTTGCCAATAAGCCTGATATCGTGTTAACAGATCGATCTCAACGCCGGGCAGTGCTCGTTGACGTCACCATCCCGCATGACGAGAACCTCGTGAAGGCTGAGAAGGACAAGCTCAGCAAGTACCTTGACTTGGCTCACGAGGTGACCGCTATGTGGGATGTTGACTCGATGATCATCGTCTCGATAGTTGTTTCGGCGAACGGTCTTATAGCGAAGAGTCTCGACCAACACCTTAAGAGACTCTCGCTAGGTGGCTGGATCAAGGGCCAGATATAGAAAGCCAGTACTCCTCGACACGGCACGTATTGTGAGCAGGTTCCTCTCTCTGCAGCCCTAACCACCGGTAGCTTGAGCCCTGCCCCGCTGCCGGCGGCACCCGTAGGTTATAATAATATAATACTTTTATATCTTAACATTTATTGTAAAATACTTAACTTACTAAGTACTGTTAGGCGATGGGCTTGCAACCTGTCACTAATACACTGGTAAACTTCTTAGCCTGCTTGTGCAAAATGTGGTTACAGAATTAACAACAAGTTTATAGGGTTGTTGGTAATTCTGTAACTCTGCCTACCCCACTCTGGGAATAAAGGCGTGACTTTATGTATGTATGTATGTAATTAACTTACAAAATTTTAAATAAATATCCACAATAATAATAATAACAGGACTATTGTTGCCAATAAGCCTGATATCGTGAACAGATCGATCACAACGCCGGGCAGTGCTCGTTGACGTCACCATCCCACATGACGAGAACCTCGTGAAGGCTGAGAAGGACAAGCTCAGCAAGTACCTTGACTTGGCTCACGAGGTGACCGCTATGTGGGATGTTGACTCGACGATCATTGTCCCGCCCGATAGTTGTTCCGGCGAACGGCGTGCGTTTTCCTCCGATATTTTTTAATCTAACGTATACGTCACTAAAGGAGATAAGTATTAAAAAAACCGGGCAATAGCATCTACCAACATAATAATCAACAAGTAATAACTAACTTTCCATTTAATGTCAATTGGTGCCGTCTTAGATGAATTAAGTCGGTATAAACGCTTTAATCGCCTGTATCTCAAGAACCAATGATGTCTACTTAGTCGTGATAGTTCTCCTTTTAAATAGGTTATATGCGCTTTCATTTAAGTTTTTTTTTCAGATTTTTTGTATTTGTACTTTTGACTGTAGGAGGGGGGGGGGGTCTAAAAAACTACTTTGCTCTCTTGTTGCACAAATTAATAACTCTATTCTGCAACAAGAGAGCAAAGTTGTTTCTTGCTGCGAGTGTTGATTTTGAATCCCAAGCAAGGGAAGGATTCTACATGAATCACGAGTGCGAGGGATTCAAAGCCACGAGACGCAAATAACTTTGGTCTTGTGTTTCACGTACAATTTTTCACGTTAGCAGCGAGAAAATATAACCTTTATCTACACACATTATGATGTCAACCCTCTATGATGCGTTCAAAAACCGCAAATTACGACCAGCATAAAGATAAACTGTTTTGTTAGAACACATTTCTTATTTGTGAAAATGTTATTATTGCTTCTAATTCGATTTCAATATTACATTCAAATTTCGAGCATCTTTGAAAAACAAAGCAATTTTATTTGACCTCGATTCTAATATCACTCGAGATGACATTTTATTCCTAATGAAATGTCAATTGCATACAATTTCCACAAATCTCGCTTGTTACGTGATATCGAACGATATGATAGAGGCTGACTCTAGTTTGTCTCTGAATTAAAATAAACTACGGATGCCGCCATTTTTTACGTTCTATTAGTCTTGTCGCAAAAAGTAGTTTAGTTTGTTTTGTATTTTATAATAATATATGTATGTAGAATGTAACTTTACATAATTAGGCATTAAAACACTCATGTGATGTTATTATGTAACAGTCATATGAAATACTATACGGTAAAAAAAAACGACATGGTAAAAATAAAACGACATCCCCCAGCCGCCTGTGCGCCGCACCACGGCCACGGAAAAAAAAAAGTTACTTTGTCTCACGCTCGCAGCAAAATCGAATTATGCTCACTGTCTTTAAACAGCAATACCACCCTTTTTGAGGTGCTAAGGTGAAAATAACTATTGTCTGTCCAAACCAATCGTACAGACACGTCCGTCTACACTATAATGTTGGAAAAGAAGGCTGTCTAAGGGTCTCCCCAAACCTACCGACGTGGAATCGGCGTTAGCTGACCAAAAACCTCTTTATGTCTACGCAATAAGAGCGAAAAGACGTCGAATCGGCTCGGCTGACGTCGGCCGGCGACGGCGGAGCCGAACCACGTCTTTTCGCTCTTGTTGCGTAGACATAAAGAGTTTTTTGATCAGCTAACGCCGATTCCGCGTCGATAGGTTTGGAGAGACCCTAAAAGGCAACGATTCTCGTAAATAAAAAAGACATCAACTGTAGAAAGACGGACAGACATTGAGTAAACTTATAAGAGTTCCGTTCTTCCTCTATAACCATAAAATTAACAGCACGTTCCTACTCCACTGCTCTTGTTCTAGGTCAGCTTCTAAAATCAGTATACGTATCTTCGATCACTTTTCTTATTAACGACAGACAAAAATTTCAAAGGACTAGTGTTTTAACGGCAATGTGTTGATAACGCAAGTCGAAGCTTCATACAGGGTATTTTTTTTATCAGTGCACAAATTTTAACATATGATTTTGTATCGTTAATATAATATAATACGACAATAAAACGAGTTCAAAAAATATTTTCTTTTGTTGCAAATTATCTCTCTTTTACCTTCTCGTGTGGACACTAGAAATGATGACATGGGTTTGTCAAGCTGTAGGTATGCGATACACTGTATTGATATTCGAAATTTGAAATTTCATGTACAGCTTATCAGACAACAAGCCCCTCTCCTACTGATATTCTGAATTTGAAATTTCATTTATTAACTTACTTAACAACACTCCCCTCTCCTCGCACCCCTGCTAGAGGTTAGAGGGTCCATGAATATCGTTAAGTTACTGGAATCATTGAATCGGCAATATCTCTTTTATTTTTTAAGCTAGAGTAAAAATAACACAACATGTGTTATTGATTAACAATAGCAAAGCAAATATTAAAAAATTACCCTGTATGTTGAAATAAAATGCAGTGCCATGTTGGGGCTATTTTTTTGTACCTATGTCGTGATTTGTCCATGTGTATAGAATGTCATTGGTTTCTCGTGAATGTCTGAGTTTCTCTGAAGTGGCCCTCTATTCTACTGCGTTATAACGATACCGCGTTTGACGTGTTTTACAATCGTTTATGACTCGACCGCCATTATTGTAAATGACATAAGAGTTATCAAAACGTTGACAATACGGAAATACGTCAAAGACGATGTCGTTATTACATGTAGAATCCCAGCCCTGCTCTGTAGTTTGGCACGATTATAAAATAAGAAACCATGTAATGCTTAAAATAAATAAATATATTTCAATTTCAATTTCAATATGTATGTATGTATGTATGTATGTATGTAAACTCTTTATTGCACAAAAATATAAATATTACAATTATAATACAAAATTAATGAGGAAATAGATTAATGATCAAAGGGATTCCTTTTATGTGAATTGTGTGCAATTAGTTTCCTGTTGTATTATGTGTGATAGAATCTCTCAGTACATTAATGTAAACTGTAACGCTGTGTAGATTATAACTGATTTATAAATAAATAAATTCATAAATGCCCGTGTGGTTGCCGGGTTAGAATAGTGCCACTCCATGTCTTCCCGTGGATGTCGTAAGAGGCGACTAAGGGAATAAGGGCTTGTAGTACTGTTAGGCGATGGGCTTGTAACCTGTCACTAATACACTAGTAAATGTCTTAACCTACTTGTGCAAAATGTGGTTACAGAATTATCAAAAAATCTCTCGAGTTGTTGGTTTTTCTGTAGCTCTGCCTACCCCACTCTGGGAATGAAGGCGTGATGTTATGTATGTATGTAAATTAATAAATCAATATGACGTAATTGCCGAAATGACAATTTAACCCAAACTTGGTAATTATTGTTCAGAATGGTGGTGCACGGAATAAACAATGACGTTACATCATACTTGCGGTTAAAAGTAATGATTACTCACTGAGCCATTATTATAAAATAATCGCTATTAAAATATAACTAAACTTAAATGAGTAATGACTTGGTTTATTATTTATCGCATATTTTTAGCAGCGTCCTTCCGTACAAAAACCCGGGAAATGTTCAAATTGGTCGTGATGGTTTCGTAGTTGAATTTACATACACCTTATAGGTGAAAAACTTAAGTAATGGGCCTGTTGTATGTAGTTGTAACACATATGTATAGACCGTCTGACGTTCTATATTTTGAAATTTTACGTAAGCTCCATATTAATTTTATACACAACTACATACAACGGGTCCTTTAGGTACTTAAGTTTTTCACCTATACATATCTTAACGCCTGTCTCCTAATGTGGTAGGCAGAGACTATATAGATTGCCAGTGGGCCGAGCACGCTGCCACAGGACTTAGTGTCAAATATTATTATGAAATTTATAAAATGACATCCACCCGGAGATAAAGTTGCATAGTATTAAATGGACTCAAATCACACTAAACACACTTTAATTATTATTTTTTTAGGGAGAAGGCACACGAGCACTCAGGCCACCTGATGGTAAGTGGAATCTGAGACCCATAGACATTTGAATTCTCAATACTATAATCCTTACACCTCAAATGCGTTGCCAACCCTGAGGACTAAGATGGAATGCCTCAATGCTAGTAATTTCACCGGTTGTCTTATCCCCACACCGGAACACAACAATGCAAACTGTTGCTTGGCAGGTGGTTAATGGATAAGATGGTGGTAGCGACCCAGACGGACCCTGCACAGGGTCCTACCATCACCACTTTTATTTTAAACCTTGGTTCTTTATACTTACGTTGGAATATGGACTAGACGAATTAAAGTCCCAACCCTATGTCAAATATTGTCCCGTGGCAGCGTGCTCGGCCCACAGCTGCACCGGTCTAAACATACAATTTTCGCTTCCTCTACCTATATATTACGTGTAGAAACCCTACCCTACCCTATTTTTTTTTACATTTTATTGTACCACTTTGTTGGCGTGACTAATATGCTTATTCATGCCAAATTACAGGTTTCTAGTACTAAGAGTCTCTGCGCTAGGCTGCGGACGGACGGACGGACATGGCGAAACTATGAGAGTTCCTAGTGTGACTACTCAACCCTAAAAACCGGGCAAGAGCATGTCGGACCACGCTCAGTGTAGGGTTCCGAAGCCGTTAAGTACTACGAACATAAAAAAACAACAAGCTAACTAATTTTCTATTTAAAGTCGTTTGGTGCCGTCTCAGATGACGGTGTGGTGACGACACGGTGGCGAGTTGGGAGTGACCCTGCCTCCGAAGCCAGCGGTCCTGGGTTCAAATCCCGGTAAGGACAGATATTTGTGTGATGAGCAGAGAATATTTGTTCCTAAGTCTTGGATGTTTTCTATGTATTTAAGTATGTATTTCTCTATATGAATATGTTTATCGTTGTCTAGTACCCATATTACAAGCCTAGAGCTTAGTTTGGGACTAGGTCAATTTGTGTGAGATTTTTCCCGTTTTTTTTTAGATGATTTCAGTACGTATAAACTATAAACAAATTAAAATCCGTTGTGTATGTTTTAAGATCCAAGCATACATAGGGATTTTATTCTATGTAGCGATATTATAAATGTCAAAGTAACTCTGTCCGTCTGTCTGTCTGCCTGCCTGTTTGTAACGCTTTCACGGATAACCCGCTAAACCGATTAAATTTGGTATGGAGATAATTTGAGTCCCGGGGAAAGACATACTTTTTATGCCAAAAAATTCCGTTCCTGAGGGAATAGCGATAAACGACTCCTACGCGGACGGTCGTGGGAAACAGCTAGTTATATATAAAAACAAAATACATACGGATGGAAACATCGCGTACGCTGACGAAATGATTCAGTGGAGGAAAACAAATGCGTATCGAGAAGGTCAATGATGCGGGTCGCGTGCGACTGCAACTATTATAATTCATCGGTTCAAACGGTATACTTGTGCGCTGACATGGAACTTTGGTGTTTCCTTAGTTTAGGTTTCTACTGTAAGTATTTCTTCAGTTAAACATAGCAAGTAACAATACTTAGGAATAATTACATCGAACCAAATCACATGGTTGGATCTAGTGGATTCCGAAGGCTGAGCTTGTGTCTTGGGACCTTCAGTTTGTTGGCATAATATTAGAAAATCAAAACCGGGCAAGAGCATGTCGGACCATGCTCAGTGTAGGGTTCCGAAGCCGTTAAGTACTACAAACATAAAACCGGGCAAGAGCATGTCGGACCATGCTCAGTGTAGGGTTCCGAAGCCGTTAAGTACTACAAACATAAAACCGGGCAAGAGCATGTCGGACCATGCTCAGTGTAGGGTTCCGAAGCCGTTAAGTACTACAAACATAAAACCGGGCAAGAGCATGTCGGACCATGCTCAGTGTAGGGTTCCGAAGCCGTTAAGTACTACAAACATAAAACCGGGCAAGAGCATGTCGGACCATGCTCAGTGTAGGGTTCCGAAGCCGATAAGTACTACAAACATAAAACCGGGCAAGAGCACGTCGGACCATGCTCAGTGTAGGGTTCCGAAGCCGTAAAGTACTACAAACATAAAAATCAACAAGTGATAACAAATTTTCTGTTTAAAGTGATGATTTTAGTAAGAGGTATAAACACTCCAATCGCCTGTATCTCAAGAACCAATAAGGTCTACTTAGTCGTAATAGTTTTCCTTTTGAATTCGTTATACGCGCTTTCATTCAAGTTATTTTTTAGATTTTTAGTTTTTGTAGTTTTGGCTGTAGGGCGGGACACTTGACTCTAATCAACATTGGCGCTTTAAAGCTTAAAATAAATTGTGTTCACAACTCCGTAATATTTTTGAAAGACCTATCCAACGACACCCCGCACTATGGGGTAGACGAGAATTAAAATTCATCCCCAAGTTACGTGTAGGAGAGGTACACTAAAAAAATATTATTTAAAAAAAATATTCTACTCTTTTGTTGGCGTGACTATTTATGTACATTTATACCAAATTACAGCTTTCTAGTACTAAGAGTCTCTGAGCTAGGCTGCGGACGGACGGACGGACATGGCGAAACTTAAGTCTGATTACGGAACCCTAATAAATGACATTATGCTATTATGGTCAACTAGTAACTTAAACTATACAGGGTAATTTTTTTATCAGTGCACAAATTTTAATATATGATTTTGTATCGTTAATATAATATATTACAGCAGTAAAACGAGTTAAAAAAATAAATCTTTGGTTGCAAATTATCTCTCTTTTACTCATGTGGACACAAAGTCACACTAGAAATGATGACATGGGTTGTCAAGCTGTAGGTATGCGATAGGTACAATGTATTGATATTCGAAATTTGAAATTTCATGTACAGCTTATCAGACAACAAGCCCCTCTCCTACTGATATTCTAAATATGAAATAAATATTCTAAATTTGAAATTTCATTTATTAACTTACTTAATAACACTCCACTCTCATCGCACCCCTGCATGAGACGGTCCATGAATATCGTTAAGTTACTGGAATCATTGAATCGGCAATATCTCTAATATTTTTTAAGATAGAGTAAAAATAACACAACATGTGTAACGACGAGGAGATGTAACGGTGTGAATGTTTCCATCAAAGATGTGCGAGGCATCCTCGCACTGCTCAGCTACCTTGCACATCTTAGCCAGACACATTCCTCGCACACATCTTTACCTTCGTTTGTATGTACAAAAATCTCGCTCCTCTGAGCTGTTTCCACCAGAGCTAAGCTAAGCGAGGATAGGTAAATGAAGCGTTTCTATTGGTTAATGACAAACACATCCCTCGCAACGCATCCTCGCACATCTCTGGTGGAAACGCAGCCTTACCATAAGAGCTATAGTATGTAATGTTGATGACATGTCAAATGCAATATTTTTTTACGAGTACAAGAGAGTTGCAGCTCACGGGGTACCACGGTCACAAGGTGCTGAGGTGTTAGTTCTCTCAAAAATTGCTTCTTGTCGAACGGTTGATCAAGGGAGTTTAAAGCTACCTAATTGAAAATGCATGCCCTAAAGTGTTATTTGTACGTTCTGGCTGGTGCGTCAAACTGTAAAGGTTAAGAATTGAGAATTGCCTTCCAAACTCATCGAAGGACCTAAGAAACACAAATACATACATACAGGAACATAATGTTTCTTATTAAGCCTTCAGGTAAAAACAAAACCGGTTTGGATTAGAAAGTAAAAAAATATTAAGGGCCGTATAAAAAAAATTGCTTACGCTGATTTACGTGATTCACGAATCGCTTTAACGTCTATAAGGTATGAAACAAAAACGCGAAAAATAACTTCTTTTAAAATTGTAGGCACCTAATGGGTTTGTCCAACTGAAGTCGGCTTTTTTGCCGACGACAATATCGTGGTCGCCGACTTCAATTGGACTAACCCATTAGGTGCCTACAATTTTAAAAGAAGATATTTTTTGCGTTTTTGTTTCATACCTTTTAGACGTCACAACGATTCGTGAATATGCGATATACTAAACCTTAGGTTTCAGAACTCAGAACTTCTTTAATATCAGTCGATATAACGCTCATTTGACATAAGTATTGAATCATATAACAACATTTAATATATTTAAATATGATATAATTATCATTTTATATAACGATCATTTGTTCTAAAAATATTGTATATAACATACATTAAGTATAATGCATATTTACTATAATCACTTATGATATAAAGTTAATTTCACATAAAGTACAGTTGGTATAAAAAAATACTGTCTACACTAACTCGTGTCCAACCACAAGGGTCGGTTTGTTAGTTACCTTTTGTGACCCTACAGAGCGGTAATTCCTAGGTCTCAACTAATATATAGGTTAGGTTAGGTTAGAATTGTGTCAAGGCGCGAAGCGCCATAACTACGCGGAATAGGAGCTCCGCAAAGCGGAGCTCCGTCGAGTTTGCCTCACGGTCAGCGTTGTAGCAAAAAATCATTCGACAAAAATAGTTATTCCAAACAAATATACTTAACAACTACCAGAAAAGTAGTTTAGGTTAGGTAAATAAATTATGATGATTATACCAAATGATGTTTATAATAAATAAATGATATACCAAATGATAATTATAGTAAATAAAAATAGATATTTTGATAGTATACCAATCGTTTATCATATAAAATGAGTGTTTATTTCCTTTAAAGTTATATCAAATGTTATTATATCAAATGAAATTATATGAATTGTTTTTATACCGATCATTACACAGAACGATTAATCAAAGTAAAATAATAAAAAAGAGTAGCTCATACATTCGTTGAAAATCTAAATTTCATGTTGCGCATTAAAATGTGTAGAAGTAAAGTATTTCAACTATGTACATACAAACACCTATACAAAATTTGTATAGGTGTTTGTATTTCAATCACGCCTAAACGGCTAAAAGGATTTGGATGAAATTTAGAACACAGATCGTCCTATCTTATATACATAGAATACATTTCATGCCCGGAAACTTGGTAGTTTCCATATAAACGATTTCTACGCCGACAGAGTCGTGGGCAAAAGCTATGTTGTAGATAAAATATGTAGTACTTCAAAACTAGTTTAAGATATAAATGTGTGTATTTTAAAGGCCTGCATGCTCCCGAAGGACGCTTTGAACCGCCGGCGATAATGTTCAGCGACAACGACCTCCTGCAGATCGACGTACGTTTGAAATACCTTCCCTACGAATACGATTACTACGTCGCCAAATTAATAAAAAGTAAGTACAAGTCTCTACAGCCGTAATACCGAAGAAGGCGGCTGACTGCAACGTAGTTTAGTGGCGGTAGGACCCTGAGCAGGGTCCGTCCGGATCGCTACCACCATCTTATCTAACCGGTGAAATTACTAGCATAGAGGCATTCCAACTTAGTCCTCAGGGTGGGCAACGCATTTGAGGTCTTAGGATTGTAGTCCCATGATTATAGTCGTGAGATTTCAAATGTCAATGGGTATCAGATTTCTCGCCTTCTCCTTGCCATAAAAAGTAAAGTAAGTATTCGAACTGTTGATGTGAGAGTTGGAACCTTTTTTGGACGTTTCCTCTTTGACCAATTATAATAATTGTCCCTTAACTCTTGGGACAGCCTTTACTTATAGTTATCAAAAGGAGATTCTCTCTTAGTTCGTCGATATTTTGTCCAAATACTTCTAATAATGCATTTGTATCATTTCCTCGCATTGTTTGCCTCAGCGGAAATGGGATTGCCTGACTCGTGTTTAATCCCTTACTTTCCGGACCTAGGCACTAATGTACTATTAATCAAATAATGTATACATACCTATCTTGTTTTCCGTACAGGTCCCGAAGAAACTTTTGTAATGGAATTCACATATATTTATGAAAACAGCACTGTACTATATATACATGAACGTTTATTAAGGAAATATACCGACGCCGTGGTGAAAATCTTTTTTAAATCGTCGTATGGTAAAAAAGATTTCATTCATGATGTTGCCAGGTTGATATATTCCGAGAGTAATGAAGTAAGCAGAAGTAAGTGCATTCAACATTTATAACTAACATAATATAGTATAAAAACCACAGCTCTAACCCTTTTCTAGGCCAGTATCGGGGCAGTGGTCCAACTGATCAAAATTAGCATCATAAATATGAGGTAGATATGGGGTTCTTCAGCAGGCCCGAAGGGCCAATCACCCAGAAAAAAAAAGCCTGATCATTAGATATTCAAATGGAAATTATTGATCAGTTGGACCACTGCCCCGAAAGGTCCAGGCCTGAAAGGATACAAGCAAAAAATGGAATAGAGCCACGAATTTGTTACTTCCTGATGAATATAAGTCCATAAATCGACATCGGTTTTTCGCCAAAGCTGCTTCGTTTCTTCGCCAGCTATCTGCGCGGCAGACAGCAGTATGTGCAATACGGATGCTTTGTTTCCGAGACCTATAATACTCGGTCTGGGGTCAGCCAGGGTTCAATTTTGGGTCCGTTACTTTTTGGCATAATGGTAAATGACCTTGCTTCGGTTCCCCAGCATTCCAGATGCCTACTTTATGCCGACGACTTGAAGCTGATCTACGGCGTGCAGGAATTGTCAGACTGTGTTTCGTTGCAGACGGATTTAGACCGGGTGCATCAGTGGAGTCTCGACAACGGGCTTCTTTTTAATGTAGCCAAGTGTGCCGTGGTCACTTTTAGTCGTGCCCGTAATCCCATTCACGCGGAATACTTGTTGGGTGTGGAACCTATAGCCCGTGTCGCCTGTATTCGTGATCTAGGCATCATATTCGATACGCACCTCAACTTTCACGAGCACATGAGAGCCCTTGCTAAAAATTGCTATCGGAGGTTGGGGTTCGTTATTCGAAATGCTAGGGATTTTTCAGATACCAGGTCTATAAGAACTGTCTACACCGCTCTAGTCAGAAGCAAACTGGAGGCGGCTTCTGTTGTCTGGAACCCTCACGAAGTTACCTATATCTTGCTTTTGGAGAAAGTACAGAGGGCGTTCTTGCGGTTTTTATATAAAAAAACTTACGGCTACTACCCTTTTTTGTACCCTTCGAAATTTTTGCTTGGCGCCTTAAGTTTTAACTCTCTGGAGGTGAGGCGACACTATGGACTGCTGACTTTTGCTAGCGGTGTATTGCGAGGAGACTCCGACTGTTTGGAACTGGTGATGCAGGTGGTGCGTCTTTTCGTCCCCTCGATGACAAAAATTGACTTCCATCCACGTTGCCGCCACCTGCTGGCGGCGCCTGCGACGCGCACTTTAGCTCGCGCCAGGTCACCTCTGGTTCACGCTTTGCATTTGTTGAACACGCTTGCAGAGTCTGCCCCAGATTTTGATGTATTTGCCAGTGGATGGAAGGTTATGAGTTTTGAATGTTTGAAGTTATGCGAGAAGATGGATGCCCGTGTTTCATCGGTCTAAATAATATTTTCCTACTATCTAATTATAATGTCATGTCATATATTATGTTTATTGTATTATTATTACCGTCTTGTTAACCTATATTTAGTATGTAATTCACAGTGCTGTAGTGTTTTACTGTTATGCTGTGTAATTATTTTGAAGTAAATAAATAAATAAAGTCATATTTCAGGAAAGTTCAATAAAATTTGTGTCATAAAATGTAGGTAGTTAAGTTGATTTGTTCCCGACTCGTCGTATTCCTGTTTCGTCGCATTCCTGATTGGTCGTATTCCTGATTCGTCGGATTTTTATTATCGAATAATTAATGCATTACCACGGCTCCACTTACGTTTTAAAAATGAAAAGATTTTATTACAATAAAAGCGTTTTAATATAAGATATTTTTACACACATGCTATATTGGTATTATATTATTAAACAGCCTATTTAAACATTGAATGACTGTGATTTTTATATCAATAAAATCAGTGAATCAGTTTGCTCGACTAGTTTTTATCGTACTCGGACAGTGTAACTGCATTTGTCTAATCTTCATGTCTTGATGTTGAGCTTCCACTCGCGGTAGTTCGATAAATGGAAAAAGGGAAGGTTTCTTAGGGATTCTATGATTTAACCGGTTATTCCATCCCTCAATAATGTCTTCTTAAGGTAAAACACTGGCTCTTCAATATTTAGATCACTTTCCCTTCATGTCTCTTAGTCGCGGGACACCCGGTACCTATATGTATGTATATGTAGAACTGCTCTTCGGGAAGGCGGATAAATAATGGTCCATTATTTGTAATGATTTTATATAAATAATTCCTACGAAACGGGAATACGACGAATCAGGAATCCGACGAATCGGGAATGCGACGAGACAGGAACACGACGAATCGGGAACAAATCGTTAAGTTTAATTTTGAGCGACATGAGTGTGGTCGATGAAGTGTACTATGCCTAGATAAGGGCTAAGAGAGGGGGATCAACATTATGGTGGTATGAACCACCTTGAATAAAGAAGCTTTCTCAAAAAAGAACTAATCCCACGTCAAAATCGGTCCATCTTGTTCCGTTTACGTTTCGATTTGAACAAAGATACGAGTACAGAGACCCTACCCGAGATGCGGACACACACGCACACGAAACTACACCCATTTTTTCAATTAAAATTATATTATTATTATTAATTTTGTCTTTAATGGCTACTGTCCATAGGGACAATTCTGCCAGCGTCACGGTTGGAAGCTACAAGAAATCGGTTGTAAAAAATCGTCCAAACATGACAATATAATTAAATGACACTCATCTATTAACTATCTAAGGAGGTTCTTATCATTTACCACAGAGGATTTCTATAATAAGTTTGCGCAGACAAATATACCTTGTATGACGAGTTAGGAATATGACGAGTTGGGAATATGACCAGTTGGGAAATTGTCGAGTTAGGAATATGACCAGTTGGGAAATTGTCGAGTTAGGAATATGACCTGTTGGGAAATTGTCGAGTTAGGAATATGACCAGTTGGGAATATGACCAGTTGGGAAATTGTCGAGTTAGGAATATGACCAGTTGGGAAATTGTCGAGTTAGGAATATGACCAGTTGGGAATATGACCAGTTGGGAAATTGTCGAGTTAGGAATATGACCAGTTGGGAAATTGTCGAGTTAGGAATATGACCAGTTGGGAATATGACCAGTTGGGAAATTGTCGAGTTAGAAATATGACCAGTTGGGAAATTGTCGAGTTAGGAATATGACGAGTTGGGAATATGACCAGTTGGGAAATTGTCGAGTTAGGAATATGACGAGTGAATATGACGAACCAGGAACAAATCATTCTAGACACCCTGTATGATATGCAGGGGTCGGAACAGGCAGTGCCGCGCGGTACAGGGCGTCACCGTCTGCCATTTCAACCAAAGTAATTAGCATTGGCCAGGCAGACGCCATAGTTTAATCAATAGCCTAGTTCACCAATCCATATCATTTCATATATAAACTGTTTTTAATGTTCCCATCCTTCTTGAATAGTCTTACAGTAACTGGAGGTTGACCGCGGGAGCATACTTCTATAGTGTGAACTCGGGGACAATCGCCGGGTCGCCCACCACTTTACTCAATTAAAATTGTCTAAAGGGCCTCTGCGTGTTGGCTTCGGCTCTATGTTCGCCTTCCAAAGGTCCGGGACTCCCATAGTCGTGTTTGGTAAAGACATACAAATAATAATAATAATATCAGGGAACAAACTCACACAAATTGACCTAGTCCCAAACTAAGCTCTAGGCTTGTACTATGGGTACTAGACAACGATAAACATACTTAAATAGAGAAAAACATAGAAAACATCCAAGACTCAGGAACAAATATTCGCACTCATCACACAAATATCTGCCCTTACCGGGATTTGAACCCAGGACCGGTGGCTTCGGAGGCAGGGTCATTCCCAACTAGGCCAACGTGTCGTCAACACACACTTACATACATTACATTCTAAGTGGTACATAGTTTACATGATTTGACTGACTGAAACTACAATGTCATTAAACTATCTAAAATACCCTCGGTTTCGGCATAGTTCAGCGAGAGAAGGAATTTAAGTATTTTAAGTAAACGTTTTTTAGCTTTGGTTATAGTGCAGCCCTTCAAGTTACAATGCCTGAGAATGGTATTGTACGTGGATGCTCTGACGTGATGGAGCCCAACACTAACCGGTGGTTGTCCGTGGGAGCATACTTCTATAGTCTACTACCCAAGGGCAATTGCCGGTTGGTGTCCCATCACTTTACTAAATTACATACATACGTACGTTAAATCACGTTTGTTTCCCAGAGGGGTAGGCAGAGATCCCTTTTTTTCCACCTGCTACGATCCTGATAAATCTCTTATCTTTCACTTCTTCCACATTCATACATCGAGTCATGCATGCACGTTGGTTTCGGGTACTTAAGATTCCGCCCTTATCCAGTATTTCACCGATTTTATTCAAAAAAGTACGTTTTGTGCGGCCCCTTCCGATCCTTCTACCCACTTACATACATACATAACGTCACGCCTTCATTCCCAGAGTGGGGTAGGCAGAGCTACAGAAATACCAACAACTCTAAACAGACTTGTTGATAATTCTGTAACCACATTTTGCACAATCAGGCCAAGAAGTTTACTAGTGTATTAGTGACAGGTTGCAAGCCCATCGCCTAACAATACTACAAGCCCTTATTCCCTGAGTCGCCTCTTACGACATCCACGGGAAGACATGGAGTGGCACTATTCTAACCCGGCAACCACACGGGCGACCCACTTTTGCACTGTATATCTCTTTCATCCATCCTTTCCAAATAACCGAACCCTCGAAGGATGCCTTTTTAATTCTAGTCACTGCATCTTTTAGTCCACATTTCTCTCTGGTCTTTTCATTCCTTACTCTATCAATCAGTTTCACCCCAAAAGTAATACTAACTTAAAGTTTTCTAAAGGGCCTCTGCGGGTTCGTTTCGGCTCCATGTCACACGCGTTTCTATTGAAACTGTATCGTAATTCCGTCTTGCAGATTGTACGAAGAGCCGATGTGCAGTTGACTTGCTTTGGTTGAAGTCTTACCCGCCTGCTGACGATGGTAAGCAAAAGAAATAAGTCTACTAGGGTAAGTTTACTGGGGTAATTCTGTCAATGCCCAATCAACATTTTTGCTTCAAAAGAGATGTGTACGTACCATATACCGTTTACACACTGGTCTTTCAACTCGAAGTAAGTATATTTAAATAAAAACGTCTCTTACTCTTACTGGCATTTACCTATTTGAATTATGTCTATTCCTTAAAGTAATACAAATTACTTTGCAAAAAGATCAATTTTAAAAGATAATTTACGTATGCAATATAAATTCGACTTGGTGTGTCCTAATTTAAATAATTCAATTTATAGCAAGAGTACATTTGTTATCTTATGGCGATACGTATTTTTAATAATCTTCTTCAAGAACTTAAAGTGCTTGAGGGACATCAATTTAAATTTAAATGTTTTTTTTTATGCTCGTTAAATTCTTTTACCATCAAGGCGACAAGGTTATGGAATGCTTTGCCCGTGGAGGTACGACGTGCTAAGTCTGTCGCCATTTTTAAAAGCAAGCTAAAGGATCATTTTCTATCACTTCCGTAGTTTTTCTATTATCTCCTTTACTTTTTTCTTTGTTCTATCTCATGCTTCGTCTGTTGTCATTGTTTGGATGTTTTGGAGGATGTATGTATGTATATATTATATAGATGTATAATTATATGTATTTATTAAATTATTTACTTTATGTAAAATTGAAATAATTTAATTGTTTTTTGTAGTTATTTAGTTTGAGTTCTAAACGAATTAGTTTACACCGCCTGCCATGAATTTGTGTCCTCAGTTATTTCTCTTACAAGGTTGTCTGGAAGAGATCGCTATTTAGCGGTAAGACCGCCTGTTGTATACCTATGATTTAAATGTACTGTTCCATGTTCTGCTTTTATTTTTTATTTTTTGGTGTTCAATAAAGAGTATTTGTATTGTATTGTATTGTTAACAATTATAAATAGTCACTCTACTTCAATTTATGTATAGATTCATGAGGTTACTCTAAGCCTAAATTATATTGTATGTCTGGATTGGGCCACTGTTGGAACTAATTATAATTTTGGTAACCCATCCATTTGTACACAGTTCACAATAAATATTATCTTATTCTTATTCTAACCAACCCAACCGGATGACGACACATTAGCGTTCAGCCTCAGATCATAGAAACAAGGGAGATATGTTACGAGGGCGTGGTTCGTGAAAATGACTGTTATTAGCGTAAAAGACTGCAAAATTCGAAGTAAAAACGTTAATTTAAAATCAAGCGGCATAACATACCACCGGTAAATTAAATTTTTAAGCATTATTTCTATTTTAAAATGAATGTTAATGTTTGTTTGGATTTCCGAGCGTAAGGATGCGAATGTGATTTTTATCGACTATCGATAAATGTCTTGTTTGTTCTACAGCGATCAATATAATAAAACGCATTAAACGCAAGGAAATAACTTTGTCAATTTTTTACGCTACAAGAAATTAGATTTCCGTTTTAACGAGCGAGTATGCATATACATTTTACACTGTAAGTAAGTAATATTCTGAATGGCGTACGTAAATAGGTACTTACTAAAATCGGAATTCGGCTCAAGTGTATTGCAGATATAATTTATTCATCATAACATCGAAGTCATTTTTAAAATAAATAGAGCAGGTTAATTTTATTGGTTTTGGTTGTGTAGCATTAAATATTATAAAAGGTTAATTTAACATACAGTTAAGAAGCCATCTTAGATTTTAAACCATTGTAAAATTAGTCTATGAATGTTTTTTTACTTTCTTGTACGGGGATGGGGATTTAATTTATTATTTTGAACGATAGAGTTTTTACTAAGACGTATTCTGAATTTCTAAGAAAGCCTCAGCTGGCTACCTATTACGGTTAAAAAGATACCGCCATGATGTGATCTTTATGAATCGTTTACGAACGCTCACCGTTGCCAGTAAATGACGTCATAATCCATCAGCGCTGGTCGCCCGGGGTCTCACGCCCCTTACGAAGTTTAAAATTAAATATCTCGAAAACTTAACGTATCAAAACTATTGTACTTACACCTTTTTTGTTTTTAATAAAGAATACATGGGCCGAATTCCTTAAATTGTTGACATTCTTCATTGTGTTTGTTACCAATGCAAATAGGAGTATTATTGAAGGTGTTAATAATTTCACCAACCACTATCATAAATCATAATAGTACTTTTACGAAAATCATTATTTATGGATTTCCTACTAAATCGAAAATAAAATAAAAATGCAAAATAGCTACGGGTCTCAACTCAACCCGTCAATGTAAGACATCAAGAGACAACAACGGGTTGTTCTTGGGATTCGAACATAACAAATAGTCCATAGACAACATTTTCGAAACGAAGATTGCAAGACCGCCTCGGTGGAGGTTGTATGCCTAGTTTGCCCTCCAGTGTGCACTCCAACGGCAAGGGCACCACAGAACTATATCGAGATAGAAGGAAAGAGTGTATGTACCTCGCGTGCCGAAAAGAGGTTCTGAGGACTGCATTGCTCGCCGCGATGCTCAGTCCGCTCTCGACCGCTTTCCGTGTGTGACGTTCGAATATAAAAACAAAATGCCCTGTTGCTCGATAATAAACTGTTTAAACGCCACCAAAAAAGTAGGAGCTGTGAATCAAGATATTTCTTTTCATAGGTAAGTACTCTTTTCCCTAAAATATCCGTTATTATTTATAAAACAATTTATTTTGTTGCATAGTATTAATTTCATATAAACAGTAACGGGCGAGTCCGTGTCTACTGCTACTTTTCCATTGCGGCTTTAATTTGACGCGCCAGACTTGGCATGCATTGAAAACCAGCAAAGAAAATAAACCAATCCAAACTGTCGAGCACTTGTCGAGACGCGGTCAAGGTTGATTTCTCATTTTTCTGTCAAAAGTAAGATATAGTGTTGTACCCGGCGATTTTCAATGCCAATTTCTTAGTCGATTAAAATAAAATTTGAAAACAGAAAAAATGATAATTATTTTTACAAGCGTTTATTTCACTTGCAATGTATGTATATGCGTATGTAAGTATGTATGTATGTATGGGTCAAATCTTGCAAATTAAATTTGATCCACTTCCCGTTAACGGAATGGGCTGAAATTTGGACCATATATGTAAACTCAATGACAATGCAATATTATGGTATCTAAGAGATGATCTGATGATGGAAGGTGGCGACAGGATCTCCGCTATTCTTAACGTAGACCCACCGTGTTAGGACTCAATAGTTTTGTCTCGATAAGCAGATAAAGATTTTGCAAAAAAAAGTACAGTCGGCAGCAAAAACTTGTCCCAAAAATGTTTTTTTTACTATTATGTAGCCGTGAGATGAAGTAGTAGTCAAAATGAAATATTTTTGCCAAAAGGATAATAATTAAGTATAGTTTGCAATTTTGTTTCAGTTTTCCAAAAGATCCTATTATAAAAAATAGATGGATAGAAGCAACGGGTCGATAAAACTGGTTTCCTACAAAACACAGCCGGATTTGTTCTGTACATTTTCACAAAGATACCTTTACCTACTGGCCAATCAAAGTACCGGCGAATAATCAGTACAGCTTATCCGACTATAGATGTAGTGATAATGTCAAATAATGAAAAGGTACCTACATTTATACGTCACAATGAGTGTGTGTGTGTGTGTGTGTGTGTGTGTGTGTGTGTGTGTGTGTGTGTGTGTGTGTGTGCGTGTGTGTGTGTGTGTGTGTGCGTGCGCTCACGCGCGCTTTATGCTACAGACATAGTATTTTTTATGCTACAGATAAAAGGATCACCTTCTTTAGAGAAGGACTCTATCAAGACCACGCCAAGGAAAAGAAAGCTGGAAAAAGTGATTTTACTATAAAATGATGACATACTAATTTGTTTTAAAATTTGTGTAATTAGTAGTTTTGCATTATTATATTTCAACATATATTACACTTACAGAATATTAATGAACCATCCACATCAGACGAAACTTTAATTCATACACCAAAGAAGAAAAAATTATGAACCAATTGAATAACGCAAGGCAAATGATAAAAGAAAAAGACAAACAAATTTAACGCTTGAAGGAAAAAAACCGTCGAAAAGTAAATAAAATACTTTCCCTAGTGGCATTGCTGACGCTCTTCCGTTGCGACTTGCGATCGATGACACCACAGATTAGAAACGATTTTGTGTATGTTGTACACATCACTAAAAGACTCGCTTGACGTCAAAGTGCCTACGCAAAATGTTACACGCTCGGTTCTCATATAAAACGACGAACTCTTTCCTTCTATCTCGATATAGTTCTGCGAAGGGCACCATCATCAAAATATGGAAATATGTATCTAGCTGTTAAAAAGAAAAAATAAAGAAGAAAAATGACACTTTAGCCCTAGGTATAGTAATAGAAAATAAAAATGATAATTTTGTTTGCAAATCGAATATTATTAAATTTATTAATAATGTATCAACCAAAATATTACATGCTTATCGATATATTTTCAAACAGGCATGGTGACATTCTTACTTGAGTAGCAGACAAATGACGCACACAGCTTGAAAAAACGTTCAAAATTGACGTTGCTGTAATCGTAATTCTTAAGTTGTTAGACTTAAGGACTTCCGTCTCGACGCCATCTAGCGCTGAATAGTCAAGATTATACTCGTCGCTAGATGGCAGCTAAGTAAACCAGTAAGCGCTACCTTACGTTGAGTAGCTGAACTACGATGGAAAAAAACGACCTTTCAGCATTTCTCGACCTTGCCAAATAAACATAAAGCTGAATTTTGTGCTACTATCAAAATGATATTATGACATTTATATTTCGTAAACTGTAACCAATTATGAGGAAGTTGTTTTTGTAATAGTGCATAGAGCGTAAGTGTAAACCGCACACATTTTTAAAAGTGGCGACACGGGGTTTCGTTCGAATTTGCGCTCATGACATATCTCCCTTGTTTCTATGATCTGAGGCCAAACTTGCTGATCACCCCACGTTTTCATTTGTAACTTATAAATGAAGTCTTATTTTTCAATTTAAAATACACGAAAACTTAAAATATAACAAAGCGTTCAAACGCTAATACAAATTAAAGTCATTCATTGGTCGTTAGCTTGCATGCTAGTAGCAATACATTAACGAGTTCCTATTTAAATTCATATTCGTAATATTTATTCATAGCTTTACACGGGTATATAGTGCAGGCAGTTTTTAACCCTTTGAACGCCAAGAACACCTAAAGGCGTCGTGTACTGTCGTGCCTACCACGCCATCAACGCTTATAGTTGTCACAGATACAGTGACAAATAGACCCGAGTTTTAGTGACGTAAGGTTGCAATTAGCTGTGGTTTGCAGCTGTCATGAAAAGGAAAGGTTAACCTAATAAAAAGTTCAACCATGTAACCCTGCAGGGCACCGCAGTATTTTTACTCACGCACTAAACTTAATTAAACATTGAACAATCTAAAATCTATCTAAAATAAAGTTGAATGTATACTCGTAGCAGATAGGTAGCAGAAATATTTAAAAACGCTACAAGCGAGAGGGATAAATCCTGATGAAACTGAGCCTCTTTACTGAGTCAAAGCTAAAGGTGGGTATGAATTAGAGCAGCCTCGGGTTGAGGCACGCATGGCTCACCTATTTCGCTCAAATTCGTACGTGCTCACGCGCAGATTCGTACCCAGCTTAAGGCCACCTCATTTTTATATTATTTTTTTGGTTAAAGATACCTCAGGTTGTCCTCAGGGTTGGCAATGCATTTGAGGTCTTAGGATCGTAGTCTTAAGAATTCAAATGTCTATGGGTCTCAGATTCCACTTACCATCAGGTGGCCTGAGCGCTCGTGTGCCTTCCCGTTAACATAAAAAAAAATACACGAGAATTACAAATTCGTTTATCGATCAAATACTCGTACAAGTTATTCAATCGAACGAGCATGCGTATACATAGTGTTTACATTAAAACAAAATGGGTTAGTAATGTTTTTACGCCGAATAATCGAACTCTGGGGTGTTAGTATATTAACGTATGAATTTAACATTTATAGTACATTTTAATTAAATTTATTTATGATCGCTTGCAAATATTTTAGTTACCAAAATTTACTTAGCAGTCAGAAGAGTAGCACTTTCTATTCTATTCTATTCTATTCTTTTCTTTTTTGGCAACCGGTCGCTTTAGGTTAGCTTAGCAACCATTACTGCCAATGACACCTGACAGCAGCATAGTGTATAGCGTGTTTGACCAGTTTTTATTTTTAAAATTGTTGTAAATTCCTAAACCCGTTTGGTTGCAGTTATGTATGTTTGTTGTGTACCTGGAATAGACAGACACAATACATATAGACAGAACAAAACACTTAAGACAATACAGATGGAATGAACAGATGGTCATTGGGAGATACAAAAGCAAGCAAAAGCACCCTAGAGTTTAATTTTTTCTTTACCTATGTATTTAATTAAGGAATTTAGGACTTTTTTATTTGAGGATGAGAGAAATAGGAGGGATTTGAGGTTGATGGGTTTGGGAATGCAGGGGGGTAGGATGTCATATAAGGAAACCGACCTGATTGGGCAATTCAAAATAATGTGGTCTGCAGTGCCCTCCTCCAGGCCACATGAACAGAGGGGGGATTGAACAATACCCCATCTGTGTAGGCGGGAGGGGGAGCAAGTGTGTCCAATACGTAATCTGCAAATGACGGATGTGGACTGTTTATTGGCTTGGCGGAACGGGAAGAACCATGGCTTGGACGGAATCTTAGGCTGGATTTCGCCGTAATGTTTGCCTTTGACCGATAAAGAACGTTCGTACTGAAGGCGCCAGTTAGAGTTTAGGTCTGATTTGGCAGAGGATAGAAGGTCGTAAAAGTAGCACTGAGTGTGGTCCAGACTGGCCATTTCGATGGCCTCCTTAGCGCAGGAATCGGCAATCTCATTTCCCTGAATCCCAGAATGGCTGGGGATCCAGGTCAATGTGACCTCTAGGTTGCGGAGATGACATTCATACAGGGATTGCCTAATTAATAAAACTAAGGGATAACTGACTTTAGAGTAAAACGGATTGGCTATGATGGACTGCAAGCCGCTAAGAGAGTCTGAAAAAATTATTGACCTGCGAATCCCGTGGGAATTAATATATTTAATGGCTTCCAAAATAGCTATTAATTCTCCAGTAAAAACTGATGTAAGAGGAAGGCATTTGAAGCTTAAGATTATAGAGTACTTCGGAATCCAAACTGCCGATCCCACTGCGCCACAAACTGATAGTCTAGAGGTATCCGTGAAAAACGTCAGCCAGTCTCGCCAGAGGTTATCAACTTTCTTCAAAAAAGCTTTGTTAGCTTCAGGGTCGACTTTTGCTATACCAAAGTCAAGGATTATGTTGGGCTGGAATATTAAGGAATCATAAGAAGTAGAAAAAAGAGAAAATAAAGAGCAAGAAAAAGAAGAGTCTGGGAGGTTAGTGAATTTGCGGTAACTATTTATCAAGCAGGGTGCATTTTTGTTAAACCAAAAACCACTATCTGTAATTAAAGATGAAAGCTCTTGGAGTTTGGGGATAAGAGGGTGGTACTCGAGAAAATCTGAGAAAGAATCGATCTGCCAGATACTGGCGCCGGAGAGAAAGGGGGGGGGTCCACAGCTTCCACTTGAAGTGCGTTGGTCGGGGATGATTTCATGGCTCCCAGGATGACCCTTAAAGCCTGGAATTGATTTTGTCTAGTTTACCCAAGGCCACCTGCGCTGCGGATGATGGCGTTATAAAGCAGTTTTTGCGAATAAGGGTGGGCCCCCACCCCACACCTGAAAGACATCGTAAAATGTTTATGTTTGATTGACATTTTTGGACTAAACGGTCAATGTGACAGGAACCAGACAGACGAGAGTCCAGTGTAACTCCCAAAAACTTCACCTTCTTCTTTACAGGGATCAATTGGTTATTGTAAGCTACTTCGATGGGGGGGAAGGATCTCTTCCTGGTGAAAGGAACTACGCTACATTTATCTACCGAGAGGGAAAGGCCATGACTCGAAAGCCATTCTCCCAAATAAAAAAGAGCTTGATTGAGGTCGCTTGTGGCTACTTGGACCGAATGGGAAGAGGAGTATAGAGCTATGTCATCAGCATATTGTAGGATGTTGCAGAAAGGAGAAACTGCCTCTTCTAAATCGTAGGTATACAAGCTGTAGAGAAGAGGGCTTAGAACAGAACCTTGGGGGAGGTCTTTCCAAATGTATCTCGGAGAAGAAAGGGCATCACGGTGTCTCACTTCAATAGATCTTTCCATGAGAAAGTTGCAAATGAAATGGGATAGCTTCTGCGGCAAACTCAGCTTTGATAATTTATCTCTGAGTAAGGAGAGAATCACGTTATCATAAGCAGATGATATATCAAGAAACACTCCAACAAGAAACACGTTCCTTGATAGAGCGATCCTGATATCCGTGGATAAGATAGAGATGCTGTCCATGGTACCCATTCCCCTCCGAAAACCAATTGGCTTTTGGCAAGGATTTTGTTAGATTCCACGAACCACTCGAGGCGTTTTTTGATCATGTGCTCCAGGATTTTAAGAAGACAGGAAGATAGAGCAATGGGGCGATAGGAGGATGGTAAGAGGGGGTCTTTGCCTGGTTTAGGAATGGGAATAACTATTTGTTTTTTCCAAGCTTCAGGTACAAAGCCTAAGTCAAAGAAATAGTTTATGAGATCTAGAAAGTATTTTTAGTTATTTGTCCAGCCTTAGATAGAAAAGAGAAAGGGATATTGTCTGGGCCAGGGGAAGAGTTTTTAAGGTGATCCAAGGAGGCCAGGAGCTCCCACCATGAGAATGGTTGGTTGAAATTGCTAGGAGGAGAGTTAGAAGGGTAGAGAGAGGGAAGAGAATTTGAGTGAGGAACCGAGGAGGGGGATAGGGAGTCAATAAATTCCTGAAGCCAAACTTGGGAGTCATTGCTAGGAAGGTCGCGTGTTAGGTAGGATCCACGATAGCGCCTTATAGATTTCCAAAGAATAGCTGCAGGTGTACGAGGAGAGATACTTTGGCAAAAGTTTATCCACCCATTCTTTTTTTTTTTTTTTGGAACATGCGTTTCGCCAAGGCCACCGTCCTTTTAAAAGCGAGAAAGTTGTCTACAGACATATTTAGGCAGAGCACTTCCTCAGCTTCCTTTCTTTGGCGAATCATATCTGAGCATTCAGAATCCCACCAAGGGGGAGAGGACCTTCTAGTTACACTCTTTTTTTTGAGTGGGATGTTCTTGTCTACTGCCACCTTGAGAGCGTCAATTAAATTGCCATGGCAGATAAGACCATTCTGTGTTGATACAGGAGGCAAATCCCTAACTGTTGTATCTATGTCCATAGCAAATTGATCCCAATCTGCCTTGGGCAAGTGGTATTTATTAGTGTTTCTTATAGGACCGGGTTGTGAAAAGGATGAAGGGAACGAAATTAAAATTGGGAGGTGATCACTACTGTGGGAGTCCTGAAGAACTGTCCATGTAAGGAGAGTGCCAAAATTGGGGGAACAAAGAGAAAGGTCAACTGCACTAGCATTTTGACCAGGGGCCGTTCTGCGTGTCGGGGACCCATCATTGAGCAGACAGAAGTTCTTATCCTCCATGAGGTCCACAAAATCACGGGCCAAGGAGTCATTGTCCGCACTTCCCCACATAAGGTGGTGGGAGTTAAAATCCCCTAAAATAAGAAAAGGGCCCGATAGGGCGGAAAATATAGATTCTAGATCCGAAATATGGATAGAATGAGGATCTGAAATATAGATAGAAAGGACAGTAAAATCCATGATTTTGGCAGCAATAGCGTTGATGCTGGAAGGGATGGGAGGGAGGGGAAGAAGAGAGTATGTGGCAGAGGATTTAATAAGGAGGGCAGCTCCTCCATATCCATCAACTCTGTCATTCCGTAGACAGGAATATCCAGGAACCCGATAACGGGATCCGGGAACTAACCAGGTTTCCGAAATGGTAAAGGCAACAGGGTCAAACAAGGTAGCCATTTGTAGAATTTCTTGTTGCTTAGAGCGAAGGCTGTGGCTATTCCACTGTATGAGATGGAATGTTAATAATTTTAATAAATTCAGTCAGTTTATTGGCAACGTTGGGCGGTAGGGGGAAATCATCCATTTTGCTAAACATATTAATCAGCAGGGACAAAAGAACATCCAGCAAATTATCACTGGAGGAAGATTGGAGAGAGGGAGGGAGGGGAGAGTTTGGGTCCTGGAGAGCAACACCGTTCCTCGGGGGAGGAGGGTCTCGATCCGCAATTATAGCGTTGTACGCGGCACGATCATAACCCTGTGATAGGGGCTGACGAGGGGATCTTGGAATGGATACTGTTTTACGGTATGAAATCCTTTGGGATTGAGGGGAGGAGGCAGAGAATTGAGACTGTGACAGGATGGGGTCAAGTTGGGAATGATAAGAATTCTGTGCAGCATCTGCATAGGACCTTTTCACAGGGGGGAACCTATCACAAGCTTGAGAGTAGGATATATTTTCCAGTGCCATAGTATCCTTGATGGACTTTTGTCGAGTATGTTCTGGGCAGGTCTTGCTTGTAGCAAAGTGCTTGCCCTTACAGAACAAGCATATGGCCAGGTCTTCCGCAGCATCACAGGTCTTACCAGTATGCTCTTGTGCACATTTGAAACACTTAGGTTTTGATCGGCATTGATCTGCAACATGACCGAATTTGCAGCAACTGTGACACTGTATTGTAGGCAATAGATACGTCTCTACCGGCAGCGATGTGTAACAGCAGTAGATCCTTGATGGAAGAATTTGTCCACTAAATGTGATGACCACTGTCCCAGTGGGAACCCATTCAACGCCGTCCACCTTATGTAACTTCCGGTTGAGCCTTCTGGCTTTAAGTGTTTCTCCACAGCCTGGTGGTAATTCAACATCCCAAGCAAATTCATCTAATGAGAGATCAGTGGGGACACCTCTAACTATTCCCATGCGGGTGATATTAAATGTGGGGATAACAGCCTCAAATTTATTTGCCGCAAGTAAAGAGTTCGAAAGGAATTCATTTGCAGATTCTGCGGTATTAAAATCAATGCTAACACGGTTTCGGCCTATCTTTTTAATACCCTCGCGGAAAATGTTTTGTACTTTTGAGTTGACCATTACCTGACCAAATTTAATTGGGTTAAGGGTTGTTCCGGAGGAAGGTTGGGACTCTGTCCTAGATACGTAGACAAGGAAAGGGCCTTTGTCAGTAGAAGAGTATTTTCTTCCCTCTTTTAAGTTAGGGTGCTCAAACAAGTGAACTATTGAGTCAGACGGCGCCCTACTGCCCAACTTAGTGGGAGGTTGGGAGCCCCCCGGCTCAAAAGATCTCTTGGCTGCCCTCCGTAAGGGATCAGTCTCCATCGATACCTCCGAAATTGCGTCAACCGCCGCGACATTCGGAAGATCTCTGGCAGACAGCTCCCTGTTGGAGGTTATGTCTGGTGGTTTCGGCGGTATATGCGACATTGAAGGGTTAGCAGCGTACTTAAATTGATTAATACACTTACAGATGACCGATGTCGCAGAGTAGCACAACAAAACACAAAAATATTAGCGCTAGGCCACCAAATTTAGAAGGTTCAACACAAACACAAGCTGTCACCAGAGAGTACAAAAATCTTTTTCTGTAAACCACTTTGAAAAGTTTGAACATGAAACTGATGAAATGACTTTGCAAAATCAGCACTTTCTTTAAACCAAGTTCTGTAACACAACCGCTAAATTAAACGTCAAAACGAAGTGTCAAGTAATTTTTTTTGGTTGCGTTCAGAAACGTCTTTGTTGACCAAATTTGATGTCACGAATTTAGAAATTATATCGTTCTTAAAAATAAAGTATTTAGTGTACTATTAAGTACGGACAGTCGAAATATAGTACAATAATATATATTACTAGCGACCCGCCCTCGCTTCGCTCCGGATTAAAGTATTATACATATAAACCTTTATCTTGAATAACTCTATCTATTAAAAAAAACCGCATCAAAATCCGTTGCGTAGTTTTAAACATTTAAGCATACAAAGGGACATAGGGACAGAGAAAGCGACTTTGTTTTATACTATGTAGTGATAGTCCGGATGGCAACCCTAATTACGGTCCTTAAGATACCTAGCTCTTTGAAGTTGGGACAGACGGACAGACAGACAACGAAGGCTCTAGGGTCCCGTTTGGCAACCTTTGCGTTTGAAACCCTGTAAATGAGGACGCGATTCCGTGTAAAATTGGCAAGATGATGTGGATGCTACTAGAAGCGTTGTAGTTCGACTATGTAATGCCCCAGCCACAGAGGAATTTGTCGAATTTTCAATGTGTTTTTGCAGAAAGCACGTACAGATATACAGTTGCATCTATCAAGAAACAGCAGCACGTGGTCTCTTTTAAGGAGCATGACGCGTTCACCGTTGCTTTGGGCTTTACAAACGCTCCGAACAGGATCCGCTATACTTATTTAATTTTTTATGGTAAGTATAAATACTCGGTGACACATGGTATCCAGTAGCCATTCTTCTTATCTAACAATCGAGGGCAATTAGATTAAAATTATAGTCATACATAATGCAACCAAATTCCTATTTGTCACAAGCTTTAATTAGACTGTTACTGACTGACTGCTACCACCATTTTATCCATTAACCAACCGCCAAGCAACAGTGTTCGCATTGTTATGTTCTAGTGTAGGGATAAGACAACCGGTGAAATTACTAGCATAGAGGCATTCCATCTTAGTCCTCAGGGATGGAAACGCATTTGGGGTCTTAGGATTGCAGACTTATGATTATAGTCTTGAGAAATCAAATGTTTATGGGTCTCAGATTCCACTTACCATCAGGTGGCCTGAGTGCTCGTGTGCCTTCTTATCACAAAAAAAAATTCTTCTGTAACTATCGTTATTTTTTTAGGAGAAAACTATTCGCAGTTATATATAACTGAATTTAACTCCAAGGAGCCACTGGTGTTGAATAAATCGTTTGACCAAGTGTACGTGAACATACAGCTTTGCGTGGACAGCACGTGTGACGTATTTGATATGTTTCCTGTTTTTTTGTTCAAATATAATGTCAGTAGAACTGGTAAGGATTATTGATTATTGAAGATACTAGTTTATAGGCTGTGTCATTTAATACTTACGTTTATTTAATCGATTACATATAATAATTATATATGTAATTGTTTGCCTCTTTGAACAGCAAGCCTTATACTTTCGCCAAAGTAGCTGCCAGGCTTCGTGACCCGAAAGTCCCGAAACGTCGTCGAGGTAATCTAGAGTTCCCTCGTGCTTGGGCTAGCGACTAGCGTTGAACATTCGGAAAAATTCAAATGTTTTTTCCTTGAGTTAGAGAAAATTTGGGTTTTCTCTGTTTATTTTCGGGATTTTTAGGAAAAATAACACATGCTTTATGATATCTAATTCATAGTCAATCACTGTCACTCTCGCCACTAATTTCAATTGTTTCTGCCTCCATGTCGTCGATGTCGCTTCTTTATAGGTGCAAATTAAACCGAATATAGATTAAAAATACGAGCAGAAAACAACATTGTTTCTTTCTAAAAAAACCGAAATAAACGA
Organism: Acleris holmiana; assembly: GCA_949316455.1. Classification (NCBI taxonomy): domain Eukaryota; kingdom Metazoa; phylum Arthropoda; class Insecta; order Lepidoptera; family Tortricidae; genus Acleris; species Acleris holmiana. The sequence goes on along the minus strand of OX438791.1, from coordinate 6,153,060 downwards.
GTCGTTACAACGCAGTAGAATAGAGGCCCTGGCCCGTCGCGTTTGCCGTCGTCACGATACGAGACCGTTCGGCTCTAAAATAGCCGGCACGTTGACATTAAATAAATAAATCAATATCAGGGAATAATCTTATACAAATTGAGCTAGTTCGAAACTAAGCTTGTGCTAAGAGTACAATAAGGCAACGATGATCATCATGCCTGGGATAACCCGGGGCATCTACACGAAAGTGATGTTACAAAATATTTTATCGACAAAAAATATATCGATGTTACTGCCAAAATCTAAATGTTATTCGACAAAAATAAATATTACTTATTTTCTCCTCATTTTAAAAAATAAACAGATTAAAACGTGTATTTATGTGGTTATTTTTAAATCATTTTCATAATATACAATCAATATTTTTTCCATATTCGTCAGTATTAATGATTGCCGTCGAGATTAAAATATCCAGTTTGAACTGCTAAACGTTCTCTCAACGTCCACAGGGACGAGACATTCTTAAAATATTTATAATGACTCAAACCCAATTTTTCATTCGTTTTGGTTATTAAAATTTCCTTACCTTTTATAAGACTGTTTACTTTTGTTCATGGTGTCATAAACAGTATTTAATTACATTGACATCTTTTTTATCGATATCAAATCCCTAAAACTTGCCCCGAGTTCTCCCTGGTATGCTAATGATGAATGGTCTCATCGGAACGATCCTTTGGCTCGTACTATAGGCTATCAGCGTCGTCCGGATCATGTTGTATCAGTTCCATTCTACATTCTAGTATGGTATAGAAACTAATCCCTTTCATTATTTGCAGATCAAAATTGCCTGGCGACTCGATGTAATATAATCCTGGATTTTGGAGATGAAGAATCAAATTTGTACTCAAACGAGGAATCAATTGCTGGTTCTGTTGAAACACATCAAGGTTAGATAGATGATTGGTGATTTACCTTTAGTTTAGTTTTAGGTTTTTACTTTTAGGCTTTAGCATCCACAGCTGCAGCTGTGGACGCGAACCCCGGGCGGGACATCGTGCGCAGCCTGGCATACGCTGACGCGCTGTCCTTTTGATACGAAGCATGTTATTTCATCCGTTTTTTTTTTATACTCATTCTTGCATGTATTTTTGTGGTAATAAATACATTTTCTTTCTAATAAAGTAAAGTCTATACACCGTGTTTTTTTTGATTTACGATAACTTTAAGGGCACGTTCTTCAAGTCAAATTAAGCTAATTTCCCGAAGACAGACATATGATAACTCGTACGGTTATAAAGATATTCAATTATTAAAATTAATCGGTTAATCACGTTAAACTAATGTAAAAGGCTCTTAATTGATACCTAACAATTTTCTTTTAATTACCTATTATGAGTAAAGAGTTTTCAATTGTTAGGTCGTGCACCTGTCAAGTGTTATCTTTACTTGTGTGTGTGTGTATGTCACGCTGACTTGACGTATTTGACACTAACTATGAGTTAACTCTAAAGACCCTTTTAGAATGATTGAAGACACAACATTTAATTACTTTGTTCTAAACAATTTTTTTTTTTTTTTTTTGCAATATTTTAAAATCTAATGTACCACGTAGTTTCTATACGTGTACCTAACAATATGCCAAAGTTATCGTAAATCAAAAAAAACACGGTGTATAGTGCTGTCTTGGAATCGATGAATGGTTTTTTATTGTACAAGTGAATACACAATGTGTACTGCCCTAATAACCTTTTTTATGTTAAGGAGAAGGCACACGAGCACTCAGGCCACCTGATGGTAAGTAGAATCTGAGACATTTGAATTCTCAAGACTATAGTCGTAAGAGCTCAAATGCGTTGCCAACCCTGAGGACTAAGATGGAATGCTTCTAGGTCTTCAAAAACTATATTGAAGTTTCTAATATCATTTTTTTTCTAAACTGAATAGTTTGCGCGAGAGACACTTCCAAAGTGGTAAAATGTGAGTCCGCCCCGCCCCCCCCCGTAACTTCTAAAATAGGAGAATGTTAAAACTAAAAAATATATGATACACATTACCATGCAAACTTCCACCGAAAATTGGTGTGTACGAGATCTAGGAAGTAGATTTTTTAATACGTCATAAATCGTCTTGCTACTACGGAAACCTTCATGGGCGAGTCCGACTCGCACTTGGCCGCTGTTTGTTTGTATTGAATAGGCTGCGACACTACTGGACCGATTTGGAAAAATCTTTCACCATTAAAAGCCGACATTATCCCTGATGAAATAGGCTAGTTTTTACCGCGGCAAAATGGTTCTGTCCTACGGGAAAACGGGTAATTTAGGTATTTTTCAAAGAAATTGTATCTAATTAAGGACTGAATTTTACTGACATGTAAGTTTTACATGTGAGTAATGAAAATTAGTCGTAAAACTAAATTAAATGCTCGCTGCAAATTGCCACCGCAGACTAGGGTTTGTTGTCCGCAACGCCAGAGAGTTTAATGATTCTAGGGCCATAAATCTCCTATACATCGCCCTTGTGAGTAAGCTGGAGGCAGCCTCAGCCGTTTGGAATCCCCATGAAGCTTCTTACATCCTGCTCTTAGAAAAAGTCCAGAAAACCATCTTGCGAAATTTCCCCTGGGGACCTTAGGATTCTTTTCGCTGGAGGTGAGGCGAAACTTCGTGCTGATGTCGTTGGCTTGTAGCATCTTGCGTGGACTCGGACTGTCCGGATTTGGTATCACAACTGGTGTGTCTGTTCGTTCCCTCTATGCCGAAATATGCTTTTCGGGAACGAGAATACGCGGACCGTGTCCCGCCGCAAGTCACCACTGGCTCGCGCTCTGCAACTGCTTAATGAATTGCTAGATGCGGCTCCTGATACTGACGAACTTGCATCCAGATGGGTGTCGGTTCGTGATGAATGTCGGAGTTTTTGTGTGATGATGAATGAACGGCGTTCATCCGTTCTTTAATACTTTTATTGTTTACTGTTTGTGTTGCTTTGTCATTATGTAAATGTAGTCTAAAATTCACATTGCTATAGTTCTACTGTTATACTGTGTAATTTCAATGAATAAATAAATAAATAAATAAATAAAATATAGGTACAATTTCTTTGAAAAATACCCTAATAGGACAACGGGTGGTAATAATTATCCTTCCATACTTATCTTTTCCACATAACTTCTAAACGACTGAACCGATTGGGTTGAAATTTTACATGGGTATTTCGATGGTTTTCTGGATGATTTAAAAATACAATAGGACCCGGTAGGTGGCGCTGCTATCGATATGTCAACTAATAAACGGCTTGACCGATTGGGGTGAAATTTTGCATGTGTATTTCCATGGTTTCACAGACATGAATGTATTACCTATATACCTACCTAATAAATCCGAAGCGAAGCAAGGGCGGGTCGCTAGTAATAGTATATTTTGATACAAGTACGGGATGTTTGTCATTTTACACGAGTCCCGAGGTGTCTTGGCCTGAGCTGCATATATAACGTTAGCTATGCCACGGTGTCGCTACAGGTTTTTTTGCATTTTAAAACATTTTTTATAGGTGGATGGGTCAGAACCATGCTGATCATGGGCGCATGCGCCGTCGTCGTCCTAATGCTTGTCTTTGCTACGACCCGCATCTACCGCCACTTGAGGACACACGGCAAACAACCTGAACATACATTAAATTCGACAAATACGAGTAAGTTTCAATTCGACGATTAGATTCATTAATTTATTAACAAACCCTGGTTGGATGGGAGCAAAAATGCACTTTATCATCACACATGCTATCATAAAACACAAGCGTATAGGGCTGTTATAGCCTATTTACCTCCCAAGGGAGTTATGGGTTTAGTTTTAAAATATAGAACCTAAGTACGTCATTTCAGACTACGGAGGTGTAAAAATCAGCCAAGGTTTATTTCCTATATTCAAAACTGATATGTTACATTTAAATGCATTAAATCTATATTATACTATTATTTCAGAGAGTTTTGCAATTATTTTTATTAAATTTTATATTGAAAATCGGTAATCTGGCAGTATGGCCTGTCAAGTTTGACAACTAGCGGCAGTTCTTTGCATTATCTGTGGAAGACAATATTAAAAAAAGTTGAGTTGTCATGTTGACAATCTTTTTTAGCGAGTCGAGTGCCATTCATTTTGTGATTGTTTTTTTTTTTTTATTAGTCTTTTTTTTTGTTGTTTCCTTAAGTATTTTTTTTATCAGTGCACAAATTTTAACATATGATTTTGTATCGTGAATAAAACATAACATTACGACAATCAATCGAATTCAATTATTTTTTTTTGTTTTAAATTGTTTCACTTTCACTTTCTCGTGTGGACACAAAGTCACACTAGAAATGATGACATGGGTTGTCAAGCTGTAGGTATGCGATACACTGTATTGATATTCGAAATTTTAAATTTCATGTACAGCTTATCAGACAACAAGCCCCTCTCCTACTGATATTCTAAATTTTAAATTTCATTTATTAACTTACTTAACAACACTCCCCTCTCCTTGAGGTCTTCCGGTAACCTTCGGGGAGGGAAGATGGCCGATTGAAAGATGTCCGGCTTTTGATTTTGATTTATTCTGTTTACTGTTTTACTCTACTTACTTGACATTGGCGAAATCACTGCGTACATCGCGGTGGACTGCCATTAATAAAAAATAAGAAGAAGAACACTCCCCTCTCCTCGCACCCCTGCATTAGAGAGTCCATGAATATCGTTAAGCTAGAGTAAAAATAACACACGTGTTATTGATTAACAATAGCGAAGCAAATATTTAAATCTGTTCACCAAAACATTACCCTGTATATAGGTATAGTCCATTCGCTTAGATAGTGTCGCTACACCAGCACGCACTTTTGGTTATTGGTTCCAAATAAGAATTTAATTCGATGTAAACCGGCAATTTCACTTGCGGGTACGCTGCTCGCATTCTTTGTTTACGCGGCGGCATCCTGCGACAAAAGGCGGCGCGTGCCAAGGCGGCGCGGTACAAAAGCGACGACACTATCTAAGCGAATGGACTTTACTTTGCCATTACTTGCGAACCTTTCTTTATGCTCATCGCAATTCTGCCCTCCTAAGCCAATAAGCAGTATCTCAAATTCAATGGCCAAAGCAGATTCTATCCTATTCGCTTGCTAATAAGGTTGCATTTGCAGCAGGAGTTTCGTCTGAGATACTGCATTTTGTGTTAGCAGGGCAGAATTATAAACAACCGTTATCTGACATTGATTCAACTAATTTTAAATCTTTAAAATTATTATTAAAATAACCGATTAAGTACTACAATTGATGTAGAACGATTATTTAGCTGGCTAAAATCGATACTGTTAATTTGGTGATAACTGATAACCAAGGTAAAAAAGTTTAAAATCGGTAAGTGTTTTTAGTTCCAAAAAAATCCGTAGGAGGTGTCATACAAATGGTGTGATGGCGCTGTGAGTCCAAGTAGTTCCAAAAACTTCCGCATGAGGTGTGGTACAAATGGTGGGATGGCGTTAGTCAATATCGGTAATATTTACACTCTTATTGTATTTTCAGTAAATCCAAACGAAATGGCTGAGAATATTGCGTCCCGGCCTCCGATAGATTTGCCTCCAGAAGTCGTGTACGAGGGTAAGTAGGACTGTGAAGGTCACTCAAACAGCTAGTCAGGCATCGTGACATTGTTGAACTATAAAAATAACACGTTTCAATTACTTAGATACAAATAGGTAAATACACTCATGGACAAAATTAGGGGAACGCAAAAAAAAGGTTTAAGAACTACTTTCATAATTATCTTAGGTACTGGCCACTAATATCAGAGGATGCCGTTAAATTAAATGTTCTTTTGGAATGTTTTTAATGTTTGATTTTCATTTGTTTTTTTCGCGATTTTGTCGTATTGTGTCATCTCAGTAATAAAAAAAACTTCGTAATTTTAAGTTTTTGATGAAAGTTTTCTTCGAGTTTATGTGTTGAGTCTATTATCAGTTGTGTTTAACGTGATTGATTGAAGGATATTAAGTAAAAATGCCAGATCTAAATGAATTTCAAGTGGTTAAAGCTGTCACTTTAATTGAAAATGGCTATACTTACAAAGATGTGGCCCAAACATTAAGAGTTTCGAAATCGGTGGTACATCGAGTGGTCAAGAGGTATCGTCAGACCGGCCAGTATAGCAGACGAGCAGGTCAGGGGCGAAAACGAAAAACAACAGCAAGGGACGACCGGTTCATTGTGAACAACGTGCTCAGAAACCGAACCATGACTTCTTCCGAGGTGCGTACGAAGCTGCAAGAAGTCAGACAAGTCTCAATAAGCACAAAAACGGTAAGAAGGAGACTGAATTCAGCTGGGCTGTCATCCCGTTTGCCTGCTAGAGGCCCTCTTCTTGCCACAGGGCATAGAGTAGCTCGACTTGAATTTGCCCGATATCACGCAAATTGGGACGAGGAACACTGGAGCGAAGTCTTGTTTACCGACGAGTCAAGATTTTGCCTGATGCCAGATGACGGAAGGGTTAAAGTGTGGAGACGACCAGGAGAAAGGTACGCTCAGTGTAACATCATTGGAAAAGAGGCATATGGTGGAGGGTCTGTAATGGTATGGGGAGGCATTTGTATGGGGGCACGTACAGAGCTTCGGGTCATAGAAAATGGGTCATTAACAGCTGCACGATACGTAACTGAGGTTTTGGAAGAAATTGTTGTGCCTTTTGCCCCATTCATAGGAGAAAATTTTCTTTTGATGCATGATAATGCACGCCCCCATACCGCAGCTGTGGTTACCGATTATCTTCGAGACGTTCAGATCAATGTTATGAGGTGGCCAGCACGTTCGCCGGATTTAAATCCGATAGAACATGTCTGGGACAAGTTGGGCAGACAAATTAAAAAAAGAAATCCTGCCCCCACTAACTTGAGAGACCTAAAAAACGCATTAATGGAAGAATGGGAAGAAATTCCCCAAGATTTCATTGATAATCTGATCAGAAGTATGCCGCGGAGAATGGAAGCAGCTCGAAGAGCTAGAGGGGGCAACACTAAATACTGATGGATAACTCACAAAACAGCGATCAAGAAAAAGATAAGAAAAAAAAGGAAAATTTAATTAAATTCTTAAATGTTAATTTCATTTACAATTTCTTTAGACGGGTTGTTTTCTAAAACTGGTATTAATTTTACATTTGATTTTGTGTTTTTGATTTTAAACTGATCAGTTACAGCTACTAATAATATTATTAAAGTTAGTTGTTAAGAATTTTTCATGATAGTTTCATTTTATTGAATCTTTTTTTTGCGTTCCCCTAATTTTGTCCATGAGTGTAGTTATAGTGACTGTCACGTACCTAATACTCGAAAAGACCCTGTGCGGCAGCAACCATGGTGTCTACTGTCCAGGGTCATACAAAATGGCTGCCCGTGCCACCCGTTGCTATAGTTACAGATTTCAAATGACCCCTAAACTGGGGGCAATTATTGAAGCTCACTGATGAAAAATGACTAACTTTAAAATCAATTTGTGCATCGATGTAACCTACGAGCAGGCCCACCTTGTGGATTTGATATCATAACGCCTTTATCATATCAAATCCAAAAGCTGGGTCCGGTCGTAGATTTAATCGCTGCACAAATTGATTTTTAAGTTAGTCATTTTTCATCAGTGAGCTTCAATAATTGCCCCCAGTGTAGGGGTCATTTGAAATCTGTAACTATAGCAACGGGTGGCACGGGCAGCCATTTTGTATGACCCTGGATAGTAGACACCATTTCACCTTAGTTTAGGGAGTTTCAAAGTAACCTTCTTAAAACGCCGCCATTTTAAAATTACGATTGAATTTTGCCTCTCCTGATCTACAGTTTTTGACTAGTTTTTGAAACCAAGTTACACTGGCAATGGGTTTCTATCCTAGTTGGACTTTGAAACCCTAAATGTATACATTTGACAGCCATTAAAATATGACTAACAGTTCCCGTGTGGTGTCTGGGCAAGAATTGCACCACCCCATCTCAGCCCGTGGGTGTCGTAGAAGACGACTAAGGAAATTATACCAGAGGATAGGCAGCAGCGTCCTCTGAAGATTATAACATTAAACTGCGATCGCCAACAAGACTGCCAAGCGTGGCGATTACGGCAATTTCTCCCCAAAAGGAAAAAAAACAAGAATGTACGCATAAACCAATAATGGGCCCCCCCCGGCCCCTGCGGCCCCGCTATTCCGCGGTGGTTGCTAATAATCTCCGGCGGAGAGATGGCTAACACCACCGACGATCTGATAAAGGTCGCGGGAAACCGCTGGATGACAGCAGCAGAGGACCGGTCGTTGTGGGAAACCTTGGGGAAGGCTTTTGTCCAGCAGTGAACGTCTTCCGGCTGATAATGATGATGAAAAGATGACTAACGCTAGATAGAACCGGAATCAAACTGCAGCGCACGCCACCCACGCACGCTGCACACGTGAGCCACGTGGATCAATTATTGTTCGCGGCGTGTGTCAATAACGTCATTTCGCGTGTTTGCCGCCACGACGTATGCGTGCGATGAACGTACGTTTATATAGAAATTTAATGGCAATTATAAATAAATAAATATCAGGGGACACTCTTATACAAATTGTCCTAGTCCCAAACTAAGCTCTAGGCTTGTATATTGGGTACTAGACAACGATAAACATACTTGTATAGAGAAATACATAGAAAACATCCAAGACTCAGGAACAAATATTCGCGCTCATCGCACAAATATCTGCCCTTACCGGGATTTGTACCCAGGACCGCGGGTTTTGGAGGCAGGGTCAGGGAAAATTAATATCCAATTCCTTGAACCCTTCTGACTCGTATTACATTTCACGTTTCATTATCTTGTCCCAGAGGTGTACAGCCACGGCGCCGGACTCAACAGGCCGAGAGGACCACAGGCGCGGGGCGCCACGCCGCAGCACCGGCAATTATTAAGTTAACCAAGTTATCATAGTAACCCCGGACACTTAACCTTTTCGCCGCCATTGACTTGATACAAGAGGTAATGGCAACTCATGGCAGAGTGTTTGAAATGGGATCCTATAATTTCATAACCAATGTTATTGATTCATTTCACAAACATATCATTTGAAAATCGTGTAGAACCCTATAGGTTGGGTTAGGTTAGTTTTATAAAAATCCTGAAACATATGTAGTTAAAGAAAAAAAAGCAAAAAAAATAATGTCTTTGTTGGCGAAAAGGCAGAGAACCGTTTGTAATACTTACTATATAGAACTGGTTCAAATTAAACAACTCCTGAAATTATTTGTGTCTGATTATTATATTAAATTATTATTATTTTTATTTTGGATTAAAAGTTACATCCATTTGCATGGGTTAGTACTCGTAACACTTACAAATGAATAAATATCACAGGACAACGTCACACAAATTGACCTAGTCACAAACCAAAGCTTGAACTATGGCTAGACAACGATAAACTTACTTATATAAAGAAATATATACTTAAATAGCATGGCTAGCACATGACGCGAGCTATGTCGCCCGCGAGATAGACTACCTGTCTTTTTCTGACCGTTCTAATTAGACAATGACGCGTAGTCTATCTCACGCACCGTCATGTGCTAGCCGTACAGGACCCCTAGCTTCGAAGGCAGGTTCACTACCAACTTGGCAAACGTTTCGTCAGACAAGATAAAACTATGCTAGTAACATAATAAAAACAGAAATAATAGTGGCAAACAAAAAAGAACTATTTAAGAGGCCGTACACGAAATTTTGCCGATTTCGCTGATTTTCGTGATTTTACAGACGTGATTTTACGGTTGAAATACTTTACTTCTACAAATTTAAATGCGCAACACGAAAGATAATTTCGATTTTCAACGGATGTATGAAATACTTTTTTGTTTTTATTATTTAATTTTGATTAATCGACCTGAAACCGGCGACTGTTTCGTGAGTTTTGCTGTAAGAGGTTTAGAACATCGCATATTCACGGATCGTTTTGACGTCTTAAAGGTATGAAAAAATTGCAATTGATTGCTGTAAAAGTTGTCTAAAAAATGTATGAATTACTTTTTACCACCTTAATATATTTTTTTGTGTAAAAAAATTATGAACTTGGTAAATTTTTATAGAAAATGGTCAAAAAATAGTTTTGAATTTCGGCTCCTTAAAACACTCGTTCATAAAATTAAAAGAACAGTAATAAATTTCAGTTCAATATCAATCCATTACTTTAAAAACACATCCAAAAATTAAAAATTAAATAGCAATAATATATAATGTTTTAAAATAACCTAAATCCCGATTTTAAATTCTCGACAAAGATAAAAAAGTAGCTCATTCATTCTTAACTCATTTATTCGATCATAAGTGAAATGATATATCATGATGTGCATTAAAACTTATAGAAAAGCAGAATTTAAACTGTAAAATCACGAAAATAAGCAAAACTGGCAAAATTTCGTATACGGCCTCTTAAGCACTGGACACAATGTCTCATGCAGACGTGTCCAGCATCTGAATTCCGTGACTTCGCAGGTGAGTAGAACTCAAAATCGTATGAAGCTGCCTAATTTTTTTTATGTTAACGAGAAGGCACACGAGCGCTCCGGCCACCTGATGGTAAGTGGAATCTGAGATCCATAGACATTTGAATTCTCAAGACTATAATTCTAAAACCTCAAATGCGTTGCGAACCCTGAGGACTAAGATGGAATGCCTCTAAAGTAATTTCACCAGTTGTCTTATCCCCACACCGGAACACAACAATGCGAATGTTGCTTGGCGGGTGGTTAATGGATAAGATGGTGGTAGCGATCCGGACGGACCCCGCACAGGGTCCTACCACCACTAGTTCAGAAGGCACGCGCTAAAATGTGTTTTGTACGCTCCGACGGGACTACTTAAACTTGTCGGATAAACTCGTTCAACGCAGCGCTGTGTTAAGAGAACCACATCACAGTGCTTAAAGATTCGTCCCAAGACCCTGCAAGCTATAACAGCTAAAAGGCTGTACTGTAACACCCATTTTTTTTGCACATATTTTTCTTATAGCAACCCTACCGCTGGCGGACCTCTGCGCCAAAATCGAGGATCGAATTCACATAGTTTTGACCTTTTCCTTCGCCTTAATTACGAAAGGAGAATGAGCGTGACGGAGCATCTCAATATTTTGGTAAAGCGTGAGCGTGCGTTACGTTTCACTACTCCTGCGCTTTGACTTATGATCTATGACTCGGACCGTTCGATACTTTTTGGGCATGTAAAATTATATTGTTTCAGGATTCATGGAGCCTCTTTAGAGTTATCCTTTTGGATTGATTTAGATTTGTTTTGATGTTTAAATCGTTAAAACAGGGAACGAGTCTTGTCAGCATTTAAAAGTGAAACTAAACCCGAGTCCGATATGACGTAATGAAATCGCCACCTCATATAGCCTCGTTCTATTGTCTCTGATTCGGATTGTGCTCGTGGAAATGGCAGCATCGCCTTCCTAATACTAATTTAATAAACCTTTACAAATGGACTTATAGTGGTGAGTTTCGATGTTTATTCGATGCATCTTCCATCGTGCCCAAATCGTATTTGTTGTTATTCCAATTTACCTCTTGTTTCAGGCAAATTACATGTTGACAGATTGATGCGTCGTGGCAGTGAATGTATCTGCATCACGCTAACAAAATGGGCAATAAAGCCCTGTATTAATAACGAGCATTGAGCGTAAGTAATTCCCGCGTCGCGTCTGTTAAAGGTGTATTTTATACTTGACTTGTCGAATCACGTGAACTCTTTTGTTATAGCTAAACACAGCCGTCCGGATCCCAAGCGCTGACTCCTGCCTTGTAAAACAGGTTCATTACTCAATATGCGTGCCTGAATAATGTGAGTATCATAAGAGCCACGTTGCTGTCGGCAAGAACAACCGTCTTAACCTTACTCTAACAAGCTACGTTTACTTTCAGCCAGCGCCACGTCGTAAGGGGGCACCGTGCGTTAGCCGGTCACAACTAGCCCCACGTTGGGCGCCACTGAAA